>SJYA01000670.1:0-108675 GCA_006410615.1 Neotragus moschatus | reverse complement strand
CTGGGTATTGTTTTTGCTTTGGCTCCATCCCTTCATTCTTTCTGGAGTTATTTCTCTACTGATTTCCAGTATTGTGTTGTGCACCTACTGACCTGGGGAATTCCTCTTTCAGTATCCTATCATTCTGCCTTTTCATACTGTTCATGGGATATATAATGCAGATCAATCCTTGAAGTCCCTGGTTCTGGGTTACCTTGAGCTATATTAACTATTTTAAATAGAGGGAGGGTCCTTGTAGTTCCACTTGTCAAATTAATCTGTAAGTGCAAAGACAATTTTAACTTACTGTTCATTAACTTAGGGTGTTTATGCTCATTATATAATTTTGGGGGTAATAGGTGCCACGAATATGGGGAATTTCAGCAGGGCAGTAGTTCTAATGGCTGAAAGGAAGCACATCCCCTCTACTTTATGTTTAATAACTTCTCTAAGATCATAGGGGGGTTATCTGTTCCACTTTAGGGATATTTCCCAGTATGTTGAGCCCTGATATAATTATTGACCGTGAAGTTTTGCCAGTTGGTGCGTTTCAGCAGATGTTAAAGTTAAGCGAGAACCTGTTGAGGCTCAGAACCCAATGAACACCCGTTTTTTGTTTCTTATGCTCTGTAAATTACTTTAGTAACTTTTGGATTTCTTGTTGGATCAAATTATGAACCTTGTTTTTATGTGTCCTCCCTTAGAATCCAAGTTTCTTGCTCTGTGTATGTTTGCTGGGTTCCTCTCTACCCTGGTCACATTTATAAGCTCCTTTCTCCAGAGAGCCTCAAATCAATATCATCAAGATTAACGACCTCTGCTCTGGCAACAGTTGAATTAATCCTTGACTGTACTACAGAAACACCATGGGTATTTTCCCCATGATGATAAGTATCTCTTTTGGCAACAGAGACTAACAGGAGTCTAACAGGAGCAGCACCAGCCAAGGCATTTGGTAGTATCCTAGTGAACCGCCTGCCTTTAGGAGTGTGGAATTCTGCAATTCAAATTTTCAAATGATGACTGCTATTCAGATGGTGGCGGTTCTTCATCTGGGTGTAATCTTTGCCTTGAATGTTCTATAGAATAGGACATACACCTGGATGAAACAAACCAGGTCATAGTTGGTCATTCTCTGAATCTAGGGTCAGTCAGGGCTTATGCTAGAACTGAGATACGTGATTTAATCTAAGGCACACAGATGGCTTAGGGCTTATGAGATACATGACCTGGAGCTGCTTTAATGAGGGATGGGATCCCATACTTCTTTTCCTGAAAACCAATTAATTATTGAAACTTCTGACTTAGGCTTGCTAAATCTATAATGGAAGTTCAGTAGAACTCAGCTAATATAGCACAAAGTAACACTGCTCAAAGTGCCTGCCTACTATCCAAGATACAAAGGGGAAAGAAGGAAGACTTCTTTCCCCTACTCTGCCCAAGTGGTGGTGAGCATTGTCTTTTCACTCCACTCTCAGAGCTAACTGTGGTCATTCTGCAGAGACAGTGGCCATCTGGCATTTGCATGCTCAGTCGTGTCTGACTCTTTGCAATCCCATGGACTGTACATCGGGCTCCTCTGTCCATGGGATTCTCCAGGAAGGAACATTATTGAAGGTTGCCATTTCCTCCCACAGGAGATCTTCCTGACCCAGGGATCCAACCCACGTTTCTTGCATTGGCAGGCCAATTCTTTACCACTGAGCCACCTAGAAAGCCTCAACAGGAACTATACATAGTCACAGAATGGGCCCTCACCAAAATTTGATTTGTGTGTCAAGTTTGAAGACTCCAGGCACACACCAGAAGGATATGAGAACAATTTGTTATTTATAGAATGTAACTTTCTGGGAAGAGGAGAGCAGGCTTCCCAAGTAGGTCCAGAAATGGCGTGAGAGAACAAAGAAAAGAAACTACTTTGGTGTTTTAATGATGATTAAAGGATGACGTGAAGGGACTTTTGTGGTTTGAACCTTCTTCCAAAGGAGGGAGTAGCTAGGCTCTCTTGTTAGCTTACTGAGGTGTGAGGCAGGAACACAAGAGAAATGGTGGGTTTTTAAAGTTCTCAGCAGTTAAACATCAAAATTGACTCCATTATGGAGGGATTTTCTGGACACCGCTGTTCATAATAGAGCAAATTGCCAAAGAAAGTATCAGCTTAGGAGAGTTTAGGTCACACGCTATGGAAGATACTGGGGTGTATTGGTGGACCACCTCGGAGGCCAATTGGGCGTCTGTAATGTCTTCTGAAGGGAAACAGAAGGATGAGAGCACAGCTTTACACGGCAACTCATCCTGGAAGGCAAGACTTTCTTTTTATATTGTGGACTTTTAACAATCCAACTTCTAAAGATAATAACTTACATGTAATCAACCTTCACCACCGTACTTCTTTTTTTAATATAAATTTATTTATTTTAATTGGAGGTTAATTACTTTACAATATTGTATTGGGTTTGCCATACATCAACATGAATCTGCCACCAGTATACACGTGTTCCCCATCCTGAACCTCCCTCCCTCCTCCCTCCCCATACCATCCCTCTGGGTCGTCTCTTGGAGAAGCATACGTGGTACCTAGTTCAGTGCCTGTCACAGAGTCCAGTCCATAGCACAGGGTACTGTGCAAACCGTGGCTAAATGAATATATTAATTTTATGGCATTTGGGCTTTAAAGACCACTTTCTCATAATTTGTCTCATTTGGTATTTAAAAATCTTCTCTGAGAAAGACACTTACCTGCATTTTATAGGCAAGCAAAACAAAGTTGGGAGGATATAATACTTTTGCTTAAATTTAAGCAGTGGAAAAGTCAGAGTTCAAGCCTAGTTATTTCAAAAAGCTTATGTGTTTCTTACCAAACTGCATGATCCTGCTACAGTTAGAGGCACCAGATCTCTATTTGGAAATAAATGAGATTATCTCTTAGAACACTTTCTGTTGTCTTTTTTTTTTTTTTTTCATTTTAAAAGTGAAAAACTCTTCTTCAACACTCTGCTTTATAGTTTAAAAGCTGTTATTGTCAATGAATGGTAAAAACAAAACAAAAACTTAGATATATCTAATGGCGCTTAATTCCACTTATTCACAAACTGTTGTTCAAACACTTTACATCTGAAGTAGTTCTCATTTCTTCCACTAACACAACCTAAATGTCCAGATTTGGGTCTTCTAAATTATTCATTTATCATGCTTGAAATATTTTGAATATTTTGATGATGCAAAGGAAGGAGAAACTGTTAGGTCTCTCTCCAAAGTAGTACTTCATGTTCTCTTAAATCACTGTAAAATTGTGTCCAGGAGATGGGTTTTAATTGGCTATAATCTTAAGTGGAATTTATTTAAAGGTCCTTATCACTCTGATTACTCAATCTATAATCAACTTTCAAGTTCAAAAGCTATGTGAATTATGTTCCTTAAATGGGTGGGTCACATGAAAATGCTCACAGCACTGAAAATATGTTTTTAATGAACAATGCTTACAATAAGTGTTAGAAAGCTGAGTTATACGTTGTTGCCAATTTAGTTCTCTCAAGGGGACCATTTTCAGAACAATGAAGTATAAAGTTCCATCTACGCTTTGATTCCTGAAACATCTAATAATTAAATCTCTGCCATTGTTATTCCATCTATTAATATCCTAGATATTTCAAATAACATTCCTAGGTGTCCTGAAGACATTTCTCTCTTGGATGGAAAACCCTATCACTAACCAAACTTGCGCCTGTTGGCATCTCTTTTTCACCAAAGCTCATGCAAGTGCAGGTCTAGCTGAACCCTAAGGTAAAAATTGCTTAGATTCTCAACCTGAAGCCTTGCAAAAGGTCTAGGTGATAAACTTCCAAATATATATTTAACTTCAAATAAATATGACTTACCTATTACAAAGGCATTTTAGTTCTGGGTCTTTGTCTCCGTGTGGGCTTTTCTCTAGTTGCGGTGCTTAGGCTTCTCATTGTGGGGCTTCTCTTGTTGTGGAACATGGTTGGTCTAAGCATGGGCTTCAGTGGTTGTGGCTCCTGGGCTCTAGAGCACAGGCTCAATTGTTGGGGCTCATGGGCTTCGTTGTTGCACCACATTTGAGATCCTCCCAGATCAGGGATCAGACTCATGTCTCCTGCACTGGCAGGCAGATTCCTTACCACTGAGCCACCAGGGAAGTCCTCAGAGGCATTTTGATTTTGTTAATCGTATTTCTGTTAATTCCTAAAAGGTACAATTCTGATATCTAAAGAGATGTAATAACATTACTACCTGTGAACTCCTCTATTCAGTTCAGTTCAATCTCCCAGTCGTATCCGACTCTTTGTAACCCCATGGACTACTGCATACCAGACCTCCCTGTCCATCACCAACTCACGGAATTTACTCAAACTCATGTCCATTGCAGATTCTTTACCATCTGAGCCACACCATGGTGGCTCAGAGGTTAAAGTGTCTTCCTGCAACGTGGAAGACCTGGGTTCAATCCCTGGATCGGGAAGATCCCCTGGAGAAGGAAATGGCAACCTACTCCAGTACTCTTGGCTGGAGAATCTCATAGACGGAGGAGCGCGGTGGGCTACAGTCCATGCGGTCGCAAAGAGTCGGACATGACTAAGTAACTTCACTTTCTTTTTTCATGTCCATTGAGTAGGTGATGCCATCCCCTTCTCCTGCCTTCAGTCTTTCCCAGCATCAGGGTCTTTTCAAATGAGTCAGTTCTTTGCATCAAGTGGCTAAAGTATTGGAGTTTCATCTTCAGCATCAGTCCTTTCCATGAATATTCAAGACTGATCTCTTTTAGGATGGAATGGTTGGATTTCCTTGCAGTCCAAGGACTCTCAAGAGTCTTCTCCAACACCACAGTTCAAAAGCATCAATTCTTCGGCACTCAGCTTTCTTTATAGTCCAGCTCTCACATCCATACATGACTACTGGAAAAGCCATATCTTTGACTAGATGGACCTTTGTTGTCAAAGTAATGTCTCTGCTTTTCAATATGTGGTCTAGGTTCATCATAGCTTTTCTTCCAAGGAGCAAGCATCTTTTAATTTCATGGCCGCAGTCACCATCTGCAGTGTTTGGAGCCCAAGAAAATAGTCTGTCACTGTTTCCACTGTTTCCCCATCTATTTGCCATGAAGTGATGGGACTAGATGCATGATCTTCATTTTCTGAATGTTGAGTTTGAAGCCAACTTTTTCACTCTCCTCTTTCACTTTCATCAAGAGGCTCTTTAGTTCTTCACTTTCCGCCATAAAGGTGGTGTCATCTGCATATCTGAGGTTATTGATATTTCTCCCAGCAATCTTGATTCCAGCTTGTGCTTCTTCCAGCCCAGCATTTCTCATGATGTACTCTGCATGTAAGTTAAATAAGCAGGTGACAATATACAGCCTTGACATACTCCTTTTCCTATTTGGAACCAGTCTGTTGTTCCATGTCCAATTCTAACTGTTGCTTCCTGACCTGCATATAAATTTCTCAAGAGGCAAGTCAGGTGGTCTGGTATTCCCATCTCTTTAAGAATTTTCCACAGTTTGTTGTGATCCACACAATCAAAGGCTTTGGCATAGTCAATAAAGCAGAAATAAATGTTTTTTTTCTGGAACTCTCTTGCTTTTTCGATGACCCAATGGATGTTGGCAATTTGATCTCTGGTTCCTCTACCTTTTCGAAAACCAGCTTGAACATCTGGAAGTTCACGGTTCACGTATTGCTGAAGCCTGGCTTGGAGAATTTTGAGCATTACTTTACTAGCATGTGAGATGAGTGCAATTGTGCGGTAGTTTGAGCATTCTTTGGCATTGCCTTTCTTTGGGATTGGAATGAAAACTGATNCAATTTGATCTCTGGTTCCTCTACCTTTTCGAAAACCAGCTTGAACATCTGGAAGTTCACGGTTCACGTATTGCTGAAGCCTGGCTTGGAGAATTTTGAGCATTACTTTACTAGCATGTGAGATGAGTGCAATTGTGCGGCAGTGTGAGCATTCTTTGGCATTGCCTTTCTTTGTAATTGGAATGAAAACTGACCTTTTCCAGTCCTGTGGCCACTGCTGAGTTTTCCAAATTTGCTGGCATATTGAATGCAGCACTTTCACAGCATCATCTTTCAGGATTTGGAATAGCTCAACTGGAATTCCCTCACCTCCAGTAGCTTTGTTTGTAGTGATGCTTTCTAAGGCCCACTTGACTTCACATTCCAGGATGTCTGGCTCTAGATTAGTGGTTACACCATTGTGATTATCCAGGTCATGAAGATCTTTTTCGTACAGTTCCTCTGTGTATTCTTGCCACCTCTTCTTAATATCTTCTGCTTCTGTTAGGTCCATACCATTCAAGACATTACTAAATGTAATGTCCCCTTTCCACATTCTATAAACATCTTTATTCTTCTGAAGACAGGCATATTCATTAGGAACTTGTTATTGGTGTTAAGATGTGTTTTCCTTCTAGCTTTATTGAGATATAATTGGCAAACAAAATTGTAGAATATTTAGTGTACAGTGTGATGATTTAATATGCATAGACATTTTGAAAGGATTCTCCTAGGTGATAACAATGTTAAGGCACACAAAGTGTTTAGTCACTAAGTCATGACCCACTCTTTTGAAAACCCCATGGAGTGTAGCCTGCCAAGCTCACCAAATCCTCCATGGGATTTCCCAGATAAGAATACTAGAGTGGGTTGCGATTTGCTTCTCCAGGGGATCTTTCCAACCCAGGAATCCAATCCATGTCTCCTGCCTGGCAGACGAATTCTTTATCACTGAGCTACCAGGAAAACCCAAGGGAAAATAGACTCCGTTATTTAAAAAAGTCGCTCAGTCCAGTCCAAAAAGAAAAAAAAAAAAAAGAGCCCTACAATGGCCACCAGAGGTCAGTATAGTCAAAGAAATGTTAGAGGAAGCAACCCAACCCAAGCTTTGGTCTCTGGTTTTTATCTTTCCTTGACTCCGGCACAGCATTCAAAGACTCTGTTGCTTATTATTAAATTCTTTTCCTTTTAGCTGTAAATAATGATTATAGAATAAATATATTTATTATTTCAACAAGATTTTTTCAAGGNGAGGAAGCAACCCAACCCAAGCTTTGGTCTCTGGTTTTTATCTTTCCTTGACTCCGGCACAGCATTCAAAGACTCTGTTGCTTATTATTAAATTCTTTTCCTTTTAGCTGTAAATAATGATTATAGAATAAATATATTTATTATTTCAACAAGATTTTTTCAAGGCCGTGACCATTCTTGCTATAAATCTTTGGGAGGAGAAAATACCTATTTTCGGGAGAGTGTTTTGAAATTCCATTTTTGTCTCTAGAAGAAATATGGCAGATCTTAGTATTACTCCTGAAGGACAATATATTAAAAATACAGGACTTCCCAGAGCTTTGATTTGTAGTGATGTGCAGATAATCAGAGTGGCAGTATTGTAAAGCAAGTCTTGACTATTATCATTTTTAAACCCTCTTAAAATTATTAAGATTTAATTAGAAAGCTCATTTTGTTGCCTGATATTTATGCGGATACTTAATTTGCATAGTTGCATTGGATGAGAGTAGTTCTTGGCTGCACTGGGGACTGTACTGCTCCTGAGAACACTCCCCATCCCGCCCAGCTGTCCCACACTTAGCTCCCTTCCCCCTCTCCCGGCCTTTTCCATCAGATTTTCCTTAATTTCCTGGAGCACCAGGCTCTCCCGTCAGAGATGCTCCTCCTAGGCGTAATACCCCTCCCTGGTGACGTATACATGTCACCAAATTCCCCTCCCACCCAGGCTGCCATGTAACATTGACCAGAGTTTGCTGTCCTGTACAGTAGGACCTTGTGGGTCCTAGTTTTTAAATATAGTAGCATGTATATGTCTATCCCAAACTCCCTAACTGTCCTGGGAAGATAATTTGTTCTGAAAGTTAGGTATTGCTTGTACTTGAATTTTTTGTAGTATTTCTCTAACTGCTTTATCTTTTGACTGGTATCCTTAGTTCTCCCAAGTAGTTGCAAAATTTTTTGTTTGCTCCGCATTTGTGTGTGTGTGTGTAGTAAAATATATATAACAGGAGATTTACTGTCTTAAGTGTTTTTAAGTGTACATTTCAGTGGTATTAAATACATTCACAGTGTTGTGCAACTGTCACCACCATCCGTCTCCAGAAGTTTATTCATCTTGCAAAACTGAAACTCAGTACGTATTAACCAGTAACTGCCCATTTCCCCCTCTCAGCCCCAGGCACCCACCGTTCCTCTTCCTGGCTCTATGATTTTGACTCCTCTAAGTACTTCTTATGAGGGCTTCTCTTGTGGCTCAGCTGGTAAAGAATCTGCCTGCAATGTGGGAGACCTGGGTTCGATCCCTGATTTGGGAAGATCCCCTGGAGAAGGGCAAGGATACCCACTCCAGTATTCTGGCCTGGAGAATTCCGAGAAACCCAATTAAGATGGTAGGTGTTGCAAGAGGGCATCAGAGGGCAGACACACTGAAACCATACTCNAGGTGGTGTCATCTGCATATCTGAGGTTATTGATATTTCTCCCAGCAATCTTGATTCCAGCTTGTGCTTCTTCCAGCCCAGCATTTCTCATGATGTACTCTGCATGTAAGTTAAATAAGCAGGTGACAATATACAGCCTTGACATACTCCTTTTCCTATTTGGAACCAGTCTGTTGTTCCATGTCCAATTCTAACTGTTGCTTCCTGACCTGCATATAAATTTCTCAAGAGGCAAGTCAGGTGGTCTGGTATTCCCATCTCTTTAAGAATTTTCCACAGTTTGTTGTGATCCACACAATCAAAGGCTTTGGCATAGTCAATAAAGCAGAAATAAATGTTTTTTTTCTGGAACTCTCTTGCTTTTTCGATGACCCAATGGATGTTGGCAATTTGATCTCTGGTTCCTCTACCTTTTCGAAAACCAGCGTGAACATCTAGAAGTTCACGGTTCATGTATTGCTGAAGCCTGGCTTGGAGAATTTTGAGCATTACTTTACTAGCGTGTGAGATGAGTGCAATTGTGCGGTAGTTTGAGCATTCTTTGGCATTGCCTTCTTATGTGATAACAAACACAGGACATTCCCTCTACTTAGCTTGTGTGTACTAGGGTTGGTAGGGAGGGGGAGTAGGGGTTACTGGATAGGGGAAGTGGTTATAATTTTCATTGTACTTACCATACTTTATTATGACAATTTAACTCACTGTCTTCTCAACAAAATAGTAAGATTCATGAATATGCTTTCCTTCTTTCACTACTCAGACACGTATGTGACATGTGCTCAATTGTATCTGACTCTTTGCAACCTCATGAATTGTAGCCTGTCAGGCTCCTCTGTTCATAAGCGTCTCCAGGCAAGAACACTGGAGTGGGTAGCCATTTCCTTCTCCAGGGGATCTTCCTGACCCAGGGACTGAACCTGTATATCCTGTGTCTCCTGCAATGCAGAAGAGTTCTTTACCTGCTGAGCAATAAGAGTGACCTCAGTTGAGCACAATTCCTTGTCTTCTCAACAAAATAGTAGGATTCATGGCTACACTTTGGCTCTTTCAGTACTACCACTGGACTTTGCATATAGCAGACATTTGGTTAATGTTCCTTGAACTAAATTTTTAATTATGTTCCCTCTATTTTGCCTTCTGTTTGAAAGCTTTCAGTAATTGAAAACACATGGAAATATATGGGGAGATATTTTTCCTGTGTCAGTTTTCTCCATTTTAAGGAGGACAGGTTTGTGTAGTGGTAAATTCTACTGTGAATTTTTGATCCATGTGTTATTGTTTTTGTCTTGTTTAATACTATTTCAAAGGGAAAAACTATTTTTAGATTCACAATAGTGCCATTTCATCCTGTTTCAACAAGAATTATGGTAAGTGCTTTTATTTAATGTGACTAATTAGCCCTCTAAAAACTCTGGAGAAAATGACAAGGCACTCCAGTATTTGGAAAATTCCATGAACAGAGGAGCCTGGCAGGCTACCGTCCATGGGGTTGTAAAAATTCAGACGTGACTGAGCAACTGAGTAGAGCATTCTAAGTTAATGGTTAAATTATTTTTATCCTTCCTGTTCTGTGGTATGCTACTTTGGGAAATGAAATGAAGAGTCTTTGGTGGGAGTGATAAACATGTGCCACGCACGACTCTGCTAGTGTTAGGACACCTGCATCATAAGCCCCTCTCTTCTCAGGGGTCTAGAACTTCTCTCTAGATATAAATCAGAAATCCTTATTCTCAAATGATACTTAAGGCACTTTTGTAAAACCCATTATGACCTGTAAGTGTTGGTTCTGTAATCACCCAAGAAGCAGTAGTTTAGTTGAAATCACCCAGGGACTGTGATAAGTTCCTTTCATTGTGTGTGTGTGTGTGTGTGTGTGTGTTAGTCACTCAGAGTTGTGTCTGACTCTTTATGACCCCACAGACTGTAGCCTGCCAGGTTCTTCTGTCTGGAATTCTCCAGGCAAGAATACTGGAGTGGGTTGCCATTCCCTTCTCCATCCTGTCATTATGCATATCCTCAGTCCTAGCCTGTGTGGACTGAACAGTTTCAGCCCCTGTATCAACCAAGAACACTCTGGTTTCTTAAATAACCCAAAGCATCCCCATGGTTAGCAAGAGCATGCATCTCTGCATAGGTAGAAATGGAACATGATTTTTTTGTTTACAAATTCCTTGATAGACAGGACTTGCTCACACTTTTATCTTCTCCCACTTGGAATTAATTTACAGTTGACCCTTGAACAGCATGGGTTTGAAATATGCGGTTCACTTATACACACAATTTGTTCAGTAATAAATACTTCAGTACTGCAAGATCAGAGCTGGTTGAGTTTATGGCTGTGGGACTGCAGGTATGGAGGAACCATGTGTGGAGAGGGCTGACTCTAGGTAGTACTTGAGGTTTTGACTGCACTGAAGGTAGCCTCCCTTAACCCCCACGTTGTTCAAGGATCAACTAACTGTTCAGTTCAGTTCAGTTCAGTCACTCAGTCATGTCCGACTCTTTGCGACCCCATGAATCGCAGCACATCAGGCCTCCCTGTCCATCACCAACTCCCAGAGTTCACTCAGACTCACACCCATCGAATCAGTGATGCCATCCAGCCATCTCATCCTCTGTCATTCCCTTCTCCTCCTGCCCCCAATCCCTCCCAACATCAGAGTCTTTTCCAATGAGTCAACTCTTCGCATGAGGTGGCCAAAGTACTGGAGCTTCAGCTTTAGCATCATTCCTTCCAAAGAAATCCCAGGGCCGATCTCCTTCAGAATGGACTGGTTGGATCTCCTTGCAGTCCAAGGGACTCTCACTCAAGAGTCTTCTCCAACACCACAGTTCAGAAGCATCAATTCTTTGGCGCTCAGCCTTCTTCACAGTCCAAATCTCACACCCATACATGACTACTGGAAAAACCATAGCCTTGACTAGACGGACCTTAGTCAGCAAAGTAATGTCTCTGCTTTTGAATATGCTATCTAGGTTGGTCATAACTTTTCTTACAAGGAGTAAGCGTCTTTTAATTTCATGGCTGCAATCACCATCTGCAGTGATTTTGGAACCCAGAAAAAGAAAGTCTGACACTGTTTCCCCATCTATTTCCTATGAAATGATGGGACCGGATGCCATGATCTTCATTTTCTGAATGTTGAGCTTTAAGCCAATGTTTTTACTCTCCTCTTTCACTTTCATCAAGAGGCTTTTTAGTTCCTCTTCACTTTCTGCCATAAGGGTGGTGTCATCTGCATATCTGAGGTTATAGATATTTCTCCCAGCAATCTTGATTCCAGCTTGTGTTTCTTCCAGTCCAGCATTTCTCATGATGTACTCTGCATAGAAGTTAAATAAGCAGCGTGACAATATACAGCCTTGACGTACTCCTTTTCCTCTTTGGAACCAGTATGTTGTTCCATGTCCAGTTCTAACTGTTGCTTCCTGACCTGCATACAGATTTCTCAAGAGGCAGGTCAGGTGGTCTGGTATTCCCATCTTTTTCAGAATTTTCCTCAGTTTATTGTGATCCACACAGTCAAAGGCTTTGACATAGCCAATAAAGCAGAAATAGATATTTAACCTTCTAAGAGGATTCCTTGCTACCATTCTCAGGTCTACCCTCCTAAATATTTGGATCACTAAGTATTAATAATAAACAGAAGAATGTCATTCTCAAGCTTTCAACATTACCAAGGTAACTCATTTCCTATAGAGTAAATTTAAATCTTTGTTAATAAATTGAAGCATTCTGTGGTTTCATTCCACCTGACCATTTATCACCTACCACTCTAATCCTAAAAATGCCAGAATACTTCAAGTAAGCTTACAGAAATTTCACAGTTCAATGAGCAGTTCCTGCCTTGTTTCTTGGAGGATAGCTTTCTATCCTTCATGTCTGCCATTTTATTTCCTTCAGCTAGGGAAAAGTACAGGTGGGAACTATTCCACTGAAAGATTTCCCTGACACTTGGAACATGCTTATAATCTGTCAATTGAAATGTTTTTATTGTATGCCTATTATATCCTAACTGGTCCTGCCATATATTGGCTTGGCCAAAAAGTTCCTTGGAGTTTTTCTGTAAGATTTCAAGAGAAACCTGAACTTTTTGGCCAACGCAATACTATAATTTAAAAAAATCTCTGCGACTGTCTCCTAGAAGTTCTTCATGGACGTGAGTCTTGTCTAATGTGCCTTTAGCTTCTCCAGCGCTAGTGCAAGTGGTACATAATAGAGGCTAAGTAATTATCGCTTAAACTGAATTGAACCAGCTGTTAAAAGGGGAATCCGAAGTCATCTTCCTCAGTACAATATTTTAGGAGGACAAAGCTAATACTATGATTCAGCAATGTCTTTCTTAAGGGAGGAAAAGAAGACCAAAATCAACTATTTATTGCTTAATTATTTAAAAAAAACTCAAAGCCAATCTTTGACACAATCAGTGGAAATCGACTCTAATATAAATTTGTACACAACATTATGAAAGGGATTTTTAGTTGAACCTGAATACCTTTATATTAACTTTTAATTAGAATGAAATTCAGGAGCACCAGTTCCTATCACAGGTAATTTTCATTAGCTGAGTAGTAAAAAATTAATTTGTCTTCCATGTCCTCTTGTTGCAGTATTTAGCAAAGGTAAATGACATCAGTTCAATAAGGCTCAAAATTATATCTTCCTTCCAGTTTTACAGATAATCATCTTTATGATGGATTCTTTTGAACAATGCAAATCAGAATAAACCAGAGGTAGAATAAAATTGATTACATTAGTAGGCCACAGTGGAGCTAGGAGGACAAAGTTAGGGGAAATGTATCAGAAACAAATTTTACCCAGAGTCATGATGAACTACTCACACATCTAAAAGCTCCTGGGACCACTTTTTTAAAAAAACTGCTTATATGTGTGTTTGTATAAAAGTATAAAAAATGAACATGAATTATGACTGCTTAATGAAATAATGGTTCCCAGGTGGCTCAGTGTAAAGAATCACCTGCAATAGAGGAGACACAGGTTCAAGTCAACCTCTGGGTCAGGAAGGTCCCCTGGAGGAGGACATGGCCCCCCCACTCCAGTGTTCATGCCTGGAGAATCCTATGGACAGAGAAGCCAGGTGGGCTACAGTTCATGGGGTCTCAAAGAGTTGGACACGACTTAGCAATTAAACAATGACAATGAAATAAGACCTATACAATAGTAAAAAAATCCCCAGTGTTTAGTTCGTAAATCTCAGCCTTCTTGTACTGGAGAAACATGTGGAAGTTGAGCAAATATTTCCTACCGGGTCCCTTTGCTGACTCAGAAGCAAGGTGAGCAAAGACCAGTACTTTGCTTATCTGTGTCGAAACCCACCCATCCACATTTTTAGTTGTAAATTCCTTCTAGTGTCAAGCATATAGTTAAATATTATTCTTAGCTTCTGGTGTGATTGCATAGGTTTTATTGTTATAGATATTAACATGAAGTTGGAAGGCAGGTTCATTTTAACTTGAAAGTTTTCTGAATGTCTGTGAAATAGTTGTTTCCCAAATGCAGCAGCTTGATTACTCTCCTCAACTCTATAGGCATTTTATACAGCTATTGAATTCAAGCATCTTCTCACTTGAAAAGTGCTACAGAAATCGGATTATGTTATTTGCCAACATTGTATTTCCCATATCGTAGACATTTTATATATATTACAAGAATATTGTCTTCAACCATGGCACAGAAACAGGAATGCACACCAAGTATTCCATTTGTTTCTCAATATTTCCCTGTGCAAAGTCACTCAGTTGTGTCCAACTCTTTGTGACTTTATGGACCATAGCCCGCCAGGCTCCATGGGATTCTCCGGGCAAGAATACCGGAGTGGGTTGCCATTCCCTTCTCCAGGGGATCTTTCTGACCCAGGGATTGAACCTGCATCTTTTAAGTCCCCTGCATTGACAGATTCTGTACCACTAACACCACCTGGGAAGCCCCAGTATTTCCCAGCCCTCTGCAATTATGGGGCCATATGATTAGTTCTGGCTAATGAAAATAAAATATCAGTGGAAGTGTGATTGTTCATTTCTAAACTGAAGAGTTAAAAATTCATCTGTGATTTTCCAATTTCTTATTCTTCTGTCACCATGGACTATACAGTCCATGGAATTCTCCACGCCAGAATACTGGAGTGGGTAACCATTCCCTTCTCCAGGGGATCTTGCTGACCCAGGAATTGAACCCAGGTCTCCCACATTGCAAGCGGATTCTTTTCTGCCTGAGCCACTGGGGAACCCATTCTTCTGTCAGGGTATCTGAAAAGACATTGAGTTTATGGATGTTGTAGTTGTTCAGTCATTAAGTGATATCTGCCTCTTTGCAACCCCATGGACTGCAGCATGACAAGCTTCCCTGTCCCTCACTATCTTCCTGAGTTTGCCCAAGTTCATGTTCATTGAGTCAGTGATATGGAGCCCAGATCATTCTAGATTCCTGACTGGGTCAGATCCCTCTGGAACAGAGCCCCTTGCCCTTCCATGTAGAATATGTATAACAAGCAATTCATAAACTGTTGCTGAACTTATCTAAGATTTTGGAACTGCTTTTGTTTTGTTCTGTTTTGTTTTGCTGCAGCATAATCTAGCCTGCCCCCACACAGCATGGTATAATAACAAAAATAACCAACCAATTAATTAATTTATCCAACATATAGTGGGCATCAGGTTTCCCTGATAGCTCAGCTGGTAAAGATCCACCTCCCATTCAGGAGACCCCAGTTTGATTCCTGATTTGGGAAGATCCCCTGTAGAAGGGATAGGCTACCAACTCCAGTATTCATGGGCTTCCCTGGTGGCTCAGATGGTAAAGAATCTGCCTGCAATGCGAGAGACCTGGGTTTGATCCCCAGATTGGGAAGATCTGGAGGAGGGCATGGCAACCCACTCCAGTATTCTTGCCTGGAGACTTGCCTTGGACAGAAGAGCCTGGCAGGCTATAGTCCATGGGCTTACAAAGAGTCAGACATGACTGAGCGACTAGGCACGGCACAGCACATAGTGGGCATCTACTAAGGCCAAGTACTTTTATAAAAGACTAGAGTTAGGATGTTGCAAAAAGACACAGTCTCTGTCCTCAGCGAGCTTATGGTCTAACGAGAAAAATGGACAAATAAACCTGCAATAAGGAACATCTAGCAAACACACAACCTATGCTGCAACTATCCCAGACACTTGGCATTAAAATGTGAATAAGGAATTTTCATTGTAATACAGTGTAATTCAGCTTAATTTAGTGTAGTAATAGATTTATTAGAATTAGATTTAGTAATTAGTAATAGATTTATTATAATATAATAAGTATTCCAAAAAAGTCTATGCAAAGTATTTGGATGTTAAAGATAAAGAAGCAATCCATTATCTTGAGAAGTCATGGAAAGCTTCTCAGAGGAGGTGACATTTGGTTGGATCTTTGAAAAGTGAGTTAAACTTCCCCTGCTGGAAAGCTGATGCAGTAGTTATTAGCACTGCTCAACAAAAATGCCTGAGTTTCTTCTTTCCCTGGTAGGAATGCATTTTCCCATCCCTTTTCAATTTAGGAATAATCATGTGCTTCTTTTTTGTTTTTTTTTTCCTTTGATCAATGAAGTTTTAGTAGAATAAATGACTGACATTTTCTGACATAAAATGTAAGAGCCAGTGCACTATTTGCCAGGATTCTGTCCCACTTCTATAATCATGGAAGCACACTTTGAGATGAAGTTTCCACCACTCTTGGTGTCAGAGAGGCTATGATGAGATGGGCTCCACCTATCCATCTTGTAAAAATGTACATTTCTAGTGTTTTAAAACACTGACATGCGAAGGATCATTTGTTACTGCAACAGAACCTCACTAATTGGGACTGATATGATATATTTCAGACTGAGAAAATAGCCAGTGCAGAAAGACTTCTGAAAGATCATTGGGCATTCCTAAAACAGTGAATTGCTTCCCTGGTGGCTCAGAGGTTAAAGTGTCTGCCTGGAATGCGGGAGACCTGGGTTCGATCCCTGGGTTGGGAAGATCCCCTGGAGAAGGAAATCGCAACCCACTTCAGTGCTCTTGCCTGGAGAATCCCATGGAGGGAGGAGACTGGTAGGCTACAGTCCATGGGGTCGCGAAGAGTCAGACACGACTGAGCGACTTCACTTCACTTCTTCAAGTTCAAAGTATGTGGGTGAAAAAAAGAGAGAAAAATGATGAAGTTAGAGAGGATAAGGTATGAACGGTCTTCGATTGCTGAGTTAAAGGTTTTCTACTTTGCTCTTGAGGCAAGAAAAATAGTTCTGGGGAAAAAAATAATGTAGATCGAGGTATGAACACATGTCTACCTTCGTTCATGTACTGAGAAGAATCTTTTTTTAAAAGGTCCTTAGAGAAAGAATTTAAATGATCAATTATCCTGTTGAGGCAATTATTAGCTATGTTGATGAAGTCACACTGACAACTTTTTATTTTGTATTATCCAAAGCAGGATGTTGTCAAAGCCTTGAATCTATTGTCTGTCGTTGCCGCCATATCTTGTTTGGAGAATGTTAATATCGACTAAAAAGTAAAACTGAAGATTTTTTTTTTTCAGATTTGTTTGAGAGATGGAGTAACATGCTGGTTGTCTGTGGCAGCAGGGAAATGAAACTGTCACATCAATTACAAAAGCTGCTAAGTTGCCAGCAGGAGACGCATTGATTCTCAGTGAGTTCAGATCTGTAATTTCAGATACCTTTGTCATCTTACTGAATGGAGAACTCTGAAAAGAAATTCACTTCTTCCATTCACAACAATGCTCGTCATTGGTGTCTTTGAAAGGAACTGATAAGATGGAAATTTATTTTTGAAATGCCCTCAGTTGTTAATTTTTATTTCTAATTTGATTTTCATTTTCCTTTTCTTTGAGATATCAGTTTATCAGCTCACTTGATGCTTGGCAGGAATCAGTATGACCACAATAGTTTGCAAGTTCGTTCCAATATGTAGCTAAATAAGAGTGACTTGGAACTGTGCACGTTAATATCTCAACAACAACAACAAAAGGGCTTATTTCTATTAACTGTTTAAATTCTAGGCACATTTTGTTTCTTCCCTTCTGCTGCCCCTACTAAGGCTATCTAATTTCCTCATGAAGTAGAAATCAGGATATTTAGAAATCTTGGAAAGTCTTTGCTCTCCAAGGACCAGATCAAACTGTTCCAGTTAGGCCAAGGGGATTCTGGGAAGTACCAGGGAGGGGTGGCTGGTGAGAAGGACAGAAGGAAGAAACAGATATTTAACTGCAGACGGCAATTGACAGCTCTTGTTTATCATATATCTTGATGCGTCCTGCCTGTACGTTTTTATCTCCCAGCAACTCCGTCTTCTGCCACTAATAGCCAGGTTTCAAGGGTTGGGATGACAAGCTGAAATGTTAAGGTGTTAGAGACTTGTTGTTTAGGGACTGTGACAGAAAATCCCTGTGTGCTTGTCTATCCCCTTTCCTTTTCTTGAATACAAAAGACTATTTGTGAGCCTCCCTTGAGGTGAGGTTATTTGGCCACGTGATTGGATTCTGACTAATGGGCTGTAGGCAGAAATAATGTATTCATTTTGAAACCTGCTGTGAAAATATACTGTGTGTGTGGCCATACTGTTTTCCTCTGTGGTTGTCATAGGGGCCGTGTTTTGGAGATGCCAGTATTATGACATGGAAGAAGCCTAGATTCCTGACACCTTTTTGAAGGCAAACTAACTAACTTGCTGCCAACAGTGATATGAAGAAGAAACACATTTTTATCATGCTGAGCCACTGATACTTGGGGGTTGTTTTTCACAGCAGTTGGCATTTCTTGTTCTAATAGAGAATGATTTCGGAAATTAGAAAAAGTAACCTAATATGATCAAAGTTTAGAATAATCTGAAAGAAGCAAAGGAATGCCCTGTATCTTGTATACCATATGGACCTTCTGGACTCAAAAATGACACAGAGAGTATCAATACTTACACCTCATGGCTTACATAAACTCTAACCCCAGCATGCATTGAACCAATATTTAAGGTTGCTTTCCAGAAGATTTCAATCACATCACTTTTCATCTTAGCTTGGGAACAATGACAAACCTGTATCATGTTTATTACATAGAGCAGCATAAAAATCCAACAAGTAAAAGAAAATGATATTACAAGTAAAGAATAAGTTATAACAAGCAAAAAATGTTATAACTCTGTAAAAAGAATGAGTGAAGGCGTGACTTTTCCTGATTTGTACTAAAGAAATATTTTGTAGAACTGATTTATTCAAGCAGTGAAGTGAAGAAATCAGGTCTACTTTCAATTTCATTACAACCAAGTAGTGATTTTGCATCACTAAACGTAGATTCATTGAGATGAAAATGTTTTGTAGTGGTTCTGTTTCTCTGTTTCAAGAGAGATTTTCATGCATTCCCAATATGTCATGTATTTTCTCACCTAGAAAATCAATGTTTTTGCCTTTTGTATATAACTTAGGTGCTGAAGAGCTCAACAGTTGATTTGAGTAGCATATTAGTTTGACACATTGATAGTTTCAAGCCAGTGGTATTGGTTTATGTCTGAAGCCTTTTGATGAAGAGAGAAACAGCTTCCTCATAATGCTGTATTGGGCTTCGCTTGTGTCTCAGACAGTAAAGAATCTGCCTGCAATGCAGGAGATCTAGGTTCTATCCCTGGGTTGGAAGAGCTTCTGGAGAAGGGAATGGCAACCCACTCCAATATTCTTGCCTGGAGAATTCCATGGACAGAGGAGCCTAGTGGGCTATAGTACTTGGTGTCACAAAGGGTCAGACACGACTGAGCAACTAACTCTTTGATGAAGAGAGAAACAGCTTTCTCATAATGCTATATTGGCTCGATAAGAACCCCATTAAGCCACTACACATCACTTTTTTTGATGTTTTTGCTTTTGTAAACTGTAATTAGAGTTTAAAAAATTTCTTCCTTAAAAGCCAAGTTTTAGAACAGAGGCAAATGGTTAGTGATTCATTATTGAAAACTGTAGTGCTTTTGGCATTTTATTTCAAAAACTTATTTCACATCTAGGCCACATGAAGGACATATTTTAAAAGCCATTAGCTACTTTCTTTAACTTAAAAAAAATCTTAAGTAGGCCTATTGGCTTATTGAGTCACTCTCTCAGATTGAAAATGGAGTTTTTACAATTAAGCTACCGTACAAAGAAAGCTTATCCCTTGTGCTTCATGCATCTCTCAGGCTTATGCACTTATAAGAATTGTGTAATAGAAAGAGCCCCAGTCTAGGAAACTAAAAGCTGGGTTTTCTTCTCGTTTCCCGCTAATTTTGTGTGACCTTGGAAAGGTCTTTCAAAATATTAATTCAGATTAAGATGGTGCTTGAAAAGCCTCAAAGCATCTTTTAATCAATCTACTTCATCCTGTATGTGTACTAGTTAAAAATCACAATTTTAGTTTAATGAAAATTCACCTGAACCATCTGGTTTTAGAGGAGAGTTAGGTGCTATCCTGGTTTATGTAAAATGTGTTATCATGAAATTCTGTGATGGATATAGCTCTTAAGTTGCAGTATCTGTCTGTGAACAGGATAATAATAGCCATAAAAATAATATGTCACCTCGTTGTAAAGTTGGAAAATTCTCTCATTAAATTTTACTACATTTAATTGTTATCGTAAATAGGATAACAATGGCTAATTTCATATTTTCAGTTATTTTTATTATTTATGAATAACTTATTAAACCAAGCTATAAAAGTCAAGCTTGTCCCATAGAAATTGATGATCATAAAGTCAACTCCTGAAAAGATTTGATTATCAGAGACATCAAATATGATTACAACCTTCCTTCCTAAATTAAATTTAAAAAATAAAATCTAGAGAAATCTATCTCAAAAGACTCAGATTTGATTGCTTGCTGGTTTTGAGAATGTAAGTTACAAGAATAGAGACTTTTGTGTCTTTTTAAATTTTTTACTGCTGTATCAGTGATCAATGCAAAGAAATAGAGGAAAACAATAGAATGGGAAAGACCAATGATCTCTTCAAGAAAATTGGAGATACCAAGGGAACATTAAGAAGAGATGGCAAGAATACACAGAAGAACTGTACAAAAAGGATCTTCATGACCCAGATAATCATGATGGTGTGATCACTCACCTAGAGCCAGACATCCTGGAATGTGAAGTCAAGTGGGCCTTAGAAAGCAGCACTATGAACAAAGCTAATGGAGGTGATGGAGTTCCAGTTGAACTATTTCAAATCCTAAAAGATGATGCTGTGAAAGTGCTGCACTCAATATGCCAGCAAATTTGGAAAACTCAGCAGTGGCTACAGGACTGGGAAAAGTCAGTTTTCATTCCAATCCCCAAAAAAGGCAATGCCAAAGAATGCTCAAACTACCGCACAATTGCACTCATCTCACATGCTGGTAAAGTACTGGTCAAAATTCTCCAAGCCAGGCTTCAGGAATATGTGAGCCATGAACCTCCAGAAGTTCAAGCTGGTTTTAGAAAAGGCAGAGGAACCAGAGATCAAATTGCCAACATCCACTGGATCATCAAAAAGTCAAGAGAGTTCCAGAAAAACATCTATTTCTGCTTTATTGACTATGCCAAAGCCTTTGACTGTGTGGATCACAATAAACTGTGGAAAATTCTGAAAGAGATGGGAATACCAGACCACCTGGCCTGCCTGTTGAGATACCTGTATTTAGGCCAGGAAGCAACAGTTAGAACTGGACATGGAACAACAGACTGGTTCCAAATAGGAAAAGGAGTACGTCTCAAGGCTGTATATTGTCACCCTGCTTATTTAACTTATATGCAGAGTACATCACGAGAAACGCTGGGCTGGAGGAAGCACAAGCTGGAATCAGTATTGCCAGGAGAAATATCTATAACCTCAGATATGCAGATGAACCACCCTTACGGCAGAAAGTGAAGAAGAACTAAAGAACCTCTTGATGAAAGTGAAAGAGGAGCATGAAAAAGTTAGCTTAAATCTCAAAATTCAGAAAACTAAGATCAAGTCTACAAACAATAAATGCTGGATAGGGTGTGGAGAAAAGGGAACACTCTTGCACTGTTGGTGGGGATGTAAATAGATACAGCCATTATGGAAGATGTTATGGAGACTCCTTTAAAAACTAGGAGTAAAACTACCATATGACCCAGCAATCCCACTCCTAGGCATATACCCTGAGGAAACCAAAATTGAAAAAGACCCATGTATCCCATTGTTCATCACAGCACTATTTACAATAACTAGAACATGGAAGCAACCTAGATGTCCATCAACAGATTAAGGGATAAAGAAGTTGTGGTACATACACACAATGGAATATTACTCAGCCATAAAAGGAAAACATTTGAGTCAGTTCTAATGAGGTGGACGAACCTAGGTGCCTATTGTACAGAGTGAAGTAAGTCAGAAAGAGAAAGATAAATATCGTATTCTAACACATATATATGGAATCTAGAGAAATGATACTGAAGAGTTTATTTACAGAGCAGCAGTGGAGAAACAGACATAGAGAACAGACTTATGCACATGGGGAGAGGGGAGTAGAGGCTGAGATGTATGGAAAGGGTAACATGGAAACTTACATTACCATATGTAAAATAGATAGCCAATGGGAATTTGCTATGTGGCTCAGGAAACTCAAACAGGGGCTCTGTAGCAACCTAGGGGGCTGGGATGGGGCAGGAGATGGGAGGGAGTTCAAAAAGGAGGGGATATGTGAATACCTAAGGCTGATTCATGTTGAGGTTTGATGGAAAACAGCAAAATTCTATAAAGCAATTATCCTTAAATTAAAATGTAAATAAGTTTTAAAAAAATGACCATGTATCTATGTCTTTCCCCCAATATTTTGCTTTTAAATGCCTGTCAATAAAGACATTAGTAGATGAAGGAGCTTCAGATATGCAGATGATACCACTCTTACGGCAGAAAGCAAAGAGGAACTAAAAAGCCTCTTGATGAAAGTGAAAGAGACTGTTTTGAAACTCAACATTCAGAAAACTAAGATCATGGCATCTGGTCCCATCACTCCATGGCAAACAGATAGGGAGACAATGGAAACAGTGACAGACTTTGTTTCCTTAGGCTCCAAAATCACTGCAGATGGTGGATGCTGCCATGAAATGAAAAGACACTTGCTCCTTGGAAGAAAAGCTATGACCAACATAGCCAACATATTAAAAAGCAGAGACATTATTTTGCCAACAAAGATCAGTCTAAGTTATGATTTTTCAAGTAGTCACATATGGATGTGAGAGTTGGACCATAAAAAAAGCTGAGTGCCGAAGAATTGATGCTTTTGAACTGTGGTGTTAGAGAAGACTCTCAAGAGACCCTTGGGCTTCAAGGAGATCCAACCAGTCCATCCTAAAGGAGATCAGTCCTGAATACTCATTGGAAGGACTGATGCTGAAGCTGAAACTCCAAAACTTTGGCCACCTGATGTGAAGAGCTAACTCACTGGAAAAGACCCTGATGCTGGAAAAGACTGAAGGCAGGAGGAGAAGGGGAAGGCAGAGGATGAGATGGTTGGATGGCATGTCACTGACTAAAGGGACATGGGTTTGAACAAGCTGCAGGAGCTGGTGATGGACAGGGAAGCCTGGTGTGCTGCAGTCCATGGCATTGCAAAGAGTCAGACATGACTGAGCGACTGAACTGAACTGAGTTTCTCTTACCATCACTTTAACAGTAAAAGGGACACTTGCCAATCTGAAATTCTTTCTGCCCCAGTGAAAGGATGGGTGGGTATTTTTATCAGTTTTTATTGGTTTGTAAAAGGAACTCATTGGAAAATTTACAAAATATGAAACCCTGGAGCATTTTGTTTGTCACTATCACGTTACTTCTTTCTTATGATTGGGAGATAAATTCCCTTGAGTTTCTGTGCCCTCCTTTTCCATTGCTCTCTCCTTAGTGATGCTCCTAATCTGTAGCATGGCACAGCCAATGAGAGAACAATAGAGGGAATGGTTGGGAAGAATCTGAACTTAGAGGTTAGATGAATGGGCTCTGGAACTTGGATTTGAATGTTGTGTTTGCCTTATAAGAATTGTAAGATCCTGGGAAAAATATTTTGGTAAGCCTGAATTTCATTATCTATAAAAATGATAATGATCCACAATTCAAAGGGTTGAATGACCTAGGAATTGAAATGCTTTTAGCTCACCGAGAAAAAATAACACCTATCTGGGCTGTAGGCTATTTCCTTTCATCACTTTAAGTATGTCTTGCCATTCCCTCCTGGCCTGAAGAGTTTCAGTTGAAAGATCAGCTGTTATCCTTATGGAATTTAGAAAGATGGTAACGATAACCCTGTATGCAAGACAGCAAAAGAGACACAGATGTATAGAACAGTCTTTTGGACTCTGTGGGAGAGGGAGAGGGTGGGACGATTTGGGAGAATGGCATTAAAACATGTATAATATATATATGAAACAAATCGCCAGTCCAGGTTCGATACATGATACTGGATGCTTGGGGCTGGTGCTCTGAGACGACCCAGAGGGATGGTACGGGGAGGGTGGAGGGAGGGGGGTTCAGGATGGGAAACACGTGTATACCCATGGCGGATTCAGGTTGATGTATGGCAAAACCAATACAATATTGTAAAGTAGTTAACCTCCAATTAAAATAAATAAATTTATATTAAAAAATAATACCACAATTTTAACAATAAACAGATTTTCAAACTCTGAATTAAAAGAGTAGGCTTTAGATTAATTGCTGGTGCTAACTAATTAGAAATACCTCAATACTATCTTGGATTGAGATGACAGCAATTTGAGCCTGTTTTACACAAACACTCAAACATTAGCAGAGTAATATACCTAAAGTATAAAGGTTCAGAGCTCTGCACAAACTGAAAAATGACAGCAGAGGACGTGATTCATCAGTCTGTAGCAGAAGAACAAGGGTATCTTGGCCACCCATTGAACAATTAATGTTTCTGTATATGAATGTCAATCTGATGGCAAATACTACCTGCTGTTCTCATGGCTGGAGAGCAAGGGTAACAGCAGGACATTAAACTAGCAATAGGAGGTAGTTCTCATTTAAGTTCAGATGACACAGTTTATTGATTGGCAAAAGCAGATTCCTTCTACTCAAAATAAAATGGAAAATTGAGCCAAGATGGCTATAGATAAACTTTTTGAGAGGCACACAATCCATCTAATCAGCTCCAGTACCTAAGAAAAAGACCAAATTCTTTTCTGTGTTTTATATCTTATGATAGCTGAAAAGTAACATTTCTTCTCTAGAAAATAGTGTTTCTTTTTTTTTTCCTGTTATTATCAGTAGCTCATAGATGCTTTATTTAATACACATTTACCCTTCATGAAAGTAAATGTATTAGTCACTCAGTCATGTCTGACTCTTTGTGATTTGAATATCCAGATATCTGAAGCACAGTCCATATTGGAGAAATAACAAGTACTGCAGGTCATTTTTAGAAATCACAGGACTTCAGTGATTCTGATTGAAATTTCATTTTGACATTGGCCACATCTATGTTCATTTGGACATTTTTTTTTTTTTTGGATAGTCAACATCTGAACGTCCTCACTGAGTCTGCAGATTGCCCAAATGAAAATTCCAGATAACTGTCTCAGGATCTCAGCAGCCAGTAGCCTCAGTTTAGCCACATAAGATTGAGAGTGAGGTAAAAATGTACAGTTATTATCCAAGTTTGTGAAAGACAGTTGATGCAGTCCAGGCATTTCCTTAACAAGACAGCATGTAAAATGTAAATATGTATTATTTGGTGTATATATGTTAGGTATCTCTATGTAGTTTGAGTCAGAATAAAATACGGTGAAATGACAGAATGATTTACATGATAGATGAATAAACAGAATGATTTGCATGATAGACAAAATAAGAGAAGTTTCTACACTGTGACTGCTTTTGCTAAGCAGTGCTTAGGGGGGATATTTCTAGCTATGATATAGGTTTAAAAGTTGGCTGTGTTAAAAAAAAAGTTCTTAGTGATCTAAATTTCCATTTTAAGAGTCTTAAAAAGGAAAAGCAAACTAAGTCTAAAGCAAACGAAAGGGCAGAAACAAAGATTAGAGTAAAATTAAATGACATAAAGAATAGAAAAAAAATAGAGAAAAAAATCAATGAAACCAAAAGTTAATTCTTTAGCTGGGGTTCTAAAACTCTAGCTAGACTGATTAATTTTAAAAAAAAAGTTTTGTTTTTGTTTTTTAATTTTTAATTTTAATTTTAATTTTTTAGTTTGCTTTGCTTTACAATACTGTATTCGTTTTGCCATACATTGACATGAATCAGCCACCGGTGTATATGAGCTCCCAATCCCAACCACCTCTCCCCCTCCCACCCCACACCATCTCCCTGGATCATCCCCATGCATCAGTCCCAAGCATCCTGCATNTGTGCTGGGTCTTCACCGCTGAATGGGCTTTCCTCTAGCCGCGCGACTGGGGGCTGCTCTCTAGTGGTGGTGCACAGGCTTCTCATTGCGGCAGCCTCTCCTTGTGGAGCACAGGCTCTGGGGTGCTGGCTCAGTAGTTTCAGGCTCTCGGGCACGCAGGCTCGGTAGTTGCGGATTGAGGGCTCTGGAATGCAGGCTCAGTAGTTGTGGTGCAGGAGCTTAGTTGCCCTGTGGTGTGTGGGATCTTCCCCGGCAGATTCTTAGCCACTATGCCACCAGGGAAGCCCTCCCCCGCTCCCTTTTTAAAATAGATTTTACTTTTAAGAGAAGTTTAAATGTACAGAACAATTTGGAAGACAGTACAGAGACCCAGAAACCTTTTCTGAACCACATTATTCATAACATTCCTAGCTTTCAAACTGGAGACGAATTTTTCTTGTAAGGTAGGGTTTTACTTCTGCGAAATAGTGGAAAGCTGTGTACTGTGGTCTTTGTCTACTGAATGGAGTTAGTGGTTTAGTTGAGGCAGATTGAAATAGTAAGAAGTGGTTTGCTACACATCATGGGTGGTTTATCGGCCAGACCAATGACAAGGCTATCACATGGACGAGCAGAACCTTGGCTGATGNGTGGAAAGCTGTGTACTGTGGTCTTTGTCTACTGAATGGAGTTAGTGGTTTAGTTGAGGCAGATTGAAATAGTAAGAAGTGGTTTGCTACACATCATGGGTGGTTTATCGGCCAGACCAATGACAAGGCTATCACATGGACGAGCAGAACCTTGGCTGATGGAGTTGCCCGATCTATACTGAAGCATCCCCTTCACTAGGGACTGCGAGTCCACAAATAGCTGGAACTTGTTGTTGGGTTGGGTTGTTGCCTTAATTCTGATCTCCTTTGGGTGTGGGTTAAGATTCTTGGTTGCAAGTGATGGAAGCTCCGCTTCATCCCCAAATGGCTCTCATTGACTCTTGCCACCGAACACACTGTCCTAGCGAAGCTGTGGCTGAGTCTGGGTGTTCAGACGAAGTTGTCAGTATATGCTTCTTCCCACGTCTCGTCTCTGCTTTCTTCTCGGTTGGTGTCATTCTCAGAAGGCTCCATTACATCCAATCAGCTTAGCAACCCCTGCGAAAAACCAAGCTTGTTTTCTTAATGCTGCCAGCAGGAGTCTGGAAGTGTGTCGTTGCACCGACCTGGGGTCTCGTGCCTGTCCCTGAGTCAGTCACTGTGGCGGCGGCATGGGGTGCTCTACTAGGCCCTTCCCTGGAGTCAGAGTGGCGTCAGCTCCTTCCAGGCTAGTGGGCAGAGAATGAGAGGAAGGGGTGCTTCGGCACCGGAAAGTGAAGAAGAGGAGTGGACACCCAGCAGGCAGACGTTCACCTGCTCTTGGTATGTTCAACTTTTGCCTAAGACCGTGCTGATTATTTTCAGAGCTCAGGGCTCATTATGGCCAGATTCATTTTCTCAGAATATCACACTCGTCATATCACTCTTTGAGGCACCCGTTGTGTCAGATCTAAAGTTCCTCCAGGCCTTCCGAGTGCTCCAGGCTCCATGTCCACCTGTCCAGCTTGGGCGCATAGATGGAGACCCTCTAACCCTAGCTGGTGAGCCAGGAGCATCCTCGGTAGGCAGACAGTTTGGTTTACGTGGAGATGTGAAGGATGAGCTGCTGTTCTAGGCAGTCGGGGGCTGGAAGCGGGGATGCTGCAGGCAGAGGACGCAGCGTCTGGGAAGCCTGCAACGGGGAGGCAGGCTGTTAGGTGAGGGGAGCAGTCAGGGCAAGGGGGAATGGAGGACCTGAGTGCAGAGCTGTGAGATGGGAGAGGCCACAGAGCCCAGGTCCTGCTGAGGAAGCCAGATACCAGGCTGAGAGCAAGCCGGGGAGCCACGTGCTCTGGTCTGGCCCGAGTTTGGAGGCCGAGCTGGAGGGGCACCCCCACAGGATGCTTGCTGTCTCCTGTTGACAGTCAGTGAGGGTAGCACCGCCATAACCCAGGGATGTTACTCGGGCCTTTTCACACTGACAGCCCTTCTCTCACTCACTTTTACACACCCGTCACCTGTCTGCACCTGTGCTCACCCCGATGCTTGTCTGTTGGTAGGACTCTGCACTAGTACTGCCACACCCTGGGTTTAGTCCCTGATCACACTCACAGTGAGCCACGTGGCGCACCCGTGAAAAAGGAACCCCCACAGGTCTCACTAATTCTTCCATAAAAATCGCTCTGGCGACTTCAGCCGGCAAGATGTTCCCGCCCTCTCTGACTTCTGCTCTTGCCTCCGCTGTCCCACTCAGCATGACATCTTGTGAGCTTCTCATCACCAAAGGTTCGACCAGCTGGAGGTGCTCTGGGTGCTTCAGGCTGGATCTCAGATCTCAGCTGTGAGTCAGATCCCCAGCACGGCTGGCTGGGGTTCCTTAGGCATGTCCTTTCACGATCAGAAATGATCTTGAATATGTGTGTGTTTGTTTCTCCCAAATTTGACCATGAGCCTCATGAAGACAGAGACCCGGGCGGCTTGTTCCCCAGGGAATTCTCAGATGCCAGCATAGGGCCTGGCACACAGTAAAAGATCAACAGGGGTTTGTCATAGGACATACAAAAGAGGCAAGTGCTGGCCTGCCTTTTCTTGTTTTTTTTTAAATTAATTAATTTTAATTGGAGGCTAATTACAATAGTGTGGTGGTTTTGCCATACATTGACATGAATCAGCCACGGGTGTACATGTGACCCCCCACCACATCCCGAACCCCCCTCCCACTCCCTCGCCACCCCATCCCTCTGGGTTGTCCCAGTGCATTGGCTTTGAGTGCCCTGCTTCATGCCTCGAGCTTGCATTGGTCATCTGTCTCACATGTGGTGATAGACATGTTTCAGTGCTGTTCTCACAATCATCCCACCCTCGCCTTCCCCCACTGAGCCCAAAAGTCTGTTCTTTACATCTGTGTCTCTTTTGCTGTCTCAAGTATGGGGTCACCGTTACCATCTTTCTAAATTCCATTTATATGTATTAATATACTGTATTGGTGTTTCTCTTTCTGACTTAGTTCACTCTGTATAATAGGCTCAAGTTTCATCCACTTAATTAGAACTGATTCAAATACATTCTTTTTGATGGCTGAGTAATACTCCATTGTGTATATGTACCACAGCTTTCTTATCCATTCATCTGCTGGTGGACATCTAGGTTGCTTCCATGTCCTAGCTATTGTAAACAGTGCTGCGATGAACACTGGGGTACACGTATCTCTTTCAGTTCTGGTTTCCTCTGTGTGTATGCCCAGTGGTGGGATTGCTGNTTGTGTATATGTACCACAGCTTTCTTATCCATTCATCTGCTGGTGGACATCTAGGTTGCTTCCATGTCCTAGCTATTGTAAACAGTGCTGCGATGAACACTGGGGTACACGTATCTCTTTCAGTTCTGGTTTCCTCTGTGTGTATGCCCAGTGGTGGGATTGCTGGGTTGTATGGCAGATGACAGCACCCTTATGGCAGAAAGGGAAGAGGAACTAAAAAGCCTGGTGATGAAAGTGAAAGAGGAGAGTGAAAAAGCTGGCTTAAAGCTCAACATTCAGAAAACTAAGATCATGGNCAAGTCTGAGTGAACTCTGGGAGTTGGTGATGGACAGGGAGGCCTGGCTGCTGTGACTCATGGGGTCGCAAAGAGTCAGACACGACTGAGCGACTGAACTGAACTGAACTGAAGGACAGAATAATTACTTTCAAGTTCTATGTTAGTGACTAGAAACTGGAAATCTCTTCTATTTTTTTAAATATGTGCATTTCACTAAGTGTTCTGTTTTCTGTGCTTTTTATCCCAACTCTCAGATAGTTCAGAAGCTTATTTCGTTTGTACTGGCTACTTGACAAATCTACTTTTATAAAATGCCCTCAGTTCCTCCTTTCTCTAGCCCCTACCTCTGTGGGTGCATGCTGTCGCTTCAGTCATGTTCAGCTCCTTGCAACCCCATGGACTGTAGCCCGCCAGGCTCCTCTGTCCATGGGGTTTTCCAGGCAAGGATACTGGAGTGCGTTGCCATTTCCTTCTGCAGGGGATCTTCCTGAGCCAGGAATCAAACCTGTGTCTCCTATGTCTCCTGCATTGCAGGCAGATTCTTTTTAACAGCTGAGTCATCAGGGAAACCTTAGCCCCTACGTATCAGTCCTCTCTTGTGAGCTACAATAAAGTTCACTTATGTTGCGCCTTCCACTCATAGTTGAACTGCACAGCCAACAGTTGATCTTGGTGTTTGTATCTGTGAATGTGTTACTAGTCCTGCTGCTTGACTTCTCAGCTGTAAATGATGTCCTTTGACTCCCAGGTATCACAGATGATTCTGTTTTCCATCTTCTCCTCTTTGTGTGTTCCACTGTCCATGGAATTTTCCAGGCAAAAATGCTGGGGTGTAGCAACCTAGAGGGGTGAGAAAGGGTGGAAGGTGAGAAGGAGGGGACATATGTATACCTATGGTAATTCATGTTGATGTATGGCAGAAATCAAACCAATATTGTAAAGCAATTATCCTTCAATTAAAATAATAAAATTTTTTAAAATGCTGGGGTGGGTTGTCATTCCCTCCCGACTCAGGGATTGAGCCTGAGTCTTTTACGCTTCCTGCATTGGCAAGTGGGTTTTTCGTGTTAGGTGTTTCATTTCTACACTGAGCATGCAACAAAAAAACTCCATTCTGTTAGGCTTCCTCCCACCTTTTCTTTCCTGATGAGTCTACAGTTATCAGCAGTCATAGCACCCCACAATCCTTTACTCACTTTTCTCTGTGATCACTTACTTGGCTGCAGTTCTCCTCTAGGACCGTGTCCATTAAAGATTTCTGATTTGTTATAAAGATTGTGGCAAAACTGCTGTTAATATCCCTGTAATCTCTATTCACAGCTAGTCTTTTGGTATTTTTCTTTGTTTTCATTTTGTTAATCTTTCCAGAAGTCTCTCAGTTTTACCAGTCATTCCAGTTCCTCGGCGTTCAGTTGTGTTTTTGGTGTCTGTCCATTTTCTCTTTGCCTCAACCTCCTTAATTCTTCTGTCATACTCTGGGGGCTTTGTTTTGTTATGAGCTTCATTTCATTGTTCTGACTCTAGTTTCTTGGGAAATAAATGATTAAGTAAAAAAGTCTGCATCATATCTACTCTGCTAGTCAGGGGAGGAAGCTTTGCTGGAAAAGAGTGAAGGCAGATATCCTGGTCTAATCTCCTTGTAAACATACTGACGACAGGCTTCATAGTAAACAAACCGAGCGGTTTTGTAGGCATTATCTATGAAAGGCTTTTATCAGGGTGTGCCTGGTTACTTAGAATCACTTAAAGTAAAGAAACCCGAAATCTATGGATTTGTAGGAGCTGACTCCATGAAAAATATCATGTAAGCTATAAGCATCTGAGTATAAAGCAGAGATGGTTTATGACCTAAATCGTGCCTTCGCTGTGAATGCTCTGAGCCAGAGAATATCCGAGGTAGGAAAAAAAAAAAGGCTAGAGAATGCCCAGGTAGAGGTCCTGCACCTCTCTCTGTGATTTGATATGCTCTTGGACTATTTGCATCCTTAATAAAGCTTGATCTCTTATTCATGTGAGTCTTATTTGATTATCCAAGCTTTTTAATCACCATGTTTACCTAGGTCATTCAACTCATTAGTTTAAACGTGTCAGATTTTCTAATACATGCATTAAATGTCACCAATTTTTCTCTAGCAACTTCTTAGCTGCCCTCTGTGAGTTTTACATAATATTTTCATCATTATTCAATTCAAAATATTTTATGAGTTCCAATTATTTTCTTTCCAATTATTTTTCTTTAGAAAAACACCCATAGTGCTTTTCTAAATTTCCAAACGCAAGTTATTTTCTATTATGGCTACTAACTAAGTTAACTGTACTATTTTCAAAGAATGTGGCTTCTGTGATAGCAGTACCTTGAAATTGATTGAGTCTCGTTTCATGGTTAGGTGGTAATTTTCATTAATGTTCAACATGTACTTAAGAACAAGGATTAGCAAACTATGGTCTACAGCCTAAACCTGCTAGGTACCTTTGTTAATAAAGTTTTATTAGAACACAGCCACACCTGTGTGTTTATGCATTGTTCATGGCTGCTTTTGTAAGTATCCTAGATGGCTCAGTGGAAAGACTACACCTGCCAATGCAGGAAACACAAGACTCAGGTTTAAGATCCCCTGGAGAAGGAAAGGGCAACCCATTCCAGTATTGCTGCCTGGGAAATTTCATGGACAGAAGAGCCTGGCGGGCTACAATGCATGGGGTCTCAAAGAGACCGGACTTAGCGACTGAACAACAACAATATGGCTGGTTTTAAACTACCTGGTGGATTTCAGAAGTCGTGGCAGACACTGTGTCCTGCAGAGGCTAAAATATTTACCATCTGGCTCTTTACAGATCAAGTGTGCTGACTCCTACTGTAGGAAAATATGAATTCTGCAGTTTGGGGCAGTGTTCTATATTCTTTATATTAATAGTATATTTGTTCATTTAGCCTTATAATTCAGTAAAGCGTTTCAGGTTTGCTGTAGCAAGATAGATAAATAAATGATTTGTTCTTAGATGCACAGAAACAGAATAGTTACATCTCTCTGGTAAATTGATTTTTTAATTGTGAATATTGGATGGAATTCTGACCTTATATTAATATATACTACCTTTTGTCTATGTTTTAGATTTGTCTCTGCTGAACAACAGAGATCTGCAATCTATTGTTTATTCCAGGAAAATTGTCTTTAGAATTTCTTCCATGTGCAGTTAATGTAGTTACTGTTATGTTTATTCCTAACACTTATATTGTACTGCTTTCTATTTGTCCTGACTTTGGACTCTTTGACTCTATTTTGCCCCTTTCTTGTCCTTATTTGAAATGATTATGTTTCTAATTTTATCTTTTCTCTTTAACCTAAATCACATATCAGTAAATACCTTTATGTTCCTGGAATACTTACATTCTAATCAATTTACTTTCCACTTAAACATAATTTTTCAGTTTAGTTCTATCATATTTTAACCAACTCCCCTAAAACTAGTGTTACTGTTTCTTTTATTTTTTTGCACAAATTTATTTGAATTTAACCACAGATGTCTACTTTTATAATTCATTTCTTACTATATTTAAAATCTTTAATGTAAAAAACTTCAAGTAAGAAAAAAACTTTACACATTTATTAAAAGATATGGTGGAATTAAAAAAGATAAAAGCAAAAATTAATTTATTAGAATACATACAAATGGCAGAATCATGTTTAATTGAATATTTGTTTATTTAAAAGTCTAATGAAGCTGTAAACAAGGATAAAATTAATTAAAATTTCATCTTTAAAAATTTGATGTAAATTTTATTGCTAAAATTTTTGAAGTTTCCTTCAAATTACTTTAAAGGAAAAGATTGATTGCCAAAATCAAACCAAGAAGATATAGAAAGCCTGAATAAATCAAAAGTTAGAAATCAAATGGAAAAGATTGACAAAGAATTTCCATGAAGAGTGCTAAGTTTAGACAGTTTAATATGTGAGTTATTAAATCCATCTTAAACACAAATAAATCTTATAATATTATAAAATCTCAGAGCATAGAGAAATAATATTTTAAAACACATTTTTTTTGTTGTTGTTCAACAAAATACTAATGCCAAAATTTGAGAAAGCATTAGAAAGGGAAAAACTACAGATTTTAGATAAAATTCCTTTAAAATGATCAAATTGAATTCAGAGCTTTGTTAAAGTTTTAATGTTTATATATGGTTTATCTTAAGAATTTATAGACTACAACCACTATAGAAAGCAGTATGGAGATTCCTTGAAAAACTAAGCATAGAAATACCATATGATCCAGCAATCCAACTACTGGACATATACCCTGAGAAAACCATACCTGAAAGAGATGCATGTACCCCAGTGTTTGTTGCACCATTTTCTACAACAGCTGAGACATGGAAGCAGCCTAGATGTCCATCGACAGATGAATGGATACAGAAATTGTGGTACATATACACAATGGAATGTTACTTACTCAGCTTTAAAAAGGAATACGTTCTAATGAGGTGGATGAACCTGGAGCCTATTGTACAGAGTAAAACAGAAAGAGAAAGACAGATATCGTATATTAATGCATGTTATGGAATCTAGAAAGATAATGCTGATGAACCTATTAGCAGGGTAGCAGTGGAGACGCAGATATAGAGAGCAGACTTGTGGACACAGTGTGAGAGGGAGAGTGGGGTGAGTTGGGAGAGCAGCATGGAAACATTTACATTACCATATGTAACATAGATTAGCCAGTGGGGATCCGCTGTGTGACACAGGGAGGTCAACCCAGTGCTCTGTGACAACCTAGGGGTGGGGTGGGGAGGGAGATGGGAGGGAGATGTATGTACGTACGTGGCCGATTCATGCTGATGTATGGCAGAAACCAGCAATACTGTGAAGCAAATATCTTGCAATAAAAATTTTAAAAAATTTATAGGCAAGCTCATGTTGAGATATCTATTAATGAATCTATTAATGTCTATTAATATCAAATTTAAAGGGAGATAAAATGTCACATTTATTTGCTGAAAATCTGTCTAACTTGATCCATGATCTCTTAACATTAAGAAAAATCTTATAGTAAATTAGGAAGATGATTATATTTCATCAATCTGATAAATAATATTGATCCAAACTTGTAATCAATGTATAGTTAACTGTAAGACACAAAGGGTATGTTGATAAAGATCGAAATAACCAAATATGTTTACTTACTATTATGTATCATTGTTTCTGGAAATTTCAGCTAATGTAACAAGGCAAGACGGAAAAGGCGATGGCACCCCACTCCAGTACTCTTGCCTGGAAAATCCATGGACAGAGGAGCCTGGTGGGCTGCAGTCCATGGGGTCACGACTGAGCGACTTCACTTTCACTTTTCACTTTCACGCATTGGAGAAGGAAATGGCAACCCACTCCAATGTTCTTGACTGAAGCAACTTAGCAGCAGCAACAAGGCAAGAAAAAGAACAAGGAGTTTAGATATAGTAACAAGTAGATACAGTTATTATTGGAAATTTTGTGAATCTGTAGAACAACTTAAAAATCAACTGAAATAGTAAGTTTTCTTGTTTGATTAATCAGCAAATAGGCCATAAATTTTTTTAAAAGAAAAAATAACTAGGCCAAAATCATATCTTTTCTATTTTCTAAAATCTATCTTTTCTTTAATCATATCTTTTCTAATTACCAGTTAAAATGTAGAAATTATAAGATACTCTGCTACTGCTAATTTACTTCAGTCGTGTCCGACTCTGTGTGACCCCATAGACGGCAGCCCACCAGGCTCCCCCATCCCTGGGGTTCTCCAGGCAAGAACACTGGAGTGGGTTGCCATTTCCTTCTCCAATGCATGAAAGTGAAAAGTGACAGTGAAGTCGCTCAGTCATGTCCGACTCTTTGCAACCCCATGGACCGCAGCCCACCAGGCTCCTCCATCCATGGGATTTTCCAGGCGAGAGTACTGGAGTGGGATGCCATTGCCTTTTCCTATAAGATGCTCTACTTACACACACACACACACACACACACAAACTAAAAAAAAAAAAAAAAAAAACATGAAAAATAAACTTTAAATATAAATAATAAAGCACCAAGGAGTGATTTTTGTCATTCTGATATAATGCCCTACCAGAGAGGTCCTTATGTGTCTCACCCCTTTCTTCATCTTTAAGAGAGTAAAGGTAAACACACCTTTGAAGTAAGTGGGTAGGTATTTAGGGTTGTCATCCCTAGAAAGGAATGAGATGGAATAGCTATCCTTAGAACTGTCTAACCTAACTCCATTATAGGAAGAGAGGGTTTTGTCAGCCTTTAATTTCCATAGGGCTTAAGAAATAGAGCGTGGAATCCTGGGGAATTATTGGCACAGGGATTACAGACATCCCTACTGTAACATATCTTATTCCTTCCAGACTCAGCATCTCCAGACAACACCTCAGGAGAAGGTGGCTGTGAGTGAGCCCCTGGGGTCTGGGTGTACCTCAGAGAGGAGTGTCCCTGATTCAACAGGAGGCAACAGGATCTAGATGCAGTTCGAGCCTGCAATCCTTTGTAGGGCCAGTTGATTTGGACAAGTGGCTGAAAAAGCCACATTAAAGCCCAGAGAAGCCAGGTGGAGTTGCAGATGATTGCTGATAGCACATCCTATTTTATAAAAGGATAACAGGGGCCATGGACAGAGAGGCGGCTTCTCCGTGATTCTAAAGTTGGACACCTAGAACTCTCATTTGTAAGTGAGGAAGGCTTCTAGCTCCCATTACTCGAGTGGAGCAAGAATTCTCATAGATTTGTACTGGACTATCTATGTCCTGATAATAGTATCTGGGGGGAAAAAAGTCATACTATGATTTTATAATATAAAGGAGATAGAAATATACATGGCCCTAACTGCATACTTTGTGTTATTGACAGATTTCTTGTATTACAGATGACAGTTCTATCACAAGTGAAAGTGTAGATACCACGCAAACCCATTTAATGGGATGGGAGTATTTTTAGCTTGAAAAACAGATTTTGAAATTAACCTGGAAAATAAATGTATCAATATAGTGAAGAAAAAGAAGAATGAAATGCTGTGATATTATTATAAAAATTAATATAAATCTTTGGCAAAGAAAGTCAAGAAATAACCATTTGTCTATTTTCTAAGAAGGGCAAATACTGGTCTTCAGTAGTTAAATGTTTAAACCAATGACAATAATTCAGAAATATCCTGATTTTAAAGATAACTACCTCCTTGAAGCATAACTCGTAATCTTGAGATAAGGCTAGCCTTGATTATTAGTTACAAGAAGTGACATTTGCATACAAAAGTTTGATTTATAGCATAACATTTTATTATAGACAGCAATATTTGTTAAAAAGTTGTAAATAGCTTTGGTTGCTTGCTTAAGATTGTAGACTACTATTTAAAACAAACGTTTTGTTTAGCAGGTAATAATTAAATTGGTGATATACCGTCATTCATCTCGCTCATATAAGCTCAAGAAACAAAAAATGACTGAGAATATCTTGTTTAAAATTATAGCTGAACAACTTCTATATAGAACAAAATGTAATTTACAAGTAGAAGTTTTCTGAAAAGATTAAAACGCAATGCAGAATATCAATTTGTCATGAGAATTACAGTGCTGTGATTCAGATGAAAAACATTCAGGAGAGGATGGTTAAGACAGACATCTTCAGTATCAAATATCAAAAGAACTGTTAAAGCAAAATATAAAGTTAAAATAAGATTAACCTTCATTTTAGTCTCAAAGAGGAATAGCTGGCCTCCACTGCAAATTTCTATCTTCACTGAATAATCTATTAGCTTCAAATAATAGGTAAGATAAAGTTATAAATGGATTCGTGGGGTTAAGGTGCTTAGACTCTGAAGATAGTGTCAACATATAGAGTTGACCCTTGAACAACTCAGGGATTAGAAGCACCCGCTTTGTGCAACCGAAAATCTGTGTACTACTCTCTCTGCCTCAGAAACAAAGAAATTAATAAATGACTAACCCAAGGGCAGGAAGCAGAAAGGTTAGATAGAATCAGAACTGAAAGCCCAGTTTTTTATTCCACATAATGTGATCTCTAGTCAAACAGAAACTTTTCCCCAAACATAGTTAATTCGAAGATCTGTAAAATGAAAATATGGATATATATTTATTTTTTAAAGTCTGCATATAAAAGGGCCTGTGCAGTTTAAATGTGTGTTGTTCCAAGAGTCAACTGTAATTTATATTCTGTACACATTAAGAGTTATGAACCTAAATATCAGAATAGGTTTAAAAAAGGAAAATTGATCTGTGGTTCTTAAACCTTGATTATTTCCATTTTAAAATGATGTTTGGGATGTCAGGTTTCCCTAGGATGATAGTGGTTACTTAAGTAATAATTTCTCCACATACCCTCTGAAGATGTATGGATCCATAAAAGGTATAATCCATAAAAGGTATATATCTTTTATATATAAAAGAGATATAAAAGAAACATCCATAACTCACATCTAGAGCAAAATTAGGAAAAAGGGACTACACAAACTTCAGTTCACATGTAACTGAGGAAAGGATGTGAAGATTGTGCAAAAAAAAAGGGGGGGGGGGAGTGTGGTGAGTTCCTGCAATTAGTGAAATACAGATAATATTACACCAGGAAAAGAAAAGAGGGTTTTACCTAAACTGGAGTCTGAGACCTGGCGGATCAAAGCCATGACTATTAGGGGACTGGGAAGGAGAAAAGATGGAAACTGAAGAACCAAAGGTGGTAGTCGTGGGAAGGCATAGATTAAAGTGGCCATGTTGTGGTAGTCGTGGGAAGGCATAGATTAAAGTGGCTGTGTTGTTGCTGTTTCAGTCGCTAGGTCGTGTCTTTTGCAACCCCGTGAACTGTAGCCCACCATGCTCCTATGTCCGGGAGATTTCCCAGGCAAGGGTACTGGAGTGGGTTGTCATTTCCTTCTCCAGGGGATCTTGCCAAGCCAGGGTTTGAACTTGCACCCCTTCTGCTGCTGCTAAGTCACTTCAGTCGTGTCTGACTGTGCGACCCCATAGACGGCAGCCTACCAGGCTCCCCGTCCCCAGGATTCTCTAAGCAAGAACCCTGGAGTGGGTTGCCGTTTCCTTCTCCAATGCACGAAAGGGAAAGTGAAGCCGCTCAGTTGTATCTGAGTCTGCGATCCCATGGACTGCAGCTGAACTACATGGGAGCCCAGGATGACAGTGAGGCACTCTAAAAGAAGAAAATATCCTTTGGAGGCTTGAATGGAAATAAGGAAGAAATAGTGAATGGAATAAAGGAAGAAAATGCTGGAAAGCAAGAATCTCATAGAAAGTACAAGAATCACAGAAGTAAAAGACACACCAGCGTGTAAAGTCTTTGCTATTCTGTGTACCAACAGAGAAGAGTGTTCCTAAACTAAGAACTCAAGTAGGCTCCCCAAGCCCCTCAAACCCCTCATAGTGCTCCATAAGGATGCTCATTCTTGTTAAACCAAGAACATCCAAGACATGAGCTATTCAAAAGGAAAATACTAGATATATGTATAAAATATATATTTATATATCAATATACTTAAGGTAAGCAAAATTGCTTAAAATAGGCAAAGCAAATCATGCTCATGTATAAATAATGTAAGTAGCCTGGAAAGAAGAAAAATTAGTGAAAAGAAGAGAAGAAGAAAGTGAAAAGAAGAAAAATTATTTTAAATATTTTAAATATTTAAATTTTGGTCAATTTTTATACATTTCTCAGTAAATTATTAGACTATAAAGAAAACTCCTCTGGGGTTTCAGGCAAAAAGACTAAGTCACAGAGGAAAACAAATATCAGCAATAGATTTCAATATCAATATACTCCAGTCTCTGACAAACCCAAACAGTGTATTAAAAAGCAAAGATATCACTTTGCTGATAAAGATCCATAGAGTCAAGACTACTGGTCTTTCCATAGACATATACAGATGTCAGAGCTGGATCATAAAGAAGGCAGAGTGCCGAAAAACTGATGCTTTCAAACTATGCTGCTGGAGAAGACTCTTCAGAGTCCATCGGACAGCGAGGAGATCAAACCAGTCAATCTTAAAGGAAATCAACCCTGCATACTCATTGGAAGGACTGATGCTAAAGCTGAAATGCCAATACTTTGGCCATCTGATGCGAAGTACTGACTAATTGGAAAAGACCCTGATGCTGGGAAAGATTGAAGGCAAAAGAAGAGGGCAACAGAGGATGAGATGTTTGGATGACATCACCAGTTCAATGGACATGAACTTGGGCAAACTCCAGGAGATGGTGAAGGGCAGGGAAGCCTGGAGTGCTGTAGTCCATGGGGTAGCAGTCAGCGACTTGGCAACTGAACAACAACAAACACTCCAGTCTATTGGCCCTACCACCGTTTCACTCTCTCCCCTTGAAGCTTTGCTTCCTCTCTTCATGTAGCTTAAATTTCACAGATTTCAACATTAATTATGATGTGAACTGTAGGTTCTTGTGGGCACCCTTTTTCAGGTGAAGGAGGATCTCTTCTAGTCCTACCTTGTTATTTCTTTTTACAATGAATTGACATTGAATTTTATCAAATGCCTTTTGTGCATCTTTTAAAATGATCATGTGATTTGTCATTTACTTTGCTAATGTGATCAATTACAATGATTGATTTTCTTGTTACAACTGTTGTTCACCACCAGTAGGATATACGTCAGTTACTCATGATGTGTTGTATGTTACTGGATTTAGCCTTGTACTTGCTTGTTCACGTCTTATGCATCTTTCACAAGGAAGAAATTGGCATATAATTTTTCTTCCTTGCAATACTTTACCAATGATTTTTATCTTGAAAATGGGAATTATTTCTTTTTTATTATCTTCTAGAAGAGAGATTTTGGAAGTTGGGATTATTTCTTCTTAAATGTCTGGACTAATTTACCAATGTATCCATCTGAGCCTAAAGTTTTCTTTGTGCTAAAGTGGAATTGTGGCTTCACTTTCTTTAACAGATGGGAATGTTCAGAATGTCTTCCTGTTTTTATGTTAGTTTTGGAAACAGGTCCAGCTTAATGGGCATGCAACCCATGTGGTCACATGCATTTGTAAGGGTTCTGCTCTTGGTTTAATCTTTTATTGTAACCATTTTAAAATTCTTAATTAGTGTTTGAACAAGGATTCTCTCATTGTCACTCTGTTCTAGACCCTGAAAATTATATATCTATTCATATTTTGTCATTTTTATTTTTAAAGGGATTTGCCTGTTTCATCTAACTTGCCAAATTTATTGTTATGAATTTGTTAGTAATATCCATTAATGTTATATTTAGCATCTTTATAACTTATAATATTGCCTGCTTTTCTATTGGTGTTAGTAATAATGTATGTTCTTTTTTTTCTTTGAAATCTCGCTATTAACAAAATATTTGATTAATCTTTTCAAAGAAAAAAATTTGACTATTTTCTTGAAGTTAGTGTCAGTTTTCTAAACATTTTCATTATTGTTATTTTATTAAATTTCTTCTACACTTTTTGGGGTACTTAAATATGTGTTTAGTATGGTTAAGTTTTCTGATTTCTTGAGATGGAAGATTAGAACTTTTAAATCTTTCTTTTAAAAGTTAATTGCGCTTATTTATTTATTTTGGCTGCGCTGGGTCTTCATCACTGTATGGTGCTTTCTCTAGTTGTAGAGAGAAGGGGTACTGTCTCGTTGTGGTATGTGGGTGTCTCATTGCAGTGACATGTCTTGTTGTGGAGCATGGGCTTGGCTCTAGAACGCCCAGGCCTCAGTAGTTGCGGCTCCTGGTCTCTACAGCACAGGCTCAATAGTTGTGAAATGTGGACTTAGTTGCTCTACGGCATGTGGGATCTTCATGGATCAAGGATCTAACCCATGTTTCCTGCATTGGCAGGTGGTTTTGTTACCACTGAGCCACCAGGGAAGCCCTCTTTCTTCCTTTTGATTATTAATTCAGAGCTATAAATTTTCCTTTAATCACTATTTTAACTCACACCCTGATTTTTGATATGTCAGATTTTTATTTACATTTAGCTGAAATATATTCTCTTATGTAATAGTATGAGTTTAATTTACAAATTAAATGTGAAAAATTCTTAAAGAGGTGGGAATACCAGACCATCTAACCTGCCTCTTGAGAAATCTGTATGCAGGTCAGGAAGCAACTGTTTAGAATTGGACATGGAACAACAGACTGGTTCCAAATAGGAAAAGGAGTATGTCAAGGCTGTATATTGTCACTCTGCTTATTTAACTTATACAGAGTACATCATGAGAAATGCTGGGCTGGAAGAAGCACAAGCTGGAATCAAGATTGCTGGGAGAAATATCAATAACCTCAGATACACAGATGACATCACCCTTATGGCAGAAAGTGAAGAAGAACTAAAGAGCCTCTTGACAAAAGTGAAAGAGAAGAGTGAAAAAGTTGGCTTCAAACTCAACATTCAGAAAAGTAAGATCATGGCATCCAGTCCCATCACTCCATGGAAAATAGATGGGGAAACAGTGGAAACAGTGAGAGACTTCATTTTGGGGGGGCTCCAAAATCACTGCAGATGGTGACTGCAACCATGCCATTAAAAGACCCTTACTCCTTGGAAGGAAAGTTATGACCAACCTAGACAGCATATTAAAAAGCAGAGACATTATTTTGCCAACAAAGGTCTGTCTAGTCAAGGCTGTGGTTTTTCCAGTGGTCATATATGGATGTGAGAGTTGGACTATAAAGAAAGCTGAGCGCCAAAGAATTGATGCTTTAGAACTGTGGTGTTGGAGAAGACTCTTGAGAGTCCCTTGGACAGAAAGGAAATCCAACCTGTCCATTCTAAAGGAGATCAGTCCTGAATATTCATTGGAAGGACTGATGCTGAAGCTGAAACTCGTATTTTTGGCCACCTGATGCAAAGAACTGACTTATTTGAAAAGACCCCAATGCTGGGAAAGATTGAAGGTGGGAAGAGAAGGGGGCAACAGAGAATGAGTTGGTTGGATGGCATCACTGACTCAATGGACATAAGTTTGAGTAAACTCTGGGAGTTGGCAATGGGCAGGGAAGCCTGGCATGCTACAGTCCATGGCGTCGGAAAAAGTTGGACACGACTGAGCTACTGAACTGAACCGAATTTCCACGCAGAGGTTTTCCAACTATCTTTCTGGTATAAAGGTCTAGTTTCATTTTGTAATCAGGAAATATATTCTATGTGATTTCGATTTTTTCGAAAATTATTTGGAGTATTTTGAGACTTACCTATGGATCAGTAAATCTATTTGGTAAATGGTCCACATAGGCTTAAAACTGATATTTATTCTGAATGTGTTAGGTGTAGTATTTTGTTGTTTAAATTTGCTATTTCATTAATTTTTCCTACTTTTTCATTTATGAAGGAAATGTATTTAAATATCAAATTATATGCTATAGTTGTAGATATGTCTATTTCTCCTTTTAATTATCTAAATTGTTCTTTCATGTGTTAAATTTTATATTAAACATGTAGACATTTATAATTATTATATCCTCCTATTGATTAAATTGACCCTTTTATTGCTGTGAAAGTCCCTTTTTGTTTTGATTTCTCCCTGTCTCAAAGTCTTTGTCCGAGATTATTAAAGTCCATTTTTACTATTAGTCTATCTTTTCCTCTCTTTACTCTTTAGCTCTATCTATTTTGTTATTCTCTCTCTTAGATTACTATATGTATTCTAGCTAGTAAATTTTAATATTCCCCAAAGTATACAAAAACCTGGAAAGGATTTAATTCCATTAACCAACATTCCTACCCTTGATGCTATTAATTCCACATATCTAAAACCTATATGTTTTAAATACAGAAGATATAATACTCAAGACTTTTAAACAAAATATTCATTTATAGTTTTTCACACATATTTTCTAGTGCTCTCATTTATTTCATTTTGCACTTACATGCTTCCATCTGGGATCATTTCTCTTCAGAATTCCCATTAATGTTTCTGTAGTACAAGTCTGCTGACAAGTTCTCTTGGAATGTTTAATCCAAAAGAAATCAAGAAAAAAAGAAATGAAGAAACAAAAGATGGGACAGTTAGAAAACAATGGCAAGATAGTTGACTTAAACCCAACTATCTAAGTAATATTGTTAAATGTAAATTGGCTAAACACTCCAATTAAAGGAAGAAATGGTCATATTGAATTAAAAAACAAAATTCAAGATCCAGCTCAATACCGTTTATAAAAGACATGCTTTATAAACACATCATAAACATCTGAAATAAAATGAAAATAAAAATAGAAAGGTATACCAAATAAACACTGACTATAATAAACTACTGATTATGACCAAAACAGTCTGTTATTAGATACCTAATAATCCAATAATGATTAGATACCACTTAATTATAACTAAGTGATTTTTCTGTTAATTTTGAACCCATTTGTTGGGCATTTGGATGCATTCTTAGATTCTTTAGTTCAGTTCAGTTCAGTTGCTCAGTTGTGTCCAACTCTTTGCGACTCCATGAATCGCAGCACGCCAGGCCTCCCTGTCCATCACCAACACCCGGAGTTCACTCAGACCCACGCCCATCAAGTCAGTGATGCCGTCCAGCCATCTCATCCTCTGTCGTCCCCTTCTCCTCCTGCCCCCAATCCCTCCCAGCATCAGAGTCTTTTCCAATGAGTCAGCTCTTCGCATGAGGTGGCCAAAGTACTGGAGTTTCAGCTTCATCATCATTCCCTCCAAAGAAATCCCAGGGCTGATCTCCTTCAGAATGCAGGTGGGGATAAACTGATTTAACTTTGTAATGCAATTTCTTAGTATATACTTAGAGCATAAAAATGCTCATACCTCTTGACTAACTTATTTCCACCTCAAGGAGACAAACGTTGTTAATCACTTGATGGTGAAATACTAGATTGTTTATATTTCCTTATATTTTTCTTTTATTTTCTATATAGTATACAGTGGGTATAATAATATATTTTTAAACAAAAGAAAATCCTCTTAATTTCGCTTGAAAAACCCAAACACTCTAACAATAAAACTCCTAGGAAAATAAATACTGTATTAGTATGTCTAGGAGTTGTATCAAGTATAGCAAAGCCCAAGGGACAAATGGTTAAACTTGCTTGAGGTGGGTCAAGGAATTCTGTGCCAACAAGAAAATTCAACTTGCCAAGTGTTCCTCAATGCATGATTTAAGTATTCATCCTAATCATTTGGAGTCAGTGTTTTTTTCAATGTACATCTTTTGAGTGTCAACTCAAACCACTAAATCAAAACACTTGGACCTGGGGCTTAGAAGTCTGCGTAAGTGCTTGGCTGCCCAGATAGTTCTAATGCAAAAAATTTGATAACCATATTATACAAAAATAAGGCAGTTTGACGTGTTTTGGAAACTGAACATAATCTTGTGCAGCTGAATTGTAGGTTACCGATGATGGTGGAATGGGGTAGATCAATCTGGAAGAGAATACGATGGTAAGAAGTCTTAAAATGACACACAGGGGCTTGGACAGTAATGTGAAGATTCAACAGAAAATCATTAAAAGAGTTTTAAACAGAAGAGTAAACTGATAAGATTTTTTAATAAATATTTCTTGGGCATCGGTGTGAATGATTGGATGTGGAGCAGACGTAGGCAAGAAGGAAACTTGGGAAAATGTTTTAATTTTCCTGGAATAAGGAGGCTTAAAATAGGCATGTGCTTCCCTGGTGGCACTAGTAGTAAAAACTCCACCTGCCAATGCAGGAGACACAGGAGACATGGGTTCAATCACTGGGTTGAGAGGGTCCCCTAGAGGAGGAAATGGCAACCCACTCCAATATTCTTGCCTGGAGAATCCCATGAACGGAGGAGCCTGGCAGGCTACAGTCCATGGGATTGCAAAGAATCAGACTTAATTGAGCACACACAACACAGAACAGGATTGAGTAGATACGCTTGGCAACCAATTGAATATGTGAGTGAAGGGAGAAGAAATAACTTTAGATGATTCTGATTTCCACATTTGCTTGCCTCCATCTCTACGTTTATAACAATATATAGGCAAAGAATATTTAAAGTTTGCAGTTTTCACTTTTCTGGTTTTTTGTATTTTTATCCAAAAACCAATATATATTTTTTAGAAACACGACACTTGTAAAGACAAGTTTCTACAAGCACTGTTACAGTATAAGGAAGGCCATGCCAAAGGACAGTCCTTCACTGAAAAACATCATTGCCTAAATGTCTACAAGACTTTTGGCAGAAATGGCATGTACACTTGGAGATACTGGGACTTCCCTAGTGGCTCAGATTGTAGGTGAAGAATCTGCCTAAAATGCAAGAGACCCAGCTTCAATCCCTTGGTCAGAAAGATCTCCTGGAAAAGGGAATGGCTACCCATGTCCCAATCAGTGGACAGAGGAGCCTGGTGGGCTACAGTCCATGGATCACAAAGAATTGGACGCAACGGAGTAACACTTCAGAGGTACTGTGATTCAAGAATCCTCTGAAAGGCTCCAGGTGCAGTTTCTATGAGTGAACATGTACAATATGTATACCCGGGTGGTAGTCCCTAGTAACTTTTCAGTAAGCGAATGTGATATTAAAAGCTAGCCCATTCTTTTTTCATGTCACAGACTGGGACATTTCTTTTAATCAGTCTGTCCGGTGAAACCACAGTAGTGACTTGTCTTCAAGCTGATTGTGGCAAGAAGGAATTTCCCTTCGACTGCAGAATGCCCTACAAGAGCTTTATTTGTTACGTCATTGAATTAAAATTGCAGAGATTTGGAGTATTAGAACAGTTGTATAAAAGTCCACTTTTGACCCTTGCTGAATAGAAAACTGCAGTTGTAAGCCAAGTCACGTCCATGAACCTGGGTTAAAGGCGACAAATAGCAAATCAAGTTTTTCCTGTAGTGCTTGGAACTCCCCAAGTCCCCCACAAAGACTCTGTATCACTCAGTCAACAATCCCAGAACACAGACAAGATCTTTCTGCTGTAATCATTCTCAGAAACCACCAAAAAAGTCCTAAATATAGGCCTTACTCAACTGAAAACTTTTAATGACATGCTTTTTGTTACCTCTCATACTCTATAAAAGCCTCCTCTTTTTCCTCCTCTTAAAAATGTCTTTGGTTTGTTGGAGAAACTAGGATGTTTGTCTTGTAGAGTGTCCAGTATTATGGATTTGGCTGATTGACTTTCCCTGGTCTCTTAGAACTGGCTTCTTTATCCCCAAGTGTGCCTTATAATCTGGCAGTACAATGATAGGTCTACAATCATCTAGAGACTGGCTTAACTTGAGGCTTAATTTTTTCTCTCCTTCTTCCTGCAAGATCAGTTCATTGAACAGGGCGTCCATTTCTTGTTACCTCATATCCAGAAGTGAATAATGTGTGTTGGCACACTTTTAGTAAGGTTAAAATTATCCATTAGTCTCATTGCTCCGTGGAACTGTTCTCCGTCAATCTTTCATGCCCTAGTTTCAGCATGCACGGATAATCATTACCTAGAGGCACACTTTGACTGGGGGTATCTTCGGACATTTTATTGCCTGTATTAGGCGGGATTCCTCTGTGTGTGTGTGTGTGTGTGTGTGTGTGTGTGTGTGTGTGTGTGTGTGATGGTTAACTCATGTTATATTCATATTTATATACTTACCTATATTGTGGTCAATATTTGTTGTTCATATTGCCTCATTCCCTGATGATACTCTCCTGTTCTTGTGCTAGGACTCATTAGGCTTTCATAGCTTCCTTACTTTATTGAATGAAATGGACCAGGTTCATCTTTCAGATTTCTTGTCCCAGACCTACACTCAGCGATTCTTCTCAAGACCTCTNATTTATATACTTACCTATATTGTGGTCAATATTTGTTGTTCATATTGCCTCATTCCCTGATGATACTCTCCTGTTCTTGTGCTAGGACTCATTAGGCTTTCATAGCTTCCTTACTTTATTGAATGAAATGGACCAGGTTCATCTTTCAGATTTCTTGTCCCAGACCTACACTCAGCGATTCTTCTCAAGACCTCTGGTTTCTTTTAGTGACTATAATCTGGACAGTAGCTGTACCTACTACTGCTGGATTGTCATTGATCCAAAGACTTTGCAGTGAAAGGGTAGGAGACACATTTTTATAGAATGTATAATATTCTATATATAATAGGTTCAAAGTAACACTACAAAATGCATTTTCAGAATTTATTTGACTCTTGGATTATATTTTCCAAAAGATACATAGTCCAATTACTAGTTTTGAAAGTCACTGAAAATAACCATATACCCTTTTCACAGTTATGCCATTATTTAATATTTATTTAGGTTCAATTGTTTTGGTTGGCTCCCAATTTTAGGAAAATGCTTTTTATTTTTTAAATTTAATTTTGGTTTTAAATGACACAAAAATTTACATGGTCCAAGATCAAAACTATATAGTAAGGTACATTCACATCTTCCTTCATCTTATAGGTAACCATTTTTTATATAATATCTTTGTATCTTCTATTATTTGTGTATGTATATTTAGTCACATTGTTCTAGACCCTGTTTTGTTAAATGTATTCTGAGGGTCAGATGATATTCACATATAAATAATTTGCCCACTTTTCATTCATAATTTCTTTAACCAACACCCTAATGATAAGTGTCTCATTTTCCAGTTTTCTGTTTTATTCCAAATAATACACCAACCACGGCATATAGCATTTTCATTTTTTTATTGTTGTTGTCATACCTTTGGGATACATTTTTAAAAGGAGGATTGTTCAAGAATAGCACAAATGTACTTATACTTTTGCCAGATCAGGGGCATACTTTTAAATATTACTCTTGACAAGAAAATGTAGGAATTAAAAAAAAAATCTTGTTACAGAGAAAGAAAAAACTGTTTAAATGAAATGATCATATTTATCAGCAATATTTTATTAGTGGAATTTAAATTATTAAATGTATGCATTGTTTCTGATATAATATAAATACAGGACAAACATTTTAACAACATATGCTGAGTGGGGATGGATGGATAGATGAACAGAGAAAATTTTCCCCCTCTAAGAACATTTCTGATATAATTGATATACTAGCTTTTTAATTCAGTCAAAAACGTTACTTTATTATCTTTTAAATGACACAACAGAAACGGAAGTAAGTTAGTAGGATCTACATAATAGCATTTGTAACATTTTTTGAAGTATTGGTAAATCTTCAAATTTATCTCCTTGGGCCTAAAATATAATCTAATTTTTAAATGCAAAATTACAGATGGTCCTTTTTATGATCCTATATGTTAAAAAATATGATTATATTGTCTTATTGTTTTCAGTTGCAATCATCTTCTGCAATCCGGGAGAGCAACCCCAAGAACTGAGTGAGTCATACTTGCTTATGTCTTACGCACAGCAAGAGTTTAACCTCATAAAAAAATAGTTGAATAGCATATTTAAAACAATAGATTCACATCTGAATAGCAGCCACTTATGTATTAAAAAATACACAAATGAAAAATGTAACATGTAAAAACTGGTGGATAAATCACTAATGATTCGCTTGCCTGTGTTACCGTGTTGTCCTTCAGATATAACCATAAGGACAGTCACAAGATGACATACAGAAAAAAAAAAGAGAAGCAGCAGCAGCTGGTTAAAACTACTTAATTTTCAGTCTTCTATTGGCAAAGAGGAGTCTTGGCATCTTCTTGTTCTTTTCCTTCTTCAAGGCTAAGATCAACAAAATAAAAATAAATATCATATGTCCCCAGTCTGTAGACTCATTATAAATCACCATTTCTGACATGCTTACAAACCCACCTCATCTTCCTTTTAATGAGTATAAAGTCAGTTTTACTCACTATCCACTAAGTTAACAACATTCTACCTTTAAAATATCAGGACACAGCTACTGCCTACTGTAGTTAGCCTGTCTAAGCATTTAGACAAAACTGATCAGTACTGAAGTGCTATGTATGTAGAAGTAGTCTAGAAATGGCAATATGCTATTAGTAAAATGGGCACATAAAATAATTTTGTTTATGAATTCTGTATAAAGTTAGTTTAAAAACTGAATAAGAAAAAAAAGCCCAAACATTACCTTTTACACAAGTACGTTTGCAGTCCTTCAAGTTGACAAAATTATTGTCGTTCCCTCCACAGCCAGTATAGGTGAAGGCCTCACAGGCTTTGTGTCTTGGGTTGAAATAATAGCGAGTGACATTAGCAGCACACAGCCCCTCATCTTTTGGGCTGTAGCAAAATGCTGGAGCTTAATGGAAAAGAAAATAAAGTTAGAAATGCAGTAATACTGGAAATAATGAGCTGTGCTGATTACTGAAGTAACTGAAGAACATCTAATCCCATAGAAGCTTCTTTCTGAATCCAAAATATTATACTAAGCCATTTAAAAAGGCTGCCTTAAATTTCAAACACATAGTTTGTTCATTATAAATTTTTATGGACTAGACAGAATTTCAAGCTATATCCTTGTAGCATTTGAATGTGTAAAGAAATTAAACCCCCAAATCATATACAGTCAAGTAAAAATGAGCAATGTTTCAAGAGAAAATATGTGACATGCTTTGGCACACTCTCTTGTGTTGGTAGTTTTATTTTCAATGTTTCTATCAGCTCTCCTTCCATTATTAATCAAGAATACATCTATCTAATTCCCAGGTAGCCACTGGAACACTTACATTTACATAAACAATTTAAGAGAACACCAGCAACAAGCAACTCCTCATTAATTCAAGATTTTGCATACGCAACACGGTATAGCTACAGAGGTTTATCAGAGACTGCCAAAGCAAATTGTCCTTGTTTGTTGAACTTATCTGTGTGTACATGTCTCTGCTGTGCCTATGAAAAATGCCTGGACTGTCTCCAGAAACATTACCCACTACCCAAGTAACCCATCCTTTTAGGGATCGCAATGGGGTATGTAGGGAAAACATGGGGAGGAGAGATCAATTTGTGCTACAATATGGAATTACTAAAGAACACAGAAATCTGATGAAAAAGCTTAGAAAACTTCAGGTTTCACCAGTTTAAGTCTCTCTCTGCCTCACACTATCTCATATATATATACCTGATTTCATACTTGTGATTCATTAATGAGCACTGTAGTTTTTTTTATGTGCAACTTAAATGATGAGAAATAGTTCTAAAGAAACAATGCAGAAGAGGAAGTAAAAGCTTGAATCATAGCTTCGTCACTTTCCAGCCCTGAGAACCTGGCAAGCTATTAAACTTCTAGCTCATACTCTCACATGTAGAAATATTCCCTCACAAGGCAGTAGTGTGCAGACTGGTATCATATTATATGTGAAATCATCAGAATGCAAATCAGCTTAATTTCATATCAAATTATCAATGTTTTCACCCTAAAGTCTAAATAAAGAAGTGAAGTGCAGACACCAGAAAGAGAGTATTTACCTCTCTTTGGCGCACAGAAGTCCATACACGTAGCTTCATCCGGGAACCGGTTCTCATTGCTGTGACACCCGCCAGATATGAACTTCTCACATGTCATAGAACTTAGATTGAAGAAGTATTGTTCTCTGAGCTCCCCACACTGCTTCTTATTTACTTTTAACCGGCAAATTTTGGGAACTTCTAGGAAAATGAGGGCATAAAACAATGTCAGTCAAAAATTAGCCTTCTTACTCTACCTTTAAAACGTAACTGTATTTTCAGAAGCCACTACTGGTGGCCAGGGATAGAGTGGTGATGGGGGGAGGAGGCATGATATTTAGTTCTGGGCTAGTAAACGCCCAGAAGATTGCCCATTAGTCCAGCTACAACAAGATTTTGTATCCTTGGGTCCAGGATTCTGCAGATTCAACCAACCCAGAGAGAAAATATTCAGGGAAAAATAATTCCTGAAAGTTCATTAAAAAAAAAAACACAAAGCTTGAATTTGTCCTATGCTGGTAGGGAATCTAGAGATGATTTAAAGTATAAGGGAGAGTGTGTACAGGTTATATGCAAATACTGTGGGTTTTGGCATCAGAGAGTTGGGGTCTTGGAACCAGTCACCACAGACACTGAGAGACAACTCTATTCAGCTTTTGTTTTTTTTAAAACAGTGTCTCCAGACCTGATTCAGCTATGATCAATTTTTCATGCTTACTGGAATATTCTCTCAGAGTGTTCTGATTGTTTCAATGTATGAAATTAATCAAACTTATTCACAGGAATACACATTTTTCCCTGGCTCAGTTCCTTTAACAGCTGAGCTCCATGTTCTATTACAGGCCTTCACAGAGACAGTAAACATAATTAAAATAAAATTGCAAACAGCATTGTGAATCTCTGTATTTTTTATATCTCTGTACTAACCCAAGATCTCTTTGGGTATCAAGGGACAAAAGTAAGGTTATAATTAGCTAAATTCAGACGTTAATAACAAAATCCACTGCAAGTATTTCAGGTCGCTACACAGTGGACAAGAGAAAAATGCCCTCTCAAGGAGACATAAAAACCATAGATTTAGAACTAATGATAATACAGACAGGCACTTATGTTGCACCTAATACATGACACTCTTGCATCCTCTTGCCTTAGGTGAAATCTTTCCAGAGTCTGCACACACACTGAATTGTGATAAATGCCAGTTAAAGGAGAGGAAATGTTTGTCGTTGGAAGTTTCATGATCACTTTTAGTCAACTGAAAAGCAATAAGCCTAACTTACTATCCGAGAAAATCAAGGATGAAACTTACTATAGAAAATGGGATATGAAAAATAAGCTTATTTCCCACTTAGCCCTTCTCTGCCGCAGTCCTGGAGTTCTGGGAGTGGAAGCGAGCACTTACTCTCAATCTTCCAGCACGCTTCGTTGCAGGCCTCCAAAGTTTCAAAATTGTTGGCATTGCCCTCGCAGCCTCCGTACATGAATTCGCGGCAGCTCTGCGTGTACCTGTCGTAGTAGTAACTGGGGATCCGCGCCCGGCAGGGCCCGTCGTCCAGGGGCAGGAGGCAGATCTCCGCGTTATTTCCTACAGGAGGGGTAGGAGAACCCGAGGCAGAGGAGGAGGTCAGCCGCGTCTCCGCGGAGGGAGGGCTTCCCCCGGGGTGGTGAGGGTGGGGAGGTTTGTCCCAGCAGCTTCCCAGCCCAGCAGAAGGGCCTTACAGAGACAGAAAGTGCAAACTTGCGGTGCACGACAGGAATTAGGGGGAAAGAGGGCTCAGAGAGCGGGTGCAGGGCTCCGCGGAACCCCTGCCGCCTGGCCAGAGCAAAAAGGGGTCCCCTAGGCGCGGGTTGGTGGGGTACCTGGCGGCGCCTGCGGGGCATCACCCAGCGCAGTTCCCACGAGGAGCAGCGACAGAAGCATCAGCCAGAGGGGGCGAACCGAGTCCATGGTGTCCGGATTCAGACGGCGCCGGCGAGAGGAGGGGAGGAGGGTGCGCAGCGTCCAACCTCCAGGCATCTGGATCCCAGCGCGGTGGGTGCCGCTGCTTTTGTAGGGTTAGCGGCCCTCAGAGACGGGACAGGGCGGAGCGCGCCTTCGTGGAGCCTGGAGGGGAGGCTGATTCATGCCCCGTGAGCTCTGTGACCCGGCCGCCTCCTTGCGCTGGAAAGTGTGTGCGGGGGAGAGGAATTCCCCGCCAAGCTGAACCTGGCCCCAAACTTTCTCCCGTGGCTCTACGGGGATGACCCAGATGAAGCATTGTGTCAGAGATGGGAAGTCGACAGGCTTGAGGGAAATAACCTGGGTGTGATTGCACAAGGTTCCAACTTGCAGCATTACGCAGAGGCCTGAATCCACATTTGGAAAGCACAAAGTGCATGTCTTTAGCGGGTAGAAAGTGTGAAACTCCTAGGGCCCAAGGAAGCGGGGCTTATTACATTAGATCCTTTAATTAGATTAGAAATGTAAGCATATTTACCTTTAGACATAGATATGGGCTTCCCTGGCAGCTCAGACGGTAAAGAATCCCCCTGCGGTGAGGAGTCCCAGGTTCAATCCCTGGGTAGGGAAGATCCCTTGGAGGAGGGAATAGCAACCCACTCTGTTCTTGCCTGGAGAATTCCATGGACAAAGGAGCCTGGCAGGCTTCAGTCTGAGAGACTAACACTTTCAACCACATATTTCAGTAGAGGTCTAATTTATATTTCATGGGCTCATAATATGTCTAAGTGTATAGTTGGATCAATTTTGACAATTATATATACCTTTGTAATCACCACTCCAATCCAGAATTAGAACATTTCCATCACCCCAGAACATTCTCTTATACCCTTTCTCAGTCCATCCTTCAACCCGAAGCCAGGGCCAATAACTATTCTGATCAGCATAATTTGGATTTGCCTGTTCTCAATCTCATGCAAACAGAATCGTAAAATATGTACTGTTTTGTACTTCACTTTACTGTTTTTAAGACACACATATGCTATTGTAGGGGCTTTCCGTCATGGCTCAAATGGTAAAGAAGCTGCCTGCAATGTGGGAGACCCAGGTTCAATCCCTGGATTGGGAAGATCCCCTAGAGAAGGGNTCGTAAAATATGTACTGTTTTGTACTTCACTTTACTGTTTTTAAGACACACATATGCTATTGTAGGGGCTTTCCGTCATGGCTCAAATGGTAAAGAAGCTGCCTGCAATGTGGGAGACCCAGGTTCAATCCCTGGATTGGGAAGATCCCCTAGAGAAGGGAATGGCAACCCACTCCAGTATTCTTGCCTGGAGAACCCCATGGACAGAGGAGCCTGGCGAGTCACTGTCCATGGGGTCTCAAAGAGTCGGACACGACTGAGCAACTAACACACACACTCACATGCTATTTTAGAGTTTGTTCCTTGTAAATGTTGAGTAGTCTTGCAATGTATGAGTATACAATGAATGTCCTATTACTGGACATTTGTGTTATTTCTAGTTTGGGGCTACTACTATAAATAAAGCTGCTTTGTGTATGCAAACAACTTTTATTACTCTCGAATAAAATATTTTAAAATGTTAGAAACTGCCAATCAGTTTTCCAAAATGATTCTCCACCCCTATCAGCCATGTGTTTGAGTCATAACTGTGTTTTTGGACCCAGAACAGGAAAAGCCAAAGAGCAGTAGCCTTGGGGGATGTGGCGAGTAGGTCCTGAAGCTTTGACCAAATCAGCTGCTTCCCATACATTTCTCAGTGTCAGTTTGTCTATTACCATTCATTAGCGCTTAGACATAATAGCCTGAGCCTAGTCTTTTGTTTATACAAAACAAATGATCTACACTGGGATTTTATATGAAACGTTAAGGATATTTTTGGAGAATATTTTAATGGGTTCTCTTGATGACTGTGTCTTTCCTTCCTCCACCTTTTCCTCTTGCTCTATTTAATATTCTTAAGAAAGTAACTATTCCTGGCTTCTTCTGAAGATACTGAAGGGAGTTTACAAGAGTTCTTTCCAGTTTCGGAAAATCTCTCTGCTCAAGGTGAGTTAGTAATCTGGGATATTTCCACATATAATGCCTAGGGCCAGTTTTCCGTTTTCCTGGTGTCATGGCAAAGAACTATATTCCTAGGAAAACTAGCCTGGTCTGGAAATACTCTGTGTCACTTACACTGTCAGATTGCTAGATATCTGTGGTTCAGAGTGACAGGGTTATACGGATAGGAGAAAGGTTGAACAACCAGTTTGCCAGGAAGGAAAAATGAAATGGGGGAGGGGTGTGTTGGTTTGAATATTTTACTGATTTCCGTGGCGTAAATGCTCCCAGTTATGGCTGATTCCAAACCACCAGAGTTGGAAATGGATGAGTACAGTCGAGTTCACCAGAGCCAATGTGAGCTGGCTCCAGCAAGTCAAACACTGAGGCAGCCAGTTGGTTTTGGAAAGACCTACTCCTCTGAGAATCAGATTAGATCTTCCCAATACCTCCCAAGTGCTAATAGGGGAGGGAAATTTTACCAGACATTTAGCCAGGATCACGTTGAGATAATCACTTCATGGCAAATAGATGGGGAAACAATGGAAACAGTGACAGGCTATTTTCTTGGGCTCCAAAATCACTGCAGATGGTGACTACAGCCATGAAATTAAAAGATGCTTGCTCCTTGGAAGTAAAGCTAGGACAAACCTAGACAGAGTATTAAAAAGTAGAGACAGTACTTTGCTGATGAAGGTCCATATGGTTTTTCCAGTAGTCATGTATGGATGTGAGAGTTGGACCGTAAAGAAGACTGAGCACCGAAAAATTGATGCTTTTGAACTGTAGTGTTGGAGAAGACTCTTGAGAGTCCCTTGGCCTGCAAGGAGATCAAACCAGTAAATTCTAAAGAAAATCAATCCTGAATATTCATTGGAAAGACTGATGCTAAAGCTGAAGGTCCAATACTTTGGCCACCTGATGGGAAAAGGCTGACTCATTAGAAAAGACCCTAATGCTGGGGGAAATTTTGAAGGCAGGAGAAGAAGGGGATGACAGAGGATGAGAAGGTTGGATGGCATCACTAACTCAAAGGACGTGAGTTTGAGCAAGCTCTGGGAGATGGTGAAGGACAGGGAAGCCTGGCTTGCTGCAGTCCTTGGGGTCACAAAGAGTCAGACATGACTGAGTGGCTGAATAACAACAGTGTTGAGAAGAAAAGCTAATTCAACGTCAAAGGTAACCTGTTTCCATTCTTCTGAATCTGTTTAAATATGTCTCCCAACTGGACTAAAAACAGATTCAAGGATGGAGACTGAGACATAATTACCATTCAGCATCGACTATTGTCAGTTCTGTTCTTTGTTCTCAGCTGCTAGCAAGTTGTGATCACTTTTTGCTTCACATATATAGGAAGAGTAATATTTTTAATTCAGGCAGATTATTTGGGGGAATTTCACAGTGCAGTGGGAAAGCAGACTTGGGAGTCAGAGGGTACCTGGATTTTCTTTCTTCTTTCTTTGGAAAAGTTACATAAACTCTTAGAGCCTCAGTTTTCTTACCTGTGAAATGGATATACAAACTGTCCCTTATAAGTGTGCTGTGAGCATTTGACTCAGACAGTAAAGAATCTGCCTTCAAGCAGGAGACCCAAGTTCGATCCCTGCATTGGGAAGATCCCCTGGAGAAGGGAATGGCTACCCATTCCAGTATTCTTGCCTGGGAAATCACATGGAGTGAGGAGCCTGGCGTGCTACAGTCCACGAGATTGCGACGAGTTGGACATGACTATGCACATACACACATGCTGAATTTAAGATGGATTCCAACTTCAGAGATAATATAAGAAGAAAGGAGTGTCTTAGAAATGACAAAATAGACAGTTCTTAAGGGATTAGTCCCGGGTCTGGAAGATCCCTTGGAGGAAGGCATGGCAACCACTCCAGTATTCGTGCCTGGAGAATCCCATGGACAGAGGACCTAGTGGGCTATGGTCCATGAGGTTTCAGAGTCAGACACGATTAAGGGACTAACACACACACACACACACACACACACACACAAGTGAGGATTAAAAGGGAAGCACCTAGGAACTCAGAGAGATGCGCTTCAGCTCCTCACACACAGGCACAGAATCCGCTAGAGTCACCCCATGTCCCAGTTCCTACTGAAAGCCTTGGCACAACATTTAAGATGGAGCGCCAACTGCAATTGAGAAGCAGAGCCCCACAAATTGAGCTTGCAGAACTGGAACCCATGACTTTGCTCCCATCAGATTTCCTCTTTGGCTGAGCTCAGAGGTCACCTCTCCACTTCAGAAGGTGTCACACAGTCAGATATTGCTTTGTGAGGAGCTCTTCTGGGGAGGTGAGCTTCAGGGCTCTCTCAGCCCCAGCAGGCGCTCACTGCCCTCCGGGCCGCTGTGTAACAGGTGGAGGGGCACGAGGGCACGACCAGACCTCTCACCGCTTTGAGGTGCAGGGGCTATGGACACAGGCTGCAGTCTGTGCACAGAGGTGCTCTAGACGTGTCCATTTCCTCCCTTGTTTTTTAGCCTCTCAGTTGTGTCCTACTCTTTTGCAACCCCATGGACAGTAGCCCTCCAGGCTCCTCTGTTGTCCATGGGATTTCCCAGCCGGGAGTACTACAGTGGGTTGCATTTCCTTCTCCAGGGGGTCTTCCTGACCCAGGGATCGCACCCACATCTCTGCATCTCCAGCATTGGTAGGTGGATTCTTTACAGCTGAGCCACCTGAGAAATCCAGTTTCCTCCGTTGCTCTGTCCCAAATACAGTGTGTCTCTAACAGCTCTGTGACCACTGAGCAGGGACAGGGAAGGACCACTGAACACCTGGGGGAGTGAGGAGTGTGAAATTGTCAATCCAGGTGATCAGGAAGAACACTACCCCTCAGTTGCAAAACCCTTGAGTATTTCTATATCCCTGAAAAAGATCTTTTCCAATATAAGAGGAAGCTAAGATTCCTGGGACGACTTCAAGTTGTTGAATTTATTTTTAGGACCGTGTGGAAAGGAGCTATGTGGCCACTACAGTCAACCTCCATACGGATGTCATAGTACTTCTGTCTCCTTACACCTGTGTCTAGGCCAAAAGATTAGCACAGCACAGCTGAGGAACAGAATTCCTTTATCTGAGTCAACAGGAAGTGCAAGGCTGGAGGGAACCGGGAAGAACAGTCACCCAGATTGATTTGTCATTGCCAGACCAAGCAACAGCTCTAATGGCGCAGCTAAAGACAGAGGCTCAAAATAGCTTAGAGATCTGTAAAATAAGGCGTGGAATTCTTACATTCTTATAGTGCGTGCACGAATGCTCAGTCATGTCCAACTCAACTGAGCTGACAGATACAATCCTATGGACTGGAGCCCACCAAGCTCTTCGGTCCATGGGATTCTCCAGGCAAGAGTCCTGGAGTGGGTTGCCATACCTTCCTCCAGGGGATCTTCCGACCCAGGGATCGAACTCAGATCTCCTGCATTGCAGGTAGGTTCTTTACCACTGAGAAATCTTTGAAGTTCCCGTTCTTATAGAATGAATGCTGAAAAGAACTGTCAGTACCATCTGTTCCAGTATTGTTATTTTACCTTTACGAGTTGAGGCCTAGAACAATAAAATGGCTGGTCATGTTCACTTGCCTTCGCTGTTGGCAGAGCTGAGCCTAGAACCCACATTCCTGATACTTAATCAGCCCTGGATTCTTTCTGACATAGCCAGACGGAGGCTCTTTCCGTTGTGTCAGGACCTTAGGGTATTTGCTGCTTCGTTTCTCAGTCATCTCCGACTCTTTGCAACCCCATGGTCTGATCCTCTGTCTGGAACACTGGAGTGGGTTGCCATGACTTCCTGCAGGGGATCTTCCAAACCCGGGGATCGACCAGGTCTCCCGCTTTGCAGGCAGATTCTTTACCATCTGACCCCCCAGGGAAGCCCTTAGAGTATTTGGTGTTCACGTAAATACCAGAACTGGAGCACACATACACTCCTGTGAGTTCAGGAGCAGCATTTTGTATGTCAGATCCTTGCCTCTGTTCTTTTCCACACCCTCCTGCACCTTGGCCCCATAACAAGTGGATGTGAAGTTGTTCTGGAACACAGTTGCTTCTAGAATTCCCAAGTCCTGAGCATTCTGTTCTATCCTCTGAGAGCCCCACAAACTTCAAAGGTGATCATGAATTTAAGGAAAGGATTGAGGCAGATGGTCTTCCTCTCTGTCAGATTACCGGAGGGAGTGGTGGCCTGTCTAACTTTTGAGTGAATGAGGAGAATTAATTTAACCCAGTGATTTGGGGCTGCATATCATAACATAACATCACCACTTAAGGAGTGACATTGCTGCTGCTGCTAAGTCGCTTCAGTCGTGTCCGACTCTGTGCAACCCCATAGACAGCAGCCCACCAGGCTCCTCCGTCCCTGGGATTCTCCAGGCAAGAACACTGGCGTGGGTTGCCATTTCCTTCTCCAAGTTACACTGATAACTTGTCAATAAAGAAAGTTCTTGCTGCCCGTTAGTTTAGCCCTGTTAAAATAAAATCTGAAATGAGTCCAGCTGGCACTAACAAGGAGTTTGGACCTCTGCAAGGAAGGGCAGCTAATCTCTTCTGAGTGAGTTAGTAGTCACGAGAGTTTTGTTAAAGTTTAGACAGTTCCTTCACCAGCTAGACATTCTTCTAGTGGGTTGGGCCATGGAGGAAATGTTTGCTCTGTTGCACCCTCTGTCGGACACAGAGTGCATTTATCATTGTTACATAATAAGGTGGAGTCGCTTAAAAGCATGAGACATTCCCTGTGCCTAATTTTATTATTCTCCTTCTCCCTAAGCAGAACAAGATAATGAAGTATATTATGTGTCTCTGACCGTGGTCATTCTTTCATTCACCTATTTTAAAAATAAGAAGGTTAAACATTTAAACTGTGTCTAATTTTGTGCCTTTGTGTACATTTGGGATACAAAGATGATAAACACACGAGGTATCTCATGACAAAATAGGGCAGACAAACACTCTGTGACCCAGTTGCAATATACTGTTCTTAGTACAATATTAAAAACCTGTACGAGGTTCTATGGGACCATGGAGGAAGAAATCAAAACTTAAGCAAGAGCTCAATTCACAATAAAAACCAATCCAGGCCAATATATCTCATATTGCGTCTTCTGTGTTGTGGGACACAGGCTCTTTTCTTCATCAGCTACTTGCTTTGGTTGGTTCTTTTAGGGGCTGGGTATAGCAAAGCATTACCCTCCTCAGGAAGGTAGGATTTCAGAACCCCCCTTTCCCTTCTTCCTAAATGTATGTTCCATCAAATGTCATGCCTACTTGGGATGCAGACCATCTTTTTTCTCATTCACGTTGCTGGACATTTAACTGTGTAGGGCACCGAGAAGGTTGGGACAGATTTTGAATGATTTTACCCAAGTTTTTAGCATTGTGCAGCTTCACCATCTATCCGGAATTCTAGCTGCGGTTACCAATCCACTAGAAAGAGGGGCAGGTTGAGAATGAGGGAAGGAAGGCAAAATGTCCCTGAACTCTTGTTTACCACGTGGGATCCTCGATAAACGTTTGTTCAGAGTTTGCACTCATTAGCTCGTTAAAGGCCCCACAGGAACCACTTGAGGAAGATACTTTTTTCTCCCCACTCTGCAAATGAGGGAGCTGGAGCTTTCGATAGATATGTGACTTGGCCAAAACTACGGATACAAGTCGCACAAGCAGTCTGGTTTCTGGTCCCCCTGGCCTTAGTGTGTCTTTTCTCCCATGTTCATGGGGACTAAAGTCAGACTCATTTAATAGACCGTGTGCTCGTGACCCTAGTTCAGTACCTGGGCAGCTTTATCTCAGCTTTCCTTTCTCCTCAGGTATGAAGTTATAATTGAGAACTAGCAGAGAAGTGCAATTTAAATGCACTGCTCTAATGCTCTAAGAGAAACATCTGCCGAAGTTGGTAAGCAGATAAGAGGATTGGGAGAGTTAATCGCTGAAGACCTTATTTTCAGGGTTATATTTAGCAGAGAGTAATGGGTCTTGACCTTTCAAGTGTAAAGATACACTTTCATGAGAAAGTCTTGTTATTTTTATACTCTAGCCCAAATCCCATGTTGCTTATACATTACTTACTAATGTGTCATAATAAGCCATTCAAACGTTCATTTGCTGTAGCTTTATGTAGAAAAGTTTTGTGTCTTAAGTCACAAAGGAGGGACAACCTGCCATTTGGGGGCAGAAGGAGACGCGAGCTGCAGTTTGAAAGGGGCTTGCAATGTGGGAGACCTGGGTTTGATCCCTGGGTTGGGAAGATCCCCTGGAGCAGGAAGCGCTACCCACTCCAGTATTCTGGCCTGGAGAATTCCATGGAGTCGCAAAGAGTCAGACATGACTGAGTGACTTTCATTTCACGTACATCTCCTAGCACTCACGTTTTGTTTTGTTTTTTCCCTCTTGTTGACTGTTAGTGAGAGGAAAACTGAGCTGAACTGAAATGTTTGTATTAGAAGAGAATTGAGTACTAGTCTGGCCTGGATATACTGAACGAGTCAGAGAAGGGTGAGTTTTTTCTACTGGTCAACGGACTGTCCTGTTTTCTCTAGCTTCCTTTCTCTTACAACAGAGGACAGGCCCTGGTCCAGAGATCAACCCCTTAGCCGCTTCTCTGGGTCCTTTCTTCTCTTGCTTTCTCAAGGGCTTCACTCACCCCTCTGTGACATTAGCTCTGACCTCTTTCTCATCCTTCAGCACAAACACCCAGGTTGTAAGTTTCCATTTGGAGTGCTCTATCTCTGATTTTTTTCATCCCAAACTTGCAGTTCATATTTGACTCTATGGCCCTTTTCTATCCGACTTCACCACTCCCTTTCCTAGCAGAACTTCTCAGAAATGTTATCTTCACTATCTTCTTCCACTTCCTCATCTCCCCCCTTTTCCCACATTCCATTCAATAAGCTTTCACACTGAGAAGAGGAAGAAAAAGTGCTCTTGTCATGGGCAGCCCATCCCATTGCTACACCCTGCTGGACCTCCCAATTCATATGACAAAGCAGCTGGTTCTAAGGTCACCAGAGACCACATTTTCCCAACTATATTTCGTCTAACCTTTCAGCAGTAGCTAACAATTTCAAATCCTTCATCATTCTCGAAATGCCTTTTTTCAGTCTTCATCATACTATATTCTTTTGGTTTTTCCCTACTTAGTTGATTTAGTAAGACCTGGAAAGTAGGATCTCATAAATATCTGGGGAATAAACAATTTTTTATTATTACCACTCTCCTACTTTTCAAGTGTCTTAAAAACCCAACTTGCTCAGTAGAAACAGAGAACCAGAGTTGCCCTGGGGAAGAAAGTGAGTTGTCATAGAATCTGTTTGGATGTCTAGACTCACTTGTGCTTAGCTACAGGTTGAAAGAGATTGGTATGCAATCCGTGTAATAAAAATAGCAACAAATACAAAATCAACTGGCTTTGAAAAACCAAATATGATAAAATGTGTGATCAACTTGATTAGATGGAAGAAGAAAAAAAAAACCCAAACACAAACTATCTTTCATGTGATAGGAAAAAACTCCCAACAGAAAAAGTGATTTATGGAAGGATGTAGTATAGACACAGTAAGAGAGAAGAAAGTTGATTTTGTTTGCTGCTTCTGCACCTAGCAATCAAGAGCACCTGGTCCCTGGTAGTCATTTGCTGAATAAAAAATGCTTGTTAGTAGCTATCATTTTACTGGCCCAAGTAGAAAGGAAAAAGAGTAGATCCTCAGATATAAAGGGATACCTATGGGTGTTCAACACAGTGTCTGGCACACGGTAAATGCTTAGAGTTATTAACTAATTAATCCTCATCAGAACAAGCTCATTTTCCTTTGTTAATTTCATCTCATCTTCTCACGTTAGAGGGTTCAGGTTAATCCTTTGTTCTCTTCTCTTTTCTGTTTTTTCCTGGCTCTCTCCTAAGCTCTGGCCTTTCCCCTAAACTCCAAAGTGCCTCAAATGAATGTGTAGCAAGCATTTTAAACATGGGATTCCCCTTCTCAAGTCTTCCCCATCTCAGGAAATATTAAGTTGGTGCCAAAGTAATTGCAGTTTTGCATTGTTGAACTTTGCCACTTGATACTGGAATACATTCTTAAATAAATGTGGGTCATGTTACATATCATTTTAATGCACATTTATTTCTTTATGGTTTTTGCTAATGAATTATTGCTGTTTATTTTATATGTATTTTAGACTATGGAAAAATGATGTTAGACAAAAAGCAAATTCAAGTGATTTTCTTATTTGAGTTCAAAATGGGTCATAAAGCAGCGGAGACAACTCAAAACGCCAACAATGCCTTTGGTCTGGGAACTGCTAATGAACGTGCAGTGGTGGTTCAAGACATTTTGCAAAGGAGACGAGCACGTTGAAGATGAGGAGTGCAGTGACCGGCCACCGGAAGTCGACAATGACCAACTGAGAGCATCATCAAAGCTTGATCCTCTTAAAACTGCACAAGTTGCCCAAGAACACAACATCGACTATTCTATGGTCATGTGGCATTTGAAGCAAATTGGAAGGTGAAAAAGCTGAATAAGTAAGTCTCTCACAAACTGACTGCATTTCAAAAAAAAAAAAATCATTTTAAAGTGTCATCTCTCCTATTATATGCAACAATAATTAACCATTTCTCAATCAGATTGTGACATGTGATGAAAATGGGATTTTATATGACATCCAGCTTGGTGGTTGGAGCAAGAAGCTCTAAAGCATCTTCCAAAGCCAGAGTTGCACCAAAAAAGGGTCCTGGTCACTGGTGGTCTGCTGCTTGTCTGACCCTCTATAGATTTCTGAATCCCTTGAAACCATGACATTTGAGAAGTACACCTAGCAAACCGATGGAATGCACCGAAAACTGCAATGCCTGCAGCCTTGCAGCTGACGATGGCCAACAGAAAATGCCCAGTTCATCTCCACAACAATCCTCGGCCACATGTCACACAACCAGTGCTTCAAAAGTTGAATGAATTGAGCTACGAAGTTTTGCCTCATCTGCCATATTCACCTGACCTCTTGCCAACCAACCACTGCTTCAAGCATCTTGACAACATTTTGGAGGGAAAATGCTTCCATGATCAGACCAGCAGGAGACAGAAAATGATTTCCAAGAATTTGTCAAATCCTGAAGCATGGATTATAATTGTTTGTTTGTTTATTTGCTACAGGAATATACAAACTGATTTCTCATTGGCAAAAATGTATTGATTATCATTGTTCCTACTTTGATTAATAAAGATGTGTTTGAGCTTATTTATAAAGATTTAAAATTCAGGGTCCAAAACCGCTATTACTTTTGCACCAGCTTAATAGCAGATTCCTTTTTCAGTTGTTCAAACTCAAATCATTGGAGTTACTTTGACTGCTTATTTCTTTTTATTCCTATATCTGACCTATCAGCATGTACTATTATTTCTACTTTCAAAATGTGTTTAGAATCTCATCACGTGTCCCCACCTCCACACCTATTACTCTGATTTTAGTCACCATCGTGTCTCACCTTAATTACCAAAATTGCCTCATCTCTGCCTCTCCCCTTGCCCTCTATGTTCTGACCTCAAAATAGTTGCCAGAATCATGATGCTAAAACATGGGACAGATAATATCACTCTATTACTCAAAACCCTCCCATGTTCCCTGTCACTCATAATGAAGCCAGAGTCTTTACAGTGGCCTGAAAGACCCCTGCGATTCCTGATAGCACGTGCTATTCTTCTCCACATTCACTTGAGTCATCACTTTCATACTGGTTCACTGCTTCCCTTGCTCTTACTGATCCCCAGAACCGCCTTCTCTTAGATACATGCAGCGTTCTCTTAGATACGCCGTCACTCCTTTGGGTCTTCATTCAAATAGCACTGTCTCAGAGAAGCCTGCCCCGGCCACTCTCTCAATGACTGAAATAACTTCTCTAGACATTTCCTTTTCCTTCCATATTACATTTTTCCCCTTAACACTTTTCACAATATATTGCTACACTTAATTTCTTAAATCTTGTTTATTGTTTGTCTCTTGTCTCCCTCATGAGAATGTAAGTGTTCCAATTTTTTTTTTTTCCTCTGCTCTACCTTCAAGAATCCAGAATACTATAGGGCATGTAATAGAACTCAGTAAATATTTATTGAACAAATGAATAAAAATGTGAGCTATTATTCGTTAATAGTCCCAAGTATAGTGTCAAGATGAAAAAGAAAAGTATGAGAAGAGAAAGTTTATACCCATGATTACAAGTTTATTGTACATAACAGAGTGGATTTGTGTCTGAAAAATGTGTCAAACTGAATGTTTGTGAGTCAACATGTTTGAAGTGTCCTAACAGCATTTCTATTTCAAAGAATCTGTGATTGATTCTCTGTATAAAACAAAGGACTTTTAAAAATTACTGGTAGTAATTTTCTCCAATATAGTCCTTATAAGTTAATTGTTTTATTAGTCAAGTTTACTTCAAAATACTCTAATCTATAATGTTTCAAAGTAAACATAAGACAAGTAGCCTTCTAACTTTACACTGTCCTTGTTGTTGTTTAATCACTAGGCCATGTCAGGCTTCTCTACGACCCCATGGACTGTAGCCCACCAGGTTCCTCTGTCCATGAGATTCTCCAGGCAAGAATACTGGAATGGGTTGCCACTTCCTACAACAAGGGATCTTCCTTTAATTCTAAATAAATTGTCAAGAAACCTATGGAAACTCTGAAAGATATTAGTGAGACCCTAAGCTACTCTATTGAAAACTGTGGAAAATTCTTCAAGAGATGGGAATACCAGACCACCTAACCTGCCTCTTGAGAAATCTGTATGCAGGTCAGGAAGCAACAGTTAGAACTGGACCTGGAACAATAGACTGGTTCCAAAAAGGAAAAGGAGTGTGTGTCAAGGCTGTATGTTGTCACCTTGCTTATTTAACTTGTATGCAAAGTACATCATGAGAAATGCTGGGCTGGAAGAAGCACAAGCTGGAATCAATATTGCTGGGAGAAATATCAATAACCTCAGATACACAGATGATACCACCCTTATGGTAGAAAGTGAAGAGGAACTAAAAACCCTCTTGATGAAAGTGAAAGAGGAGAGTGAAAAAATTGGCTTAAAACTCAGCATTCAGAAAACTAAGATCATGGCATCCTGTTTCGTCACTTCATGGCAAATGGATGGAGAAACANTGAAAAAGAAAAGTATGAGAAGAGAAAGTTTATACCCATGATTACAAGTTTATTGTACATAACAGAGTGGATTTGTGTCTGAAAAATGTGTCAAACTGAATGTTTGTGAGTCAACATGTTTGAAGTGTCCTAACAGCATTTCTATTTCAAAGAATCTGTGATTGATTCTCTGTATAAAACAAAGGACTTTTAAAAATTACTGGTAGTAATTTTCTCCAATATAGTCCTTATAAGTTAATTGTTTTATTAGTCAAGTTTACTTCAAAATACTCTAATCTATAATGTTTCAAAGTAAACATAAGACAAGTAGCCTTCTAACTTTACACTGTCCTTGTTGTTGTTTAATCACTAGGCCATGTCAGGCTTCTCTACGACCCCATGGACTGTAGCCCACCAGGTTCCTCTGTCCATGAGATTCTCCAGGCAAGAATACTGGAATGGGTTGCCACTTCCTACAACAAGGGATCTTCCTTTAATTCTAAATAAATTGTCAAGAAACCTATGGAAACTCTGAAAGATATTAGTGAGACCCTAAGCTACTCTATTGAAAACTGTGGAAAATTCTTCAAGAGATGGGAATACCAGACCACCTAACCTGCCTCTTGAGAAATCTGTATGCAGGTCAGGAAGCAACAGTTAGAACTGGACCTGGAACAATAGACTGGTTCCAAAAAGGAAAAGGAGTGTGTGTCAAGGCTGTATGTTGTCACCTTGCTTATTTAACTTGTATGCAAAGTACATCATGAGAAATGCTGGGCTGGAAGAAGCACAAGCTGGAATCAATATTGCTGGGAGAAATATCAATAACCTCAGATACACAGATGATACCACCCTTATGGTAGAAAGTGAAGAGGAACTAAAAACCCTCTTGATGAAAGTGAAAGAGGAGAGTGAAAAAATTGGCTTAAAACTCAGCATTCAGAAAACTAAGATCATGGCATCCTGTTTCGTCACTTCATGGCAAATGGATGGAGAAACAGTGGAAATAGTGACAGACTTTATTTTGGGGGGCTCCCAAATCACTGCAGATGGTGACTGCAACCATGACATTAAAAGACGCTTGCTCCTTGGAAGGAAAGTTATGACCAAACTAGAGATAAAAAGCAGAGACATTACTTTGTCAACAAAGGTCTGTCTAGTCAAAGCTATGGTTTTTCCAGTGGTCACATATGGATGTGAGAGTTGGACCATAAAGAAAGCTGAGTGCCAAAGAATGATGCATTTCAACTGTGGTGTTGGAGGAGACTCTTGAGAGTCCCTTGGACAGCAAGGAGATCCAACCCATCCGTCCTAAAGAAAATCAGTCTGAATATTCATTGGAAGGACTGATGCTGAAGCGGAAACTCTGATATTTGGCCGCCTGATGTGAAGAACTTACTCATTTGAAAAGACTCTGGTGCTGGGAAAGACTAAAGGTGGGAGGAGAAGGGGGCGAGAGAGGATGAGATGGTTAGATGGCATCACTGACTCCGTGGACATAAGTTTGAGTGAACTCCGGGAGTTGGCGATGGACAGGGAGGCCTGGCATGCTGCAGTCCATGGGGTCGCAAAGAGTTGGACACGACTGAGCGACTGAACTGAACTGAACTGAAGCTACTCTGTTCGATTGGGAAGCCCAATGGCTCAGTGGTGAAAAAAAAAAAAATGCATCTTCCAGTGCAGGAGATGCCGGTTTGATCCCTGGGTTGGGAAGAGCTCCTGGAGGAGGACATGGAAGCCCACTCCAGTATTCCTCCTTGGGAAATCCCATGGGCAGAGGAGGCTGGCGGGCTACAGCCTATAGGGCCACAAAAGGGCCAGACATGGCTTAGCGACTAAAACAACAGCAAGCTACTCTACACAGTTCTCTCCTCAACATCCTTCACCCATACCTACAAAACCGGTGAAAACGAAACGATCTGGCCGTTTCAAAGGCCCCCTAGGGGGCACTCTTGCTCCCACTGAGAACCAGTGCTCTGTCTCCCCAGCCTCTGCTCCTCTTGGCTTTTTTGGACCGTAACTCCTCTGATGGTAGTGCAGGCTGGAGGAAGAGGTAAAAGGGGATGTATCTTCTACCTGATGGGAGTATCTGCCTCCCCTGAGTTAGCTGTACCTGCCACCCTGGCTTGTTGTTCTATGAGTCTTCAGCCCTCTCTTTATATTCTGGTGAAGCTTGGGGTGGGGATACTTGGTAGTAGTTCCGGCAGTCTGATCTAGCACCTCTTAGGGCTTTCCGTGGAGGGTGGCCCAAACCTCCAAGTTTAGAGTATATGGCCTAGGCAATGGAAAACTGGGCGTGGAGGCGGCTAGTGCCCCCGGTTGTCACTCCGTGCTCTCTTTCTCTAAGCAATTCCGAAGGAATGGAGTGCATGAAAGAAGAGCCAATCTAGTCTTTGAAACTGGTTTGAAGAGGGTAACAGGGAGTAGTTTGCTAGAATGGAAATCATCCCAGACCAGAAAACAAACACTTGTGTTATCACCCCCAGCTCTGCTCTTACCAGCAGTGTGATTTGGGGCACATCAGTTCCCTGGATCCCCTTTGCCTCATCTGCAAATAGGATAAATAGTAATGAGATGATAAGATGGCCAAAAGCACATGAGAAGATGCTCAACATCACTCGTTATTAGAGAAATAAAAATCAAAACTACGATGAGGTATCACTTCACACTGCTCAGAATGGCCACCATCAAAAAAAAAAATCTACAACGCTGGAGAGGCTATGGAGAAGAGGGAACTCACCTACACTGATGGTGGGAATGTAAATTGGTACAGCCTCTATGGAGAACAGGATTCTAAAAAAACTAAAAATAGAACTACCATATGATCCAGCAGTCCTATTCCCAGGCATATACCTGGAGAAAACCATAATTCCAAAAGATCTACACCCCAATAGTCACTGCAGCACTATTTACAATAGTCACGACTTGAAGCCACCTAATTCTATCAAAACGTGAATGGATAAAAAGATGTGCGGTACACATATATAAGGAATATTACTCAGTCATAAAAAAGAATGAGATAATGCCCCTTTTCAGCAACATGCATGGACCTAGAGATTGTGATACTGAGTGAAGTAAAACACAGAAAGACAAATATCGTATGACATTGCTTATTTATGGAATAAAAAAAAAACAGGTACAAATGAACTTATTTGCAAAACAGAAGTAGATTTACAGATGTAGAAAACAAACTTGTGGTTACCAGGGGATAAGGTGGGGGGAATAAACTGGGAGATGGTGTTGAAAATTACACTACTATGAAAAAATAGATAATAGGAACCTTGCTGTATAGCATATGGAACTCTACTCAATACTCTGTAATGACCTATATGGGAAAAGAATATCAAAAAAAGAGTGGGTATATATATATACGTGTACAACTGGTTCACTTTGCCGTACACCTGAAATTAACATGACATTGCAAATCAACTGTATGCCAATAAACTTTTTAAAAAAATAATTCTATGATATTATATCTAAGTAAGTATGTAAGTGAAGTCGCTCAGTCATGTCCAACTCTTTGCAACCCCATGGACTGTAGCCTACCAGGCTTCTCCGTCCATGGGATTCTCCAGGCAAGAATACTGGAGTGGGCTGCTATTTCCTTCTTCAGGGTATCTTTTCGACCCAGGGATTGAACCCGGGTCTCTCGCACTGGAGGCAGACGCTTTAACCTCTGAGCTTGCTTTTAAATCTTTGACTTCAATACAACTCTGAGCATGGATATATATATATATATATTTTTTTAGATATATATATATATATATATATATATATAGAGAGAGAGAGAGAGAGAGAGAGAGAGAGAGATCTCCATGCAGCTAATATAGGCTGTGCTTCACTGTGTATCTAGCTGTCCTTGAGGGTAGTCAGAGTTTTGATCTTCACTTTTTGCGTTTTTCCATACAAGACCTGTGGTATCAAATTTGGCAAGCATTCTCAAATTGTCAAAGATTCACCTTCTAAGATTCACATCAAATGAAGTGTGTTTTGCTTAAATTGTTATTAAATATGGTAAATCAGAGCATTTTCGAGTTAAGAAATCATGTGTTAATAATGTGAAGTTAGGTGCTGGAAGGGGGAATAAGATGCCAGCTCACAATACGTCTCTCTAGCATAAGGGGTATTTTGAGCTGATTATTTTTAAGAAACAGCAGACATAGGAGAAGCCATGAAAACCAAGTAGAGGTTATTCTTTTATAAGGGACATTTATATTTCTAAGAGAACTCTCTATTTGCAATGGGGTCTCTGTCTCTGTACCAGAAAGAGGAGGATGCATCTAAATCTCTGAAAACTCTTATCAGTGGAGAAGACAGCAACTCATATCTCATAGCCCTTGTTGACTGTACTTTGCCTGAATACCTCTCATAACTGACTCCTTCTCCCCCTCCACAACATCTTCTTTTGTCTTTAGCAGGAAGCAGTGTTTAAGGTGGTGGCTTGGGCCACTTGGGGAAGTTACTCAGTTTTCCTGGGTCTCTTCCAGGTATACAGGAGGTATGTGTGTTACTAAACTTCTGTTCATTTTTCTTCTATTAATCTTTTATTACAGGATGGTCTCAGCCAAGAACCTCGAAGGGTAGAGAGAAAACTATTCTTCCTCCTCTACAACTCTTGCACTTTTCTCTATGTCGAGGTAAATATTTCTGACATGGGTTGCAAGTGGCTTTATCAGTACTTCGTGATTCTCTTCTGTATCTTTTTTGTATCGATATACAAAACAATACACAGTGGTAAGGACATACGTTATAAAAGATATGGGTGCTATTGTAAAGGTTCTTATAATCTATTGTGTTCCAGTGTGTCTCAGAAGCAGATCCTAAGACAGAGACCCTTTTCCAAGTGATTTATTGAGTGTGAGTGCTCAGGAGAGATCTCTGATGAGGAAAGCAGGAGGAAGGAGGTAGAAGGTATGAAAAGATGTAGTTTCAGAAGTCTAGCTTCATCCTGAACCCATGGGATGCTCAGGAAGGCTCTCAGCTCAGTTATATCAAGGCTTTTCAGCCCAGAGGCAGTGGTCTGGACTATCAGAACCCCACTCCAGGCAGCCGTTTGCTACAGAACACTCACGGGGGCCAGTTGCCATAATCTGTTGAAGGTTTTCATCAGCCAAGGGAAACCATAAGCAAAGGTGTATGTCAATACCCCCAGCTTCTAGAGGGATAAATAACCCACCCTGGAAAGAGAAAGAGGAGTCTGGAAAGGGCACCAACAGCATCTACTACATGTGGTATTACCGGACCTAAATCGTGTCCACGTGATATCCTTTAGGAGCACTTTTAAAGCCACGTATCAGCAAGTGACCGGTATAACAGCACAATGTCAAAGTCTAGAGATACAGAGTAAGTGAGTCACATCAGCTACCATGTACTGAGTGCTTGCTCCGTGCGCCAAGTGTTATACAAGCTTTATTCTTCTCAAGCAAAGAAGTCTACAATGTAGATACTATCATTGCTCCTATTTCCTAGTAAAATGAGTCACAGAGAGGTTATAGAACTTGATCAGGACCACACAGCTAGCAAGTGCTAGGAGATGATCATTTTATTGCCAATATATGGTAAGGCTTCTCCGCAATAGAGAAAATGAAATTCTTAGCCCTACCGTAAATCAAAACCTCTTAAGTTGGGCTTCTGTTTCAACAAGTTCTTAAAGTGAGTCTTCAAAGCCGTTGCCAAGTGGAAAACATTCTCCAAGATGGGGAAAAGTTGTGCAAAGGACAATGTCAACAAATAAAAATGATCAGGAGAAACAGATGTGCTTGTGAATTTTTGCAGGTAGTCTAAAGGAGGTGAAAAGGAAGGTAAGAATAAAATTGAGAATGGGCTTTCAAATACCAAACAACAATTGCACAGTGGGATTCGTAGAATAGAAAAAAATTAAAAATGCAAAATGAAAGTTAAAAGTATAGGAAACACTGGCTTTGGGTATCCATTGGGTGGGCTTCTCTGGTGGCTCAGATTGTAAAGAATCTGTCTGCAATGCAAAAGACTGGGGTGGGATCCCTGGGTCAAGAAGATCCCCTGGAGAAGGGAATGGCTACTTACTCCATTATTCTTGCCTGGAGAATTCCATGAACAGAGGAGCCTAACAGAACTACAGTACCTGAGGTTGCAAAGAGTCAGACAACGACTGAGTGATTAACACACACGCGTATGTCCATTGAGTTTTCCCTTCTACCTTTCTGGTGGCATCAGTAGGCATTTATCCCTGAAAACAGGCTAAACTATCTCTTTTTCACTCAGAGAAGAATAGAGTATTATAAAACTAAGAAGTAAAATAATATTTCCTCAAATGTTTTGGAAATGAAAATACTACATAAATGCAAGGAAATAAATTAATTGCTAACATATGATTCGCAGAATATTTTTATGTATATGTATGACTTTAAGCTTTTTTCTAAAATAGCATATGACCTGAGCGTATCTAACTGTCATCAAAATATGTCATCACAGAAGTTGGATTAGAGACACGAAAGGAAAGACAAGACCGAAGAGGGCAGATCGCAAAGCATGATGCCACTTGGATACAATGAAATAGTTTCCAGGCAGTTTCATAAGCGAATCACCAAAATACTATGCCATCTTTCCCATTGCCCACTGATCTAATTAAGAAGAAGACGATATTGCTACTGCCCTAATTCTTTTATAATATACATCGGGAGATCAGACTCACCACGTCCCCTTTAACCTGCTGCATTTGCTCATCATTGCTATCCAATTCATTGTGACAGTAATATACAAAAAGAAAAAAAAATTCCAGGTATAATCTAAGTAATATACTAGTTTGTTCCTAATTAGCAAACTTATTTGTTGGTGTATTTTCATTCTGTTGGTTCATATGTCAATCCATTATTTATAAGGGACTTAATAATGATACTTTTTGTATGTTTCTCTGTTAATACCAGATTAAATACTCTAGTGATTTAGAGAATTAATGGGTAGTCCTCAGTGACCTCAAACTAACATAAATGGCATAAATCATATAATGGAGGGTTTTGGAGTTGGAGCTGAGGGTTGGAACCTCAAGTTTATACACTGTGCCAAGAAACAGGGAAAAGGAGAGGCACTGGATATTTAAGATTATATACTGAGTAAACTGACCTCTCTCCACAAACCTACTAGCAGGTGTTTAGAGTTAAATACTTAATCATATTAGTAAAGATTATAAGAAAGCTTTAAAATCTCAGGGCTAGTGCGTAGGCTAGTATTGTTTGGAGAGCATTCAAGAGAAATTGGTTATCAAAGGAAGTTAAACAGTTCGCTTAGTAAGTTCAGAGCTGAAGGAAGGTTTGGCTTACAATAACTTGAAGTGAATCTCACAATTCAGGTGTATAAAACTTTATACTTTTTCAGCAGGCAGAAGATGCCAGTGATCAACATTGAGGACCTGACAGAAAAGGACAAATTGAAGATGGAAGTCGACCAGCTCAAGAAAGAAGTGACGCTGGAAAGAATGATGGTAAACTGCTGTCCTCTTTCGAATTTTATTTGTAAGGGAAATATCCATTGGTAAGGGTGTCTCCTTCTCTGTGGGGCTTCCCAGGTGGCACTAGTGGTAAAGAACCTGCCTGCCAATGCAGGAGACATAAGAGATGTGAGTTCGATCCCTGGGTCAGGAAGATCCCCTGGAGAAGGAAATGGCAACCCACTCCAGTGTTCTTGCCTGGAGAATCCCATGGACAAAGGAGCCTGGTGCACTTTGGTCCATAGGGTTGCAAAGAGTCGGACATGACTGAAGTGACTTAGCATGCATGCAAGCACTCACTCCTCTGTATCAGGAGGAGGAGAATGACTCCTAAGTCGCTAGAAACTCTTATCAGTGGGGAACACAAGGATTTAAATCTGCTTAACCACCATCCCCTTGTTTACTGTTGTTAAACAAAATGTAACTGAGGAAATTTGAAGATATAATTGGCCTTATTAAATAATTCATGGATTGAGCAGCATCCCATCTAGCAAGTAGAAAGGCTCACCAAGGAGCTGTGCAAAATGGAAGGTTTTTATAGGGACAAAAGGGCAGGACAAGGAAGTCATGAACAAAGGAAGAATTAGTTCAGGCAGGAGCAACTTCCTTTGGGGGAAGAGTAGGAGGTCTCTCATGCAGACTGGGGAATTCCGGTGTGTTAGGTTTACTCTTGGGAAATGTTGAAACTGCAGTTAAATTAGATATTAAGTTTTGGTGTGTTCTGATGTGGGGCTTAGCACAAGTGACTCCATTTGGGCCTGTCGTTTGTTTTTATTCTTTTTTTTTTTTTTTTTTTTTTTACACTGTGCTTTTCTTTTATCTTTTTTTTTTTTTTAATGAAAAATGTTTATTTGGGGCTCTTAAATATTACAGTTCAGGAGACAGATTTGGGTAAAACTTGAAGAGTGTTCCAGGGAAGAGAAAGTTAGGGGCTTATACGGGCATAGCCAAGAGGNTTTTTTTTTTTTTTTTTTTTTTGACACTGTGCTTTTCTTTTATCTTTTTTTTTTTTTTAATGAAAAATGTTTATTTGGGGCTCTTAAATATTACAGTTCAGGAGACAGATTTGGGTAAAACTTGAAGAGTGTTCCAGGGAAGAGAAAGTTAGGGGCTTATACGGGCATAGCCAAGAGGTTGTATTCTGCCATAAGAAAGGGAAATATTTGTCCTTAAGGGATAGGTTGTCACGAATTATTTTAAGGTAATGAAAAGTGTTAGTTGCTTAGTTGTGTCCAACTCTATGAGACCTCTATGGACTATATAGCCTGCCAGGTTCCTCTGTCCACAGAACTTTCCAGGCAAGAATACTGGAGGGGTTGGGTAGCCATTCCCTTCTCCAGGGGATCCTCCCAAGCCAGGGACTGAATGCAAGTCTCCAGCATTGCAAGCAGATTCTTTACCATATGAGCCTCCAGGGACTTTTTAAAGTAAGGGTCTGATAATTACCTTAAGCTCATAACTGGCTGTCCACACCCCTGTCATCCACACCCACCATCTTCTTTTGTCTTTCATTGTAGTAGTATTTAAGGTGGTGACTTGAACTAATTCAGGAAGCTCTTCAGTTTTCCTGAGCTTCTCCTTTGGATACAGAGGGTATACATGTTTTTAAACTTGTTTTTCTCCTGTTAATCTGCCTTTCTTATTACAGAGTAATCTCAGTTAAGAACCTAGAAGTGTAGAGGGAAAATTATTTTTCCTCCTTCACATCACTAATTGGAGAAGCTCAGTACAGTTGAAAATAAGTTTTTCAGATAAAATTCATCAGAAATTAAGAAAATTAATAATTATAATTATCTTTTGATTTAGAGTTAAAATTAACAGCCTGGAAAACTATGTTCCGTAAGTCAAATCCAGCCCTTGGCCTATTTTTGTTTTTGTATGCTGCTGCTGCTAAGTTGCTTCAGTCGTATCCAACTTTGTGTGACCCCATACACGGCAGCCGACCAGGCTCCCCCGTCTCTGGGATTCTCCAGGCAAGAAGACTGGAGTGGGTTGCCATTTCCTTCTCCAATGCATGAAAGTGAAAAGTGAAAATGAAGTCACTCAGTCGTGTCTGACTCTCAGCGACCCCATGGACTGCAGCCCACCAGGCTGCTCTGTCCATGGGATTTTCCAGGCAAGAGTACTGGAGTGGGGTTCCATCATATGCCCACTAAACTAAAAATATTTTTACATTTTTATAGATTATTTTTTTAAAGGGGGTGGAGAGAGAAAAATAAAATGAAGAATATGAGACATCATATTTTTTAGCTAAGCAATAAAGTAAAGCAGTGCATATAGGCATTTTGTTTTTACTTTACTAAATTGAAAGTTTCTCTTTATTTAATATTGTTCAAATACTCTTAGGCAAGACATCATCCCCTCCAGCATTGTCATGGCCAGTAATGAATGAGTACATTCTATTCCTTCTTTGAAAATAAAAATGAGGTCAGGCACAAGAACTCGCTGGTTTCTCCTACAAACATTTGTCAGATCTTAGAAACCGTTACCCGAAGTCCTCTCCCATTAGAAGGAGCAGAAATGGCAAAGAAATAAAGCATTCCACCAAACAGTGACTGATGCTTGGAAAATGTAGATATGTATTTCAGATCTCTTTGTTTTAGGAACATCAGTAGGACAAAAACTCCTCCACAAGTCATGAGTATATTTCATGTTTCTTAAAAAAAACTTGTTTTATCAGGCCAAAGTGTAAAAGGAGTTTGTATTATCTTCAAACTTTACCCAAAACTCTCACTCCCAATAAAAGCTGGAATTTTGGCTTCTTTTATGTTTATAATTGTCTCAAACTTCCCTGTTGCCCTTTCCATACCGGCCAAACATACTTTGTTGTAAAGATAAAAATTAAATCTTTAAACAGCACAAAAACTTGGAACATACACCAAAAAAGTTAAAATCCTTACCTTTATGATTTGTGGGAAAATAAACTTTTGAGATAAAGGAGTTAATGATTTTTTCTTTTATGCTTGAAACATCCAAAGGCTGTTTTGTTATTTATACAACCAGGATTGTTTTATACGCAGCTTGGTCATCTTCATGTTTACTGTTCACTGTGGCAGGTTATGGCACCCCACTCCAGTACTCTTGCCTGGAGAATCCCAAGGATGGAGGAGCCTGAAAGGCTGCAGTCCATGGGGTCGCGAAGAGTCAGACACGACTGAGCGACTTCACTTTCCCTTTTCACTTTCATGCATTGGAGAAGGAAATGGCAACCCACTCCAGTGTTCTTGCCTGGAGAATCCCAGGGACGGGGGAGCCTGGTGGGGCTGCCGTCTGTGGGGTCACAGAGTTGGACACGACTGAAGCGACTTAGCAGCAGCAGCAGCAGCAGTGGCAGGTTCACCTGGGATTTATTGTTTTGGATAAACATCACATACATCCCCATTTTGTCAGGCTTTCTGGTTCCTTTTCCTATTACATAATGTGTCTTTGCTCTTGGAATTTAATTTAGTATCAGACTGTCAAAAGTACACACACACACACACACACACCCTCAGAACTTTCCAGGCCTGAACCCAGAACTCTGACATAGGTTGGCATAGTGTCCATCATGGTATGGTTAAGTGGGTCTCCTCCGGAACCATATCTGACTCAGATTCCGGCTCCACAACTTTCTCCCTGTATAACATTCACTTAAGTTAGCTAACTTACCTATGCCTATTTCTTCTTCTATAAAATGGGAATAGTAACTATAGGTAATTATTATTACTTTAAAAATTATTATTGATATCTATGAACCAGACTGATCCATAATGTGCCTCAACCTTGCTATCAAGGTGGTAGCATTGTGAGACTCCCTGGAGGAGGAAATGGCAACTTACTCCAGTATTCCTGCCTGGGGAATGGACAGGGGAGCTTGGCAGCTTACAGTCCATGGCGTCGCATGGAATCAGACAGGACCCAGTGACTAAACAGCTGCATTGTCAAACTAAGACAACTCTTGGCAACCAGTTTCTAAAAAGATTTGTGATGATTTTAAGTGAATATAATAAGCAAAAACGAAAGGCAGTCTTTGTAGTTAACAGCTACCATTTGCTTCTCTATCTATGCCAGGTATTTACTGCAACCTGTGTTCCTTCTATTTCATAGATGAAGTAGCTAAACCTTAGATAAACTGTTTTAAACAAGGACACAGCTGGTAAGTGAGCAGAGCCAAAATCAAACCTGGAATCCCCTGAATCCAGTGTCCATGTTCTTTCCACCATGCTGTGTAAACTTGTATTAAACTGTATCTACTTATAATAGACTTTTGAGCCACATACACTCACATAGGATTGAAGGTAATTACTGCTCCTCAGCATCCTCAGATCCTAACCAGACACTGTCAGAACTAACCCTCACTGATTCCTATTGCTGACAGCTGGTGGGGGCTCAAAGAGCTGGTGTTTGGAAGAAGGGGAAAAAGTGAATCTAAATCTCAAGTTTGAATTTTGAGGTGGAAAAAAAAAGTGATTCTAAATCATTGCATATTTCAAATTGATATTGTTCAAATGTGTGCATAAACTCCAAGTATCGTCCTAGGAAGGGGCCACCTGACCAGTGCCCCGCCCCCAGTTAGAAATGATTTGTTCTAATACGCAGATAATGAGTTTGCAGAGTTATAAGTAGTTTTAAGTCTTCTGTCTGATGTTGCTTAGAACTTCCATGAAAAAAATGACATGAACATTTTATTAAAGCAATAAATTCCTTAGATAACTTGCAGAATGGTTACTTCATGGACTGCCAAAAATAAAACAGCTTTGTGTTAATGTCATGATGATGTATTAAGTGAAAACAAAACAAGTTGACAATTAAAAGGAACGAATAACATGGTCCCATGTGTGTATATGCATACGTATACATATACACAACACACACACTTATATTTACACACGTATAGGACTTTGCCTCTCTCTAAACAGTATGTTATATGGTATGTTAACAGACTTTGACTGAGTCCATTTTTGAAATACTGAAGCCTGATTTTTCACGAAGTCATTACTATAATGTTGCAAATGACTAAGGAGCAAGCACATAAACAAAACAAACGATTTGGTTCAGCCATTCTTTTTTTACTAAACACCAGTAAAATCTAAGGGTCTTCCCAGGTGGCATAGTGAACCGACTGCCAATGCAGGAGACGTCGGGGAGGAAAGATCCCTTGGAGTAGGAAGTGGCAACCCACTCCAGTATTCTTGCCTGGAAAATTCTACGGTCAGAGGAACTCAGCAGGCTACAGTCCATGGGGTTGCAAAGAGTCAGCCATGACTGAGCACACATACACACACACACACACACAAATAAATAGGTTCTGTTCTAGATTCCTGACATGTGAACAAGTCAGCCAGAGGTCCCTCTGGAGCTTACCTTCAAGTTCACAATCATGATCAATCGTTAGACAAGCTTAAAATAAACTTACAAGTGCATCCTTCTGAGAATCCAGGAGTGGCTATAAGCCTGGAATTTAACAATTATTAATTCCCTTCCACCTTCACGGGTCACATTTTTGGAATGAGGAAAAGCATGTAATCAATGCTTACTCTGGTAACATTCTTGACTTGTGTTGTCAGCCGTGTTCTGATCCCTGGATCCTGTCTCCTTTAAAGAGGCTGGAGGCAGTATCTGCTGAGAACCCTTAGCTGGTATTTGGCCAGCTGATTAGCCTTCGCTCCGAGATATCCACAAGGACAGAGGAGGGAGCCGCTGTCAATGTTTCTTCTTCTCTCATACAAAGTATGAGTGTATTGGCAGAAAGCAGAGTCACATTAAAAAGATAGAACACACACACACACAAATGGTTATTATAAATGCACTCTTGGATTCTGAGGTATTCTCCATTAAACCAAATGAATCATCTCTTTCTTTTTTCCTTTAAGGTGTCCAAATGTTGTGAAGAAGTCAGGGATTATGTTGAAGAAAGATCTGGCGAGGATCCATTAGTAAAGGGTATCCCAGAGGACAAAAATCCCTTCAAGGAGCTCAAAGGAGGCTGTGTGATTTCATAAGAATTTTTTCTTTTTTTAAATATCTTGAGCTTTAATGACGTACTAATGTTTGGTCATATGTAATAATATGGTTAGCATATACATAAATTTTAAAATTATAAATATAAGTGGTTAATAAAATTTGGAACATGATAATGTGTGCGAGTCTGTGTTCGATACAGGATACAGGATGCTTGGGGCTGATGCATGGGGAAGATCCAAAGAGATGATATGGGGTGGGAGGTGGGAGGGGGGCTCAGGATTGGGAACTCATATACACCCGTGGTGGATTCATGTCAATGTATGGCAAAACCAATACAGTATTTTAAGGCAAAATAAAGTAAAAAAAAAAAAAAAAATTGGAACATGATAATGTGTGAGTCTATGGTTTTCTTAAGTATTTACCGCAGGGTTTAACACATAATTGACAACAAATATTGACTGATCCCTTTCTTTAACAATAATATGTTTTATAATAAGTTTATATTATTCTGGATGCCAGCATATAGTAAATGTTTTATGTTTCTCCTTTACCATTTCAACTTCCTTAATATTTCACCTAGAAATTTCCTGGTTACACCTATATTTTCCTCAACCCTTCTCTTCTTGGGTAATTAGGAAGTCTATTCTTTTGAATCATGGAAGACTATATTGGCAGAATGTGTGCTATGAAGATGTTTGTTGTTGATGCTATGGTTTTTGTGTCCCTCTCTGAACCCCTAGTCAGCAGCAATGGTTTTAACATAACCTCTTTCTACATTATTACCAATTGTCCTTGTCAGCAATAACATGACTTTTCCCCAAAATCCCAGTTGGATTAAGTATTCAGTCTGTGGTCATGGAGCATGGTGGATTTAAGCAGCACATGTATAAAGGTTATGAGAAACTGGAAAGGTCTGGCTCTGGCACTTTACTGCCTACTTGACTTTGGATAAATTACTTAATCTTTCTAAATCTCAGTTTCTTCTACTGTAAAATGGGGATAATGAATTCCCTTTATAGTCAATCCTAAAGCAAATCAACCCTGAATGTTCCTTGGAAGGACTGTTGCTGAAGCTGAAGTTTCAATACCTTGGTCACCTGATATAAAGAGCCAACTCATTGGAAAAGACCCTAATGCTAGGAAAGACTGAAGGCAAGAGGGGAAGGGGGCGGCAGAGGATGAGATGGTTAAATAGCATCACCAGCTCAATGGACATAAATTCGAGCAAACTCCAGGAGATAGTGGAGGACAGAGAGCCTGGCGTGCTGTACTCCATGGGGACTGAACAACAACAACAAAATATACTAGTTTAACTACAGTATTTAACATAATATCTGGTGTGTAATAAGATCCAATAAGTGTTAACCAGTATTATTACTGGAAACAGAACTAGACAAAATATTCAGAATCCTTTCAGATACATGCTATTCCCTGCCCTCTCCATGAAGACTCACCAATATAGTCCTTTCTTTCTATGGCAGTGTAAAGATGATAGAATAATAGCTATCACCTGCACTATCTTCCTAATCAGTTTCCTCCTGGCATCTTACTGAGTTTTCATAAAACAAATTTCACCATCTTTGTGCTGATGACTAAGAGATAACTTGCCCATGCTTCTGTAACACATGATGAATGTTAACCTGAAAACTATTTTTACTCCAACTTGGAAACTATTTTTGTTGTTAGTGGTTCTTTTTTGTTGTTAGCCCACATTTACAGTGCTGTTTTTGAATACATCAACATCAGAATACTTAGAAATGCTAATTGATTGTCATCCTTTTAAAAGCAAGGTAAAAGACCTTTGGGTCTGCAAGGGAATCCAAAGGTTGTTTCCAGGGCTTTCCCACGTGGTTCAGTGATAAAGAATTCACCTGCCAATGCAGGAGACATAAGAGACACAGGTCAAGAAGATCCCTGAGAGGAAGAAATGGCAACCCACTCCAGTATTCTTGCTGGGCAAATCGCATAGACAGAGGAACCTGGGGGGCTATAGTTCATGGGGTTACAAACAGTCGGACACGACTGAGCACCCTCGCACACAAAGGTGGTTCCAGGTTTGGCTCCTACAGTGACCTCCTACTCTGACCGGAGTAAGTGCTCAACAGAGGTCTATTGACTCTTGTCCAGCCCCTTTTTCTTAACACATATCAAACAGTCCAAGCTCATGCTGATCACTGCACAGCAGACCAGTAATCTAGAAACGAGTTGTTGGGGCAAGGAATAGCAACTTTATTAAGAAAGCCAGTAATACCAAGAAGATGGTGGACTTGTACCCCAAAGAGCCATCTTGCCTGAGTTAGAATTCAGGCTTCTTTTATGCTAAAGGGGAGAGAGTAAAGTCAAACATTTCCTGGTTCCTGTCAGCCTCTGGGGAGGATGTGTTAATGTCTTCCTTCCTGTGGTCATTCGCAGGTGGGCCTGGTCAGGATGCTTCCTGTAAGCTAAACAAAAGTATTTTCCCAAATGCTCATTACCTGGGAGGCAGGGTTCTCAGAGATCTGGCCTTTTTGTGTAATTTCAGTCCACAGGTAACATCCCTTTAGAGATTAACTCTTTTGTATTGATAGAATACAAAAGGTTCTTCCCTATTACATAACGTTGTGGTTGTTGTTTAGTTGCTAAGTCGTGTTCAGCTCTTTTGTGACCCCATGGATGTAGCCTGCCAGGTTCCTCTGTCCATGGAATTTCTCAGTCAAGAACACTGAAGTGGGTTGCCGTTTCCTTCTCCAAGGGATCTTCCTGATTCAGGGACTGAATCTGGTCTCCTGCATTGGCAGGCTGATTCTTTACCACTGAGCCACCTGGGAAGCCCCGTTATATAATATGCTTTTTATATTAAGGGCTTCCAAGATAGACTACAGGAGTCTCATCTCTTTTTTACCTCTGCAGAGGCTTTTCTCCTCCCTGTGGAAAATAATAAAAACTCTCTCCAACACCCCTCCCCGCCAGTACTGCCCATCTCCCTTTCTTATTCTAAATTTTCCTCCGTGCCACCCATCATCTTCTAGCATCCTACATATTTTATCTATCTGTTTAATTGTGGTCTATCTCTAGAGTCTTTTTCCATGTGCCATTTAATATTTGTTAAGTCTTCCATATATCCTTTTTTTTTCTGATTAAAAAAAAAACAAAGTCTTGGCTTTGGCATTTACTGACATGTATAGTTTTAACAACATCCATCTCTTCACTAGAAATAGATTTGGGAGCCAGGTGATTCTAAATTAAAACCCTGACTAATCCACTTTCTAGTTGAGACCTTCAGGTAAGTAATTTCAACATCTGAACTTTGTGAAATGGATTAAGATGGATCCTTATGTGACTATTTCAAATCATTTAGATAGGAGATAAACATATAGAAAAAAGGTAATAAATCCTACTCCTCTTCTATGCTCACTGAAAGCACTCTTTGTCTCTCACTCCATCCCCAGAGTATATCTCCTAAGTTATTTAACATAACCTTGCTTTCTCTTACTATAATATATATGGTTGTCTTAGTATTAATGGTATACTATAAATTTCTCAAGCCAGAAGCTCTGTTCATCTTTGAAACTACCATACCAACTAATAAATTGTCTGTACAGTTTAATTAATGGAATAAGTGTTTAATTCAACTAAAAGCAGGCAAGGGTGGTGCTTTTTATATTGGATAATTTAGAATTCCTGTTGGCTTATCTAATGATGAAACCAACCAGAGACTAAAAATTTCTGTTGTTTTAAAATACAGATTGTCATCAGAAGTTTGAATAAGATAAAAATTATAGGAAGGAAATATAGAGAAAGATGGTCCAGGAAGAGGGAAATAAGATCATGACTGTTTCTCAGCCTACATAGCTACATCTGGTGGTGAGTGACTCTGGATTTTTTTCAGAAATTATTTCAGGGCCAAGGAATGAACAAAAATTAAGGAATTAAAAGGAATTGAAAAGGAATGAACAAAAATTAAAAGGAATGAACAAAAAAAATGCTCCAGAGTCTTAGTATTTGGCTCTTCAACAGAACTTCCTAATATTCGTGGAAATGGGTTAAGTACACATTCTTACTATGTCACTCAAGATACTTGAACTTTGATGTTTTGTACACATAAGTGAGTTTAAACTTTAGCCAGAAAAAAAAAAGAAAAAGAAAAAACCTCAGTGTTATTTTAATTTGGATTGATTTTATTTTAGCCAGATTTCCAAACAAGGCTAATTTCAAACTACCTAAATTCTTCAAAGAATATATTGCCACAAGGAAAACAGTAAACTGAGTAATGAAAATGGAATGCAGTCGAAAGTAATAATGCAGCGGAAGTTAGTCTTCTATGGACAAGATTGATAAGTCATTTTGATACCATGAATCATAAGTAACTGTTAATGAAAATCAGAGTATCAGACCTGGTCATCCTGTGATTTCCTATTCTTTTCATTTAGAAGAGGAATCTTATAATAAATTGAACCAATATCAAACGAACCGAGTGCATCAAATGTGGGTTAAATATTTTCCTGAAAGAAACAATCATTTTAATGACCTAAAGAGTCACCATTTACTTTATAAATTTTAGAAGGGTAGAATTTGGGAGATAACCTAGTTTTATCTATACCTAGAAAATAGATGCAGAGAGGATCCATGTCTTATAAAAATTACAAAGCTAAACAAAACAACCCTGCTTGTTTTGAGTTCAAGTTAGTATTAAATCACTTCTCTGGTGGCTCAGCTGGTAAAGCATGTGCCTGCAATGCTGGAGATCTGGGTTCAATCCCTGGGTCGGGAAGATCCCCTGGAGAAGGAAATGGCACCCCACTCCAGGATTCTTGCCTGGAAAATTCCATGGATGGAGGAACCTGGTAGGCTACAGTCCATGGGGTCACAAAGAGGTGGACAGGACTGAGCAACCTCACTTTCTTTAGTATTAAATCAACTCCAATACAACTAACTTCAATATTTTCTTATAGACTTTTCTTCATATGGATTTTTAACAGCATACATTAGAAAAACAGTCAAAGAACTTTTTTCCTTTCTTTGTATGTCAAGGTACATATGTCATAGTCTTTACCCTTTTATACTTTAAAAGTGAACATAACCACATGGTTAATTTGTGTGTGTGTGTGTGTGTGTGTGTGTGTCAGATTCTTTAAAACATTTGTCAGAAGCCAGTGGGCTGATACAGGTTTGTTTCTGATTATGTCTGTCATCTTCACTGAAGAGTGGCTTCTACACATACTATTTTGCAAAACAACTTCTATTAGAAGTAATATATACAAGTAAAAATCAACACTACAGTTGGATACAATTAATAATGGATTTATTACTAATACAATTAATAATAAATAATATTATTTATTAAATAATACATTTAACATTTGTCTACTCAAAATCTTTGTTTGATAAAATATGTTTTTGAGAATTTATGAGAAATTGCTTACCATGGTTGCTCTCTGGAAGATGAATGCCATGCTTAGGAATGGGGAGCTACCCGCTCTTATTTTTGGTTTTTAAGTACCCATCATTTTACCATTTAAAATCAAAAACAACAACAAAACATTTTTCAGAATGCTGTGTGATCATGAGATTTCAGCATTTCACCACTCATTTTAGTATAATCAATTTACTTAATATGATATTAGTATGTGATTTTGATGTAAACTATGAATTTTTAAGTATACTAATATGCACTTCATCTCTAATTTAAGTCTGATAATACTGTGGAAAAAGTTAAAGAACCATTATGGTTTTATAACTATCACTGCAGGCAACTAGATGATTTCACAGGGAAGAAATTTCTAGGCCAAAATAACCCTACTTTTATGATTTGGAACAAGCATACATTAATTTACTTAACCAACCTATTTAATTTGGGTGCTGAGCTTATTTAATTCAAGCCACATTAACTTACTTTCACTAACTTATTTAAGCTATTTTTAACCAAGTTTTTAAATTTAAGCAATGGGGAAATAAAAAAAAAAAAGAATCAGTTCTGAAGACAGATTCAGTTTTTTTATCTTGGCTCATTGCTTGCTAACAGGGAAAGCTCCCGCAGTTCATCTAATTTTCTTTAACCCTGGGAGCTCCTAGAATGTGTGGTATTTCGAATATAGAAAATGAAGCTCCTACATATTTTTCTTTGTGAAAGTGGTTTATCAGATGTAGACACATAAAAACAGTTAAAAATGAAAAACACTTTAGCTAGTTCACCCCTCCATTACTCCATTATATATCTCACAAACTGGAAAACCAAAATCCAGAAGAAAATAAGTGACTTTTCCTAGTGATGGCCAGTGGCAGAGCAAGGACTGGAACTCACGGGTACTCATCATTCATTTCATTCTAATAGATTCAATGAGGATAAGTGGGTGGAGCCTAGTGAGGAATTATGAACAAAAAAAAACCTCTGCTTACAACACAGAGAATAGCTATGGTGGCTAAGGCCAAGTACTCTGAGATACTCAGTTAATGCCTACATTCAACTTGAATTTTTTAAAATTTATTTAATTTTTATTGAGGGATAATTGCTTTACAGAATTTTGCTGTTTTCTGTCAAACCTCAACATGAATCAGCCATTGGTACACATATAATCCACCCTGTCTCCCTCCCCATCCCACCACTCTGGATCGATACAGAGCCCCTGTTCGAATTTCCTGAGCCATACAGCAGATTCCTATTGGCTATCTATTTTATATATGGCAATATAAATTTCCATGTTACTCTTTCCATTCATATCATCCTCTCCTCCNTTGGTACACATATAATCCACCCTGTCTCCCTCCCCATCCCACCACTCTGGATCGATACAGAGCCCCTGTTCGAATTTCCTGAGCCATACAGCAGATTCCTATTGGCTATCTATTTTATATATGGCAATATAAATTTCCATGTTACTCTTTCCATTCATATCATCCTCTCCTCCCCTCTCCCCAGGTCCATTCAACTTGAATTTGACTCTACAGGCAGGAGGTCATTTCTGGGGAGAAGGAAATATGCATCCGACCACTTGAGATACTGTATTTTCCTTTCTTCATGCTTCATTTTTCTTCTAGTCTTCTGAACATCATTTGGGAAATAGATGGGGAACAGTGGAAACAGTATCAGACTTTATTTTTGGGGGCTCCAAAATCACTGCAGATGGTGACTACAGCCAGGAAATTAAAGGATGCTTACTCCTTGGAAGAAAAGTTATGACCAACCTAGATAGCATATTCAAAAGCAGAGACATTACTTTGCCAACTGAAGTCTGTCTAGTCAAGGCTATGGTTTTTCCTGTGGTCATGTATGGATGTGAGAGTTGGACTGTGAAGAAGGCTGAGCACCCAAGAATTGATGCTTCTGAACTGTGGTGTTGGAGAAGACTCTTTGAGAGTCCCTTGGACTGCAAGGAGATCCAACCAGTCCATTCTGAAGGAGATCAGCCCTGGGATTTCTTTGGAAGGAATGATGATGAAGCTGAAACTCCAGTACTTTGGCCACCTCATGCGAAGAGTTGACTCACTGGAAACAACTCTGATGCTGGGAGGGATTGGGGGCAGGAGGAGAAGGGGACGACTGCGGATGAGATGGCTGGATGGCATCACTGACTCGATGGACGCGAGTCTGAGTGAACTCCGGGAGTTGGTGATGGACAGGGAGGCCTGGCGTGCTGCGATTCATGGGGTCTCAAAGTCAGACACGACTGAGCGACTGAACTGAACTGAACAAGGTTTTAGATAGTTAAAGGGAAACTTTGTATGGCAAGCAAACATTTGTCACATCATTCTTCCTGGCTTTACAAAGTAGCAGCTAGATTCATTTGGCTTTCCAGAAAGTGGAAAAACCAAAATTAAGTGGATCCGCTGCAAACATACAGGAAGATGCTTGAGCCAGGAATTCAAAACCCCTGGTGTCAAGTGTCATCCAAACTTTGACAGATGGGGAATGGAGAAATACTTTCTGGTAGGACTTTAAATTTGCTACTTCTGTCTTCTCCAAGACCATCCGCTTATACTTCAAACACTACAGTTACTCCCCTGAAAAAAGAATAAAATCCCTGCTGTTGAGGATGCCAATTTATTAACGTCAGAGCCATAAACAATATTCACATCCCAATGCCCTTTTTATCCCAAATTTGTAAATGTATTTCAGGCATTTAGCAGGCTGGTTGTGTTCACATCAACAGATGTGGTGCGCGTTTCTGAGATTATAGCTCAGTTTCGTTTTCCTCTTGGGCCTTTTCTTAAGCGTCCTTATTTCCCCACAGTAAACATGTGTGTAGCTGGGGGGAAAGTTACACGCTGTGTATTTTTGAAACTCTTGGAGAAGTGAAGGGCCGTTATTTCCTGCCTGGTAGTGTCCTCCTTTTCTTGCTTCAGGAACAAAACCCGGATGTGACTTGGGAAAAGAGGGGGTTGGGAAGGAACAAAAAGCAAAACTTTTGTTGTTTCTCCAGGAAAGTGGACTAGCTCAACTCCTACCCTTGGGCTCCAGCCCAGGAGGGTCCTCCCGCGGGCGTGGCAGGGTCGGGAGCTGGGCCGGGTGGGGCCAGCATCCCGGCGGGAGACCGCTCAGCGCGCAGCCTCTCTGCCTCTACGGGCCGCCTTCGCAAACTCAACCCTCCCCGGGCTCCCAAGGGCAGATCTCCTGGTGGTGTGGGGACCTGACCAAAAGGGCAGGAGTTTTCGGATCCTGGGACGCTAGGGTGAGCTGGCCTGGGGGGATCTCGTCGGGGCGCTGGGACCGCAGCTGGGAGAGGCGGTCACCTTCTGCGCGGGCGGGGCGCGCAGGCAGCACAGTTAGTCCGGGACGCGCCCTGGTTTGCGGCACTTGCAGCCGCTCCACTTCCAGAGCTGTCCCTGAGCCCAGTTCTGCGGCGAAAATGCCGGCTCTTCACATCGAAGATCTGCCAGAAAAGGAAAAGCTGAAGATGGAAGTTGAGCAACTTCGCAAAGAGGTTAAGTTGGAGAGACAGCAGGCAAGTTGGATGTCCCAGAATATTTCCTTCTGTGAAATGAGCCAAGATTGATTGTGTCTAGTTTGTTGCAGTAAAACAAATAGTTTCTTGGCTCTTGGGTGGTGGTGGGGGGGGGGGGTTGTTTCTTTTTTTGCTTTTTCTGCAGCTTCTTTTGAAGGGGGCTTTGATGGTGCTTGAGAATTGCCTGTTGATGTGGGGAGATCATAGGAGGTTAAGGAGAGAGCAAGGATATCATGAGTAATTTAAAGCCAAATGTTTGAGAATGTGGGGAACAAGAGAGAAATTCTGCCAGCTATTAGGCAGTTGATTTTAAAAATCCAAGCTGTAGGGAAAAGGCAGATGGCTACTTAGTTCCTTGATCTTTTTCATAATGGGAAAGAATAGCTCTTAAAAGTTGGAGGGGTTTTTGTTTGTTTGTTTTGGTTTTGGCTTTCTTAATCACAATTTGTCTTGAATGATCTAGTTTTGAGTCTTCATCACAGGAAGTGTGTGATGAGCAGTCCACTGGGGCTTGGGAGCAAAACATTACAGTATCCATCTTTGTTTATAAACTTCTTCCCTTTAGAATTTCCACTTTATGCTTTGTAAGTATACACAGTGAACTAATACCTACACAGGACTATCTGTATTTATTTATAAATAAATAAGTACACATATACTGTACACAAACATTCTTTTTTGTGATTATGATTAGAAATTTTAGAGACCACTGAAGTGATCACAGATTTTGTGAGAATGTATGTGCCAGTGTTCAGAAGTCTCCACTGAAATTTGTTGGAGACTGTCATTTTTATTTCAAGTTTTTACTGGTAATACAGGCCTTCATTCCTTCCCTTTTTCCTCAATCAGGTAAGTAGTCCAGGAAAAGATTTTGGATAGATATTTTTTAAGATAAATGATGTAGTTCTTTCTCCCCAGCAAGAAGAATTTAAACTGACTTTGTATCTCTGTGGTTTAATACTAGAAAAAGTCAAGGAAAACAATGGAAAGGAAGTAGGTATAGTGAATATGTTCACTTACCTTCCTGCTTTAGTTATGATAACTGTATTCGTGACAAGAGTCTTTTTACTCAGAAGGCACATTTTGAATGATATTTGGAAGATGCAGGCTTTGGAGGCGAAATATTTTTTATACATTTCTTTTCTCAAATGTAATCTGTAACTTCCAAATCCTTAGTCTCCCAGAATTTTGAAGTTCAGAGTCCTTTCTGTACATGTTGAAAGTTTTTGTGGCTTTAAAAATACTGCTGTGTTTAAAGGAAAAAACCAAAGTTAGAGGACAAAGTGAATAGGCTAGTTTCTTGAAACTTTTAAGAGACCCATTTTGTGTATGGCAAAGCCGGTCTGTTAGCCACTTAGATCTTTTTGACACAATGAATCTTAGAGGTTACACATTAAACAGAGTTGCATGAATTGAAGTAAAGCATTGTCTGTGCCAAGTTATATTCTGTGCCAAGAATATTTTAATATTTTGTATCACAATGCAGAACTTATAGGGGGAAAAAAAAGAGATGTGTCCCCCACTTACCTAAAGCTTCAAATTAGGAATGAGCAAGGGTCTAGATGCAGTTGGGGCTTCCCTGGTAGGTTAGCTGATAAAGAATCTGCCTTTAATGTGAGAGACCTGGGTCTGCCCACACTTCTAATAACAACTACCAGTAAAGAGGACAATGAATTATATATTTAAAAATCATTCAGATGTAGGACAGTCTCTTAAACCACTTAGGATATAAAGGCTTGCTCAGTTCTGTACCCCTTCATTGGCACCAGAAATGCAAGAAGTAATTTCTGCATCATTACTACTACCCTAGTTGCCCAGGATTTCTCATCTCTCCTATTGTCGGACTTCCTAGGAGTGCAGTGGTAAAGAACTTGCCTGCCAACACAGGAGATTCAAGAGATACAGGTTCAGTCCCCAGGTGGGGAAGATCCCTTGGAGAAGGGAATGGCAACCCGCTGTAGTATTCTTGCCTGGAGAATCCCGTGGACAACAGGAGTCCATGGGGGTTGCAAAGACTTGGACACGACTGAGCAACACTTCATTAGATGCAGCAGACTGTGGGGAAGTTAGAGGTATCGTTCATCAGCAGTTCACCCCTTCCAGCTCTCCACCTCCACTCCTTAGGACACATCCTACTGGAATTACTTTCTTGGGGAGAAGGAACAGAGGGGAGAATACTTTCAGGAAAACCTTAGAGGACAGAGGGAGAAACATCTAAGCCCTAATAGTAAGATTCCACCATTTTATTATGCACTTTGAACTAGAACATGTTCATGCTAGAAAAACATTATGGCTTTTAGAGATCATTCAACCCTTTCACTTTGAAGGGTTAAAAAACCAACCTGAATTCCAAGAAGGCTAACTAGCCCCTTATTTAAGACCCCAGAGGCAATGATAGAGACATTATTAAAACACTAAGACACATATCTTCTGATGCCCAGTCAATAAACTGTTAATATCTGAGCTGTGCGTTCTGCTCAGGCCAGATTCACAGGCTGAATTCTGGCTTGTAGCTAATTGTTGTTCAGACTTATCCTCTTGATCATGGAAGGAAATACATCAGAGAAGCCATTGTTCACTTTTGGAGATTACACATCTTTTTGGACACTTAATGAAGAAGGCTCGGTAACAGATACCATTTAGGGAAACATGAGTCTAATTTTTTTTTTTAACTATTTTTTAGCCTTGCTTTTTTGATATGGACCATTTTTAAAGACTTCATTAAATGTGTTACAGTATTGCTTCTGATTTATGTTTTGGTTTTTTGGCCAGGAGGCATGTGAGCTCTTAGCTCCCCAACCAGGGATCAAACCTGTATCCCCTGCATTGGAAGGCAGTCTTAACCACTGGACTGCCAGGGAAGTCCCAACATGAATCTTATCTGCAAATTTCTCTGTGGTCACAAAGCCCAGCTTATGGATACTTAGGTCATCACCTCTGAGAATTCACTTAAAAATGCCCGCACAATGATTTTCCGCAAATGTTACCCGAGAGAATGACACTTGGAAGGATTTTATTTTGCCACATTTTAACTGTGTTGCCTAGTTTTAAATTTCATTTTCAGAGGCTTCCACACTGATGTACCAATAACTCGTTGAAGTGTGAGAGTAAAGCATTTTTTATTTTTAAAAAATTTGAATTGCAGTACAATAGACAAGAAACATTGTGTTAATAATTTTAGACATATAACATAGTGACTTGATATGTGTGTATACTGCAAAAGGATATTTTTTTTGGTTACCTTAAAGTCTGATCTTTTAATAATTTCTAGTTTATGTTTTATGGTTATACATGATGTATTAACACATGTAGTAACTTCACTTAGGTGTATGTGAATAATTATGTACATTGTAGTATACATATGCAGAAATTTTTTAGTGATCAATATTGAAACATTTTGGAGATTACTAACCTACATAACAAAATCAGTGGAAACATTGCCTAGTTTTAAGAGGACTCCATTAGAATTTTCTGGAACTTCTATAATTTTTACTTCTTATTTCTTACTAGTTAATACAGATCTTCATTAAGCAGTAATCTTTTTTTTTCCTCCTTTCCTTTTTACCCTCCTCCTATTTTTTATAAATCACTCTTACAAACTGTCTCTTAACGATAGACTTTTGGAAGAAACTGTTCAGTCTTTTCTCCACTCAGAAAAAGTTTACCCTACTTACATAAATGCAAGCCTCAGATACGCCTTTTCTTATAATCAGTTCTGCGCAGAAACACAGGTGGAGGGTTGGGGGGAGATGAAGATGAAGGGATAGGAGGGGCTTGCAAGTGGGGTGGGGAAACTTTGGGGCAACTTTAGCTTTTCCAGATCAGACTTTCTCCAATGCTTCTATCATTCTGTGAAATGGAAGAACCTGGCACATACTCTGAGAATTTTTGCAGGAAACACCCCAAAAGCTATCTGGGGATAGCTGCACTGCAACAGTTCATTAGCATGGAAAGTTGGAAGTGGAGTATGTTTCAGTTCCTCAAATACTGTGGACCTGTCATCATTGTATTTTAGCAGAGGAAGGAAATCATATGAGACATAGTGGATAGAAATTGCTGGGGATAATATTTTTAATACAATGACTTTCAAACTTCCTTAATGCTACTGTGTAAGAAATCAATTTCACATAGACTGTATCATTCATATATATTGTACAGGCTCTGTGCTGCACGCTAATATTTTCATCTATTCTATTTGATTTTTAAAATGCTGGTTGTACCCAATTATGTTAATTTCACTAAAGGGTGGTGACAAAGTTTGAACAATCCTGATTCTTTCTTCCTTTCTTCTTTTTTCCTTAAGGTGTCTAAATGTTCAGAAGAAATAAAGAACTATATTGAAGAACGTTCTGGAGAGGATCCTCTGGTGAAAGGAATTCCAGAAGACAAGAATCCCTTTAAAGAAAAAGGCAGCTGCATTATTTCATGAACAACTGGGGAGACACTTCCTCCTCAGTGGAAGAGGTTGTTTGTTGTCGGTTCCCGAAATAAAACCAACCCCCTTGTAAAGGAGTAACAATGAAATTTAAAGGAGACTTTCTTAAGCGCTCACCTAGATGTGGTCTTGTCTGAAAGCTGTCTGCTTCTGCCTGTGCACTGCAAACCCCTTTTAAGAGGCCAGAGAGCATCTGATGCGCGATTATGGGAATAAAGGCACCTCTTTCAGTGTATTGCTTGATTCCTCAAATAAAGTTTTATCTCTGCAGAATGAGTGTTGGCAACTTCAGAAGGCTTTCTCTCTCTCTCTCTCTCTCTCTTTTTTTTTTTTTGCATTACCTTTGATACTTCTCCCCGTAACCTTTCAGCTGTTTGGGACCTGTCTGTAAAGATGAAGTGGTTTGACAGACCAGGTCTCAGATCCAGCTCTCTCTGCTTCAAATCTCAGGAGGTTTACAGCACTGAGTTCTGACTCCTGGAATGTTTTCACCTAGCATTAACTAGTCGGGAACTGAGTGAGTCTGGTGGCGCCGGTGGTAAAGAATCTCCTGCCAGTGCAGGATACTCAGGAGACACGAGTTTGACTCCTGCGTCAGGAAGATGCCCTGGAGAAGGAGACGGCAGCCCACTCCAGTATTCTTGACTGGAAAATTCCACGAACAGAGAGGCCTGGTGGACTACAGTCCATGGGGTTCACAAAGAGACACGGCTGAGCACACACACACACATGCACACACACTACTGAATGAGTAGAATTCCTAATGTTGACAGAGTCAGATAATTAAATCAGGAACTAGACCTAGCCTCGTCTAGTTCAAGCACTTTCCAGTTTATCATCGTACAGATTTTGTTTAGAGTGCTGCTTCGATGATGGTGGCTGGAGAATGCTGGAGGTCCAGAGGAGCCCCTTTGGGGCCAGCCCTGCTCTGCCTCCCACAGGGAGGCACATCTCACATGTGATCGCCAGGTCTTTCCGTGGCGACCGTCCAGCTCTGTTGCATTGAGCGCTGGCCCAGATGCTTGGCTCTGTGCCCCTGCCAACCAGCCTTTTCCAGCAGGCCTGTGCCAAGCTTACCTCTTTTCTTTCTCCAAAGGAACAAATCAATCTTTTGCCAACTTCTAAAATTAGCCTGCCTTGCTTCTCATTTGCTTGGTTGGAATTCTTCCTTTATTGTGGCCACTCAATTCTTTGCTGGTGACAGGTGTTGTGAACATTTTCTCCCAGTCCACAGCTTAACTTTTCACCACAGGATCCAAGCTGTCCTAGCAAGCCTAAGGGTGCAGCGCACCAAAGACTGCCTGACCCCAAGGAGATCTCGGAAAAGGTGCGCTGTGCTTGGGTGCTTAGTTCTGTCTGACTCTTTATGACCCCGTGGACTGTAGCCTGTCAGGCTCCTCCGTCCGTGGAATTCTGGCAAGAATACTGGAATGGGTTGCCATGCCCTCCTCCAGAGGGTCTTCCCAACCCAGGGATCAAACCTGGGTCTCCCGCATTGCGGGCAGGAAAGCCCATGAATACTGGAGTGGGTAGCCTAACCCTTCTCCAGGGAATCTTCCCGACCCAGGAATCAAACCAGGGTCTCCTGCATTGCAGGCGGATTCTTTACCAGCTGAGCCACNATCAAACCTGGGTCTCCCGCATTGCGGGCAGGAAAGCCCATGAATACTGGAGTGGGTAGCCTAACCCTTCTCCAGGGAATCTTCCCGACCCAGGAATCAAACCAGGGTCTCCTGCATTGCAGGCGGATTCTTTACCAGCTGAGCCACCAGGGAAGCCATCTCAGGAAAGGGGCACACCACGATTGTAAGGGTCCTAAGGGGTATATAGGGGTGGAGTGTAGGATCAGGCCACTCAGGATGGCTGTTCTCTTGCTCTCTGTACATCCCCTGCTTGACTGTTAACTTGCTTCGCCTATACCCTACTCACCCAACTGACCTTCCTATGACCTTGCCCTGGGCCCCAGCTAGTGCTTGTTCTCAGCAAACGGGGCTGTGAGAGGTGTACCCCTCTACTGGTTTCCCTGGTAATGAATGAACCCACCTTATATCAGTTCCCCTATAACAGGCAACCTCTTTTCTTCCCCTCCTGCTTCGGCAAAGGCTGCTGCTGTGTGCTGCCTACCCTTCATTGCACACTGTGGGTTGTTGCTCCAGGACCTTGCTTCAGACTTGTAAGTCTCCCATTCTTTAAACCATTGATGTCTCTGCTGTTGGAAACAAACGAACAAAGAACTCAACAGCTAAGTATACGGTCGCCTTCCATCTTTCATAAAGGCACCAGGAACACAACCCCAAAGAAAAGAAACTTCTTTCTTCGAGCACATTCTCCTTTCCCGCTGTTTTTGAATGCAGATTGCTCCAGGTTGAAGTAAAATGGAAGAGAAGGAAAACCTTGACAGGTTAGCTCCAACTCAAATGGGTTTAGTTACTAACTTGCAATTTTAAATGTGGCATAGAAGCCCAGGTTTCTCCTTGGTGAGATCTTTCTTCTTGCTTAGATGCTTGCTCTTCCTCAGTCATGCCTGACTCTTTTTCGACCCCATGGACTGTAGCCTGCCAGATTCCTCTGTCCACGGAATTTTTCAGGCAAGGTTACTGGAGTGGGTTGCCATTTCCTTCTCCAGGGATCTTCCCGACTCAGGAATTGAACCCGCATCTCCTGTGTCTCCTGCATTGTGGGCAGCTTTGTTACCACAGAACCACTGGGGAAACCCCTACTTAGATGTGTATTGTTGTTGTTCAGTTGCTAAGTTGTGTCCAGCTCTTTGCAACCCCATGGACTGCGACACGCCAAGCCTCCCTGTCCCTCACTGTCTCCCAGAGTTTGCCCAGCTTCATATCCATTGAATTGCTTAGGTGCATGCTGCTGCTGAGTTGCTTCAGTCATGTCCGATTCTGTGTGACCCCATGGACGGCAGCCCACCAGGCTCCCCCGTCCCTGGGATTCTCCAGGCAAGAACACTGGAGTGGGCTGCCATTTCCTTCTCCAATGCATGAAAGTGAAAAGTGAAAGTGAAATCGCTCAGTCATGTCCAACCCCCAGCGACCCCATGGGCTGCAGCCCACCAGGCTCCTCCATCCACGGGATTATCCAGGCAAGAGTACTGGAGTGAAGTGCCATTGCCTTCTCCGGCTTAGATGCATAGGTGTACCTTATTAAACCAGTGATGTGCCAGGGAACTCTACTAGCTTCCTGGGGTATATCAGCATCCTCACTCCGAAATTGCTTTCTTTCCCCTCTCAGAGAAGGAACCGGATACCCAGGGTTTTGAAAGAGCAGGTTACAGCAACCCAAGAGCAGGACCCATTTCCTTCAGTTTCCTACCTTTTTCCAAGTGTTGACATCAGTGGGAATTACTGGGAGCCCTGGGGTACTTTTATCCCAAAGCATGATCTACTCCACAATGAAATTAAAAAATGTAATGATATATCTTTTCCAACAACCAGGGAATAACCAGTATTTGGGATGTATTGCTACTGTTTGCATTTAAGGTGGCACGGAATTAGCACACTTGGTGCTTGAAAAGCTTTACTTTAATGAGCTATTTCATTTCTTTCAAGTCATAAAGTTTTCTTCTGTTGTTTAGGGAAGCAAACATCTGTTCTGGTTATTGGGAAGGGGTGTGTGTGTGTGTGTTACTCGCTCAGTCATGACCCCGTGGACTGTACCCATACAAGCTCCTCTGTGCATGGAATTCTCCAGGCAAGAATATTGCAGTGAGACGCCATTCCCTTCTCCAGGAGATCTTCCTGACCCAGGGATCAAACCCAGGTCTCCAGCTTTGCCGGCAGATTCTTTACCAGCTAAGCCACTAGATCAAATCATTTGCTTCTTTCATGGAGTGCCAAAACAATTTCTGTCTCCTCTAACTTCTTGAGATTTGTGGATTACATGGCTGACCCTGAATTTCTTTGTCACGTTCACCTATTCAGCCATGTATGCTCCTGAGTCCTAGTGCGTTCTCTTCACCTACTTTCAACCATATGACAAATTGGTCAGTCCACTTTTGTTTTTTTCCTTAATAAGTATCCAATAGCATAGATATTTCTCCTAAATATAATTATATTCTTTTTTTCTCACTATTTCATCTTAGTAACTCAGCAAACTTATAGAATTGCAATAAAATCATCTTGATTTTAGAGTGTTCAGCTGCTAAAAATGTATTAGAAAATGAAAAAATACAAAAACCATATATTTGGATATATTATAAAAGAAACCTTCAGTAAGTAGGAATTTGTTGGGATTTAAATCATGTGTTCATTTTCTTCCAAGAGTCTAGTTCTGTAATCATTTTGTATCTGATTAAATAGTTACTGGGTTTTGTGTTTTGAGACTTAGAGTTTATGAACTCATATTAGCAAAATTGACTTCTCTATTTCTAGGCAGGATTAAAATTACCAAGCTCACCCATCCTTGCTATTTCAAGTCAGTTTATTTTGTATGTTGGATGCAAACTGGTATTTCATTATTATCTAAATTTGAACTTCCTTGATTTCCTGTGAGTTTTACAGGCAGATTTTCATGTACCTGTTGACCATCTTCATCTATTTCGCCTCCCTGACCCTCTACCTCTGGCAACTGCAACTCAGTTTTCTGTATTTTTGAGTTTTGTTTTCTTTTTTTTTAGATTCCACATATAAATAAGATCATATAATATTTGTCTTTGTCTGATATATCACTTAACATAATACCCTCAAGGTCCATCCGTGTTGTTACATGGTAAGATTTCCTTTTTTTGTTATGGCTGAATAATAATTTTATCATGTATCTATAAAATAATTTCTTTATCCATTCAACCATCAATGGACACATTTCCTACTGTAAATGATGATGCAATGAATATGGGAATGCTTATATTTTTATAAGCTGTATTTTCATTTTCTTTGGATAAACACCCAGAAGTGGAATTGCTGGACTGTGTGGTAATTCTATTTTTAATTATTGATGAAGCATTATACTGTTTCTGTACCAATTTACTTTCCCACCAACACTGCAGAAGAGTCCCTTTTTTCCACATCCTCACCAACACTGTTATTGGTAGTCTTTTTGAGAATAGGCATTCTAACAGGTGTGAGATGATATCTCTTTGTGGTTTTGATAGGCAGTTTCCTAATGATTAATCATATTGAGCACATTTTATTATACCTGTTTGTGTCTGCTTTGTTTAAATAACCTTTGGAAGGTTAAATGGGGAACTAATAAAAATTGCTACCTGTTAGAACCAGTGTTGGGTGTGCCAGGTGGGAAAGCATGATGTTGAGTTTTCTCATTGTATATTTTTCTCTAAAACTTTGATTTGGGACCTCAGCAAATATATTATCTAGTTTAAGAGGCAAAAGTAATTTTTAAATAGAGCAAGATTCATATTTCTATGTATAGGCTTTTAAAAGTAAATATTGTTGTTCCGTCACTCAGTAGTGCCTGACTCCTTGTGACACCACGGACTGTAGCCCACCAGGTTCCTCTATCCACAGGATTTCCCAGGCGAGAATATTGGAGTGGGTTGCCATTTCTTTCTCCAGGGGATCTTCCCAACACAGGGGTTGAACCCATGACTCCTGCATTGGCAGGTGAATTCTTTACCTCTGAACTGCCAGGGAAGCCCAAAAGTAAGTATAGTGACAGTGAAGTCACTCAGTCGTGTCCAACTCTTTGCGACCCCATGAACTGTAGCCTACCAGGCTCCTCTGTCCGTGGGATTTTCCAGGCAAGAGTACTGGAGTGGGTTGCTGTTTAATGTTGTATGAATCAGGAATAAGTTTGTATAGTGACCATGATATGACTAATCATCATACATTTTGATCTATTAAGCTTATCCCATTAAGTAAGACAAAGCTATTGAGTCAGTAACAGTGATACTTCACTGTTATCCCTTCTACTTTTAGTCTTAGAAGGATGATAATCAGTGAGAAGTGAGCCCCTATTTCTAGTAGAACAGTCTGGGAGAGCAGGGACCAGTGAGAAGTTATCTTTTATTTGGTAGAAGTAGTGGGATGGTCACAGAAGGAAAGTGCTGGGGGCTGTCTCCTATTAGGACAAGACCTCTTACCCTACTCTATGCGCTGAGCTGCCCCATCCAAGGGAGACCCAGGGCATCATCAGCACCTTTTCCACTCAAGCTACACTCGGTCTGGAATCCATGGACTACTAAAAACCATTCACTGACACTGGGAGAAACTTGAGACTCACTGATGCCATTGCTTTCTTTTCTTTTTGGTTCACACACATTAAATGAAGACTTCTTTTTCTTTAAAAAATAAAAATAAAAACCTAATGTTAAAGAGTGCATAATTTCATTGAACATGAAAATGAACGGGAAGGGATGAAACTAGGTGGATTATAAACTTCAGAAATTGGTTCCAAAGTTCTTGTGCAAAAGTTACTCTTAAAATGAAGGAAATAGATCTTTGTAAAATTCAACAGTCATGAAAAAGAATCCATATTGACATACATGTAAATGTATGTATGGATTGATTTACTCGACAACAAAAAGTTTGAGGTCCCTTTATGTACCAGGCACTGGTTTAGGCTAAAGGATACAGTAGTAAATTAGATAAAGCCCTTAGGAACATGGACTTTACAGAAATTATACTTACTCAGATATAGGTGGAAACTACAGAGTATATTGTGATGTATGTATGTGTTAGTCGCTCAGTCGTGTCTGACCATTTGTGACCCAGTGGACTGTAACCGACCAGGCTCCCCTATCCTTGGAATTCTCCAGGCAAGAATACTGGAGCAGGTTGCCAGGGGATCTTCCTGATCAAGAAACTGTAAAGAATCTGCCTGCGATGCAGGAGGGTTCGATCCCCTGAAGAAGGGAATGGTAGCTCCAATATTCTTGCCTGGGGAATTCCATGGACAGAGGAGTCTGGCAGGCTACAGCCCATGGAGTCGCAAAGAGTCAGACACGACTGAGCGACTAACATATACACATACAATAGGATGATGGTGGTGATGATACTTATACATATGAAGTGCTTAGTATTTGTCTGGCACTGGAGTAAGCTTTTTACATAGATTATGTCTACTAATTCTCACAAGTGCCTTAAGTATTGGGTAAATAATTCAAAAATCATATAGCTAGTTTAACTAGCAAAACAGAGACTGTTCCTTAAGTATTATGCAATAGTACCTCTCTTTTTTTTTTCACTCATTCAAAAGTTATTTAGTGAACATTTACTATATTCCAGGTACTTTTTAGTTAATGGACATAGAGCAATATATAAAATAGTAAAATTCTTGCAATTAGCACCTCTCTTATAGAAAAGAACTATTAGCTCAACAACTATCTGATGTAACTTTTGGCATAGGTGTAGCCAGCTATTATAGCCCCAGAAACTTTAGACCTGGTGTATGAAACAGAGTTTTAAGTCACTTATTTTAATTCTTTTTATTTGTTGGTTGATTGGTTGATTTTTTATAATTACAACCTAACATAACAATTTTAACTTATCCAATGGGTGCAGTTTGCTTTCTTAAAGTCATATCACAACTCTAAATTATTATAACAATGATGAACTCTAATTGTATAATGATAAAGATTTGCTCTTTTGCTGAAAAATATAATAGGTTAATACCAAAATTTGTCTGATAGGAGCTACATGAATTATGGTAGTGTGCCAGGAAAAGAGAAATCAAACTCTATCTATAAAGACTTTCTAGAAAATATTAGCATTATTAGTGATAGTCAGCCCTAGAGAACTGTCTATAGGTACCAAAGAATCTTTTCAAAGTCATCAAATTCAGTCTCTGTAAACTGAGCTCTTCAGTAAAGAGAGCCATTGACTTTAGCTTGAGTCATCTCAGCCTTTTCTTATAGCCAGCTCGAGACAGACAATGTGAACAGACAAACTTCACAGAGCTGGTTTGGGAATTCATGAGCCTGTCTTGGTTAGAGTTCCTTTTTTTTAATATAAACTTATTTATTTTAATTGGAGGCTAATTACTTTGCAATATTGTAGTGGTTTTGCCATACATTGACATGAATCAGCCACGGGTATACATGTGTCCCCATCCTGAAGCCCCCTTCTATCTCCCTCCCCATCCCATCCCTCTGGGTCATCCCAGTGCACCAGCCCTGAGCACCCTGTCTCAGGCTTTGAACCTAGACTGGTGAGGTTAGAGTTCCTTAAATTCATAAAAAGTCCTCATGTATTGACAATGATCAGTATTTATCAACAAACACCTTCAAATCCCATTTGGAAGTAATTAGATTAAATTTATGTAAAACATATCTATTCTACAGACTTGGTGTAGTCACTCCAACTTTCAGAGTACAGAGAAGGAAAAGAAGTTGAACCTGCTTACTGGATGTTTTGAAATAGTATTAAAGCCTGCATGTGTCTCAGTCTAAGGGAGCAAAATGAAGAGGAAAGGAAAGAGACATTTAAACCAATATTAAATACTTCATAAACATCATCTAGAAACTCTGATAAATACTGATATAGTTCACTGATTACTTAAAAACAGTTCAGAGACTGTTCTTGCTAAATGTTACCTCTTTATAATGAAAGTCACGTGTCAATGAGAAATATACAACACTTGCTCTTTGCCAGTGTTCAGACTTGCTTCTTCTTTTATTGTTTTAAGTAATTGTTGAAAGATTATATGCTATTGGGTTTTCAACGTGATTCTTATTTACATATATTATTTTAAAATAAAAGCAGATATTAGACAGAATAGTTAATATTTATTAATATTTGGACTTTTCAGTTTGGAGCAGGGAGTAATTCAAATATTTTAAAATCATTCATTTTAATTTGATTTGCTGGATTAAGGGCCTGTAGACATGACACTCTATGGAAAAAAATGGCCAATATTTTCCTGCATTCTAGGAACTGGAAGTCAAGACAAAAGGCGGTAATATTTAACAATTTCAATTAATTAAATCAACTTTATGGGCAAAGTGTAAGTGGATTAACTGTTAGAGAAAAGGAGGAGGTAATAAGTGAATAATGAAAGTAAACCTAGGACATTTTCTACCTGTTCTTCTTGGAACACTTCATGGAAAGGGACATGGTAGCTTAAGTGAAGGAAAAGAATTTGTGGATTAAACTAAGAGAAATTCCACTTATCAAATTCAGTTTGGCAGACCAAGAAAGCATTTATCAATATGATATATTGTTAATATATCACAAGAGCAGAAGGAACTTAATTAATTGGCTACAATGTCTTTAATAAAAAAGTCTTTAAAATGTTTTTTCAGTTATTGTGGACCCAAGCAAATACCATGACTTAAAACAATGCATTTATTATTGCTTCTGAGTTCACCAGTTAGTGCCTGTGGGCCTGGCTCTGCTGATCTTGGTGGATATCACTGATTCATCTGTAGGCAGCTGATGGATCAACTCTGGGCTGACTAGTTACCAGGTGTTGTCTAGGAGTTGGCTGGGGCAAAGTCGGTGACTAGGTTGTAAGTCTTGCATCATTTAACAGACTTGCCTGGGCTTGTTGACATAGTATGGGAGGGCTCTAAGAGCGTGGAAGTGAAAATGGTATCTTAAGGTCTAGGGGAAGAACAGGCACACCATCACTTCCACTGTGTTCAGTTGTGCAAAGCAAGACACCAGACCAATCCAGATTCAAAGGTAAGGACAATAAATGCCCCCTTTGGCATGCTGGAGCTGCAAAGTCACATGGCAAAAAGCCTAGAGACAGAGAAGGGTGGAAAGTTGGGGATATTTTACAATCTGCCTGAGTCACTGGGTGAAGATCTTGGGTCTCAACCTTGGGCAGTGGAAGCCAATAGGAACAACCTAGGGATACGAGGTGGAGAAGGGAATGGCAACCCACTCCAGTGTTCTTGCCTGGGGAATCCCAGAGACAAGGGAGCCTGATGGGCTGCCAACTATGGGGTCGCACAGAGTCGGACACAACTGAAGCGACTTAGCAGCAGCAGCAGCAGCAGCAGCAGCAGGGATATGAGGAAAAGAAACTCCAGTAGAATAAACCTGAAGGCTCTGGTGCTAAAGGCAAAACATGGAAATGATTAGCACACAACTCAGGCAGTAATCGATTGGGAAGTTTATATATGTCGATGCTACTCGAGCTATTGGAAAGCTGCTGTGTAGCAGAGGGAGCTCAGCTTGGTGTTCTGTGATGATCTATGGAGTGGGGGGCTGGGGGTGGGAGGGAGGTTCAAGAGGGAGAGGACATAGGTATACACACAGGTAACTCACTTTATTGTATGGCAGAAACGAACAACATTGTAAAGCAATTATATTCCAGTTTTTTAAAAATGCATAAACTGAAAAAGATAAAAAGAAAGGAGAGAGGATTAGAAATGTGTACCAAAATGAATCTGAGACTTTTGGTAACTTGACAAACCCTCACAGCTAGTGTGGCAAAGCTGGATTGCACCAAGGAGAAAATGAGCAGCCTCTTGAAAATTAGCTTGACTAAATCCGTTTATAGACGTATCAATTTTTCAAAAGCGGAAGATTACAAGTTCTGATTATGTCCCTTTTCATGTCCTATGTTAGAGACAGAAAGGACCCCTGCAACTTGATCACCTCTTTAAGCAGAAGGGCTCATTTTCAACACTATAGAGGCAAACCCCTCTCTATATATGAAGTCTTAAGCTTTTATTTCGGTTCCCAACATCGGTCAGTCAGTCTGGTGAGGGTAAAAGCCAATCCCACTATTATTTCAGAAAATGATAATATCATACCACTCCTAGCTCACCCCCTAGAAGCTTGCATTTCTTTATATGCTGTGTTCTCACTCAGTATGTCCACCTTTTTGCTACCCTGTGGACTGTAGGCTGCCAGGCTCCTCTGTCCTTGGGATTCTCCAAGCAAGAATACTGGAGCCGGTTGCCTTTTCCGGCTCCAGGGGATCTTTCTGATCCAGGCAGTGAACTCGCATCTCTTGCAGACATTGGCAGGTGGTTTCTTTACCACTGGCCACCTGGGCTTCCCTGTTTGTCCAACTTTTTCTGTAAAGGGCCAGATGGCAAATATTTTAGCCTCTGCATGCAGTACTATCTCTGTGGCAACTAGTCCTACATGAAAGTAGCTGCTGCTGCTGCTGCTAAGTCGCTTCAGTCATGTCTGACTCTGTGCGACCCCATAGACAGAAGCCCACTAGGCTTCTCTGTCCCTGGGATTCTCCAGGCAAGAACACTGGAGTGGGTTGCCATTTCCTTCTCCAATACATGAAAGTGAAAAGGGAAAGTGAAGTCGCTCAGTCGTGTCTGACTCTTAGCGACCCCATGGACTATAGCCTACCAGGCTCCTCCATCCATGGGGTTTTCCAGGCAAGAGTACTGGAGTGGGGTGCCATTGTCTTCTCCGACTGACAATAAAATGCAGAAACGAATGGATGTGGCTGTTTTCCACTCAAATCATTTTTATAAAAGTAAGCAGCAGGCTGAATTTGACCAACGGGTCCCTATTCTGGTTCAATGTATTTCAAATTGCACGTAAGGACCCATTAGCAATCAATTTTGTGGAATGTTACCAATATTATTCGTGTGTGTGTGTGTGTGCACATGTGCACACACGCTAAGTCATTTCAGTTGTGTGTGACTCTTGGTGACCCTATGGACCGTACATAGCACACCAGGCTCCTCTGTCCATGAGATTCTCCAGGCAAGAACACTGGAGTGGGTTGCCATGCCCTCCTCCAGGGGATCTTCCTGACCCAGGGGTCGAATCCATATCTCGTATGTCTCCTGCATTGCCAGGTGGGTTCTTTACCACAAGCACCACTCCGTATCAGCATACATTCCATACAGGGAAAGGCTATTTGTCTTATGAAACGTGTATAATTTGAAATCAGCATGTAAAATTCATTTCTTTTTGTAGATTCTAGTCAATAAAATTTTGAAGGTTGCTGGTCTAGAGTATTGGAACTGGAAGTCCAGCTTTTGTTAGTATAAAGAATTCAACCTCATCCAAAGAAAAAGTATTAGTCCCTCAGTCGTGTCTGACTCTTTGCAACCCCATGGACTATAGCCCTCCAGGCTCCTCTGTCCATGGGATTCTCCAGGCAAGAATACTGGAGTGGGTTGCCATGCCCTCTTCCAGGGGGTCTTCGAAACCCAGGGATTGAATCCGGGTCTCCTGCACGGCAGGGAGATTCTTTACTGTCTGAACCACCAGCAGCATCCAAATAGAGGTCTGGCCTGTTTGTGGGAGGCGCTAAGCTCTCTGAATGTCCTGCCTGATGAATGTCTGCTTGCTGTGGACTTTGGCTCATGCCAGAGAGTCTAACACTGTGATTTCTGATGAGTCTTTGTGTCATGCAGTATCAGCTTGATCTCTGGAGAGGCTGGAGACAGGCCAGCATGGGGACAGTTGACCATGACGCCCCAATAAAGATTCCGGATCCCAAGGCTTTGGTGAGTTTCCCTGCCTGGCAGTAAGGCCCCTGTGTGTACTCCACACTGTTTCTGAGAGAGCCATGTTGGCCATGATTCCACTGGGGGAAGCTGTTTGGAAAGTCGGAACTTTCCTGAACTCTGCCCCATGTATCACTTCCCTTGGCTGACTTTAACCTGTCTCTTCCAGCTGTAATGAACTGTCACTGTGAGTAAAACAGCTTTCAGTGAATTTCGTGGGTCCTTCTAGCAAATTACTCACTCTAAGGGTGGTCTGAGGGACTCCTGAACTCGTAATTAGTGTCAGGAGTGAGGGAGATTTTGTGGACTGAAATTTCTAATTTCTCAGATGAGGAAATCATGAGTCAAGGACGTGTATAAAGACTCTGCAGCTAAGTAGTGGCAAGGGCACCGTGAAAGGATCAGCTCTGCAAGCCTGCTTTTTTCAGAGACTTCTTACTCCTGTGTCATGCCTGCTGAGAAATGCTAACATATGTTGAATTTTTCTTTCTGCCAAGAGCTTTCAATTTAGATCAGTTCAGTCGCTCAGTCATGTCCGACTCTTTGCGACCCCATGAATCGCAGCACGCCAGGCCTCCCTATCCATCACCATCTCCCGGAGTTCACTCAGACTCACGCCCATCAAGTCAGTGATGCCATCCAGCCATCTCATCCTCTGTCGTTCCCTTCTCTTCCTGCCCCCAATCCCTCCCAGCATCAGAGTCTTTTCCAGTGAGTCAACTCTTTGCATGAGGTGGCCAAAGTACTGGAGCTTCAGCTTTAGCATCATTCCTTCCAAAGAGATCCCAGGGCTGATCTCCTTCAGAATGGACTGATTGGATCTCCTTGCAGTCCAAGGGACTCTCAAGAGTCTTCTCCAACACCAGAGTTCAAAAGCATCAATCCTTCAGCGCTCAGCCTTCTTCACAGTCCAACTCTCACATCCATACATGACCACAGGAAAAACCCTAGCCTTGACTAGATGGACCTTTGTTGGCAAAGTAATGTCTCTGCTTGGTACACATTAACTCATTGTATCCTCACCAAAACCCTAAAACATTTGTAATATTAGAGTGAACCCCATTTGAGATGTCAAAACCAAGGCTTGGGGTGCATAGGTAAATTCCTCAGGGTCATAGAAGTTTTAAATGGGGAAACCAGTGCTCAAAGCGAGAGACCCTGATTCCACCCGAATCTCCTTTGCTCATGGCTTAGTATTGTCTCCCCGAATGTGTACATTCCATTCCCTAGGGCAGCAGTCTCCAGTCTTTTTGGCATCAGGGACCGGTTTTTGTGGAAGATGATTTTTCCATGGACTGGGGTGGGAGGGCAGGATGGTGTCATTCCATTTATTGCGGACTTTATTTCTATTATTGTTGTATCGACTCCCGATCATCAGGCATTAGATCCCAGCGATTGGGGAAGAGCTGTTCTAGAGATGCTGATTTTAACATATTGCACAAGAAACCGCCTGGTTGCCTGGTATACATGTATATAACAAAGAACTGAATCATATACATTTTCTGGATTCTCTTTAGTAGAAGGCACAATCAACTCTTAATAAGTAGAGGTTGATAAGGAAGAGGATAAAAGCTATAGGGTTTGGGCTTAGAAGTGCATCCATCTTCTTGTTCTCCTGCATTGCTGTTGGCGTATTGGTTTGCTTCCTCTCCACCTTTCCCTCCTCTTCTTCCTCTCTCTTCTCGTCTCTCTCGTCCTGGTAACTTGTGATATATATGAGTGAATGAGTTTTAGGAGTCAGTCAACCCTCTGCAATTTAAAACGTTGTTATCAATGTTTCTCCCCACTCCCAATGTTTTCTCCTCCCCACTCTGGTGAGAGGGTCAGCTGGTTTCATCTCAAAAGTGTCAAGAAACTCAAGAGTTAGAATTCTTTACCTTGGGAGGGAGGTTGCGTGTGTAACCCGTAGGAAAGGGACTGACTTCAGTTTAGATCGTGTTACTGTTTCAGTGTTTTGAAGGCTTGGAGCTCAGTCCCGGGTCCCCTCTGCTGATTCCTGCCTGCCTTCCAGCCCAGGGTAATCAAACTGACCCATCTTCTCAATGGTTTCCTTCCTGTGGCTTTTCCATGATCACATTCAGTCAGGGAGACTGCTCCTCCTTCCACCAATTCTCCTTCCCAGGTGGAGGGATCCCTCGGCCACTTCCTGACCACCACCTGATTGCCTTCACTTTCTTGCGTTTCAAGTTCACACTGCTCTTTCCCCAGCCTCCCTTCCTTGGATGCAGTCACCCGCCAGCCTTGATTCTTCCTTGATGACATCGGAGACCTTGCCTCCCCCCTTCCCCAGTCTCTTGCCAACCTCAGGTGACTTTTTGACACCCTCTACCCTAGAATGTCTCTGTCTCTTTAACCCCAGTGATTATAGCAGTAGCCTTGCCCTTCACACCCTTTCTTTACTCTGGCCTTCTTTGCGACATGCCATTTAAAGTATTAAAGTACTAGCATTTCTGTTGGTGTATTACCACCTGGGGATATGTCTATCGTGAACTATGCCTGCTGCTGCTGCTGCTGCTAAGTCTCTTGAGTCGTGTCCAACTCTGTGCGACCCCATAGACGGCAGCCCACCAGGCTCCCCCATCCCTGGGATTCTCCAGGCAAGAGCACTGGGGTGGGTTGCCATTTCCTTCTCCAATGCAGGAAAGTGAACAGTGAAAAGGAAGTCACTCAGTCATGCCCGACTCTTAGCGACCCCATGACTACAGCCCACCAGGCTCCTCTGTCCATGGGATTTTCCAGGCAAGAGTACTATGCCTAGAGAGTATTAAAAATAGGAACCAAATGACAGTGCACTTTTTGATGCAGAGTCAGCCTATNAGGAAAGTGAACAGTGAAAAGGAAGTCACTCAGTCATGCCCGACTCTTAGCGACCCCATGACTACAGCCCACCAGGCTCCTCTGTCCATGGGATTTTCCAGGCAAGAGTACTATGCCTAGAGAGTATTAAAAATAGGAACCAAATGACAGTGCACTTTTTGATGCAGAGTCAGCCTATGATGTTCAAGGCAAGACTGTGATTGCTCTTACGGGTGTGGCATGACTAAAAGGGGGACAAGAAGGAGATGCCGCATCTGGGATGTTGGGTGTAGAGTAAGGTCCCCACTGACACAGTTGTGTTCACTTTGTGGAAATTTTCTGGGCTGCATACTCTTAGGACAGGTACGCTTTTTCCGATCACCGAGCAGATACATTGACCTAGCTGCTCCTCTTTAAAGCTATCTAAAAGACACTGTTTATGTCTTCATTCTAATTTCTCAGGTTACTAGTGAGTTGAGAATCTGATGATTTGGTCATTTGTGGTTCCCCCAAAAGACAGTTTGCCCCACCCACACCTCCTGAAGCCTGTGAGAGGATCATATGACCGTGGGGGGAGGGATGCGAAGGAAGAAGAGAGGGCAAAGGGACTGTGGGAGGTGAAGAGAGCAGGGAAGGGTGCCTTCCAGCTCCCAGACCATCTTTTTTTGTTCGTTTGTTTTGTTTTTTAAAAAATAAATGTCTTTATTTTAATTGGATGTTAATTACTTTACAATATTGTATTGGTTTTGCCATACATCAATGTGAATCCGCCACAGGTATACACGTGTTCCCCATCCTGAACCCTCCCCCTCCCTCCCCGTACCATCCCTCTGGGTCATCCCAGTGCACCAGCCCCGAGCATCCTGTATCCTGCAT
>SJYA01000668.1:0-38535 GCA_006410615.1 Neotragus moschatus | reverse complement strand
ACTTCCAGATGTTCAAGCTGAATTTAGAAAAAGCAGAGGAACCAGAGATCAAATTGCCAACATCCACTGAATCAGCAAAAAAGTGAGAGAGTTCCAGAAAAACATCTACTTCTGCTTTATTGACTACGCCAAAGCCTTTGTGTGGATCACAGTAGACTGTGGAGAATTCTTCAAGAGATGGGAATACCAGACAATCTGACCTATCTCCTGAGAAACGTGTATGCAAGTCAAGAAGCAACAATTAGAACTGGACATGGAACTACAGTGTGGTTACAAATCGGCAAAGGAGTAGNAAATTGCCAACATCCACTGAATCAGCAAAAAAGTGAGAGAGTTCCAGAAAAACATCTACTTCTGCTTTATTGACTACGCCAAAGCCTTTGTGTGGATCACAGTAGACTGTGGAGAATTCTTCAAGAGATGGGAATACCAGACAATCTGACCTATCTCCTGAGAAACGTGTATGCAAGTCAAGAAGCAACAATTAGAACTGGACATGGAACTACAGTGTGGTTACAAATCGGCAAAGGAGTAGGTCAAGGCTGTTTATTGTCACCCTGCTTATTTAACTTATATGCAGAGTACATCATGAGAAACACTGGGCTGGATGAAGCACAAGCTGGAATCAAGATTGCTGGGAGAAATATCAATAACCTCTGATATGCAGATGACACCATCCTTATGGCAGAAAGTGAAGAACTAAAGAGCCTCTTGATTAAAGTGAAAGAGGAAAGTGAAAAAGTTGGCTTAAAGCTTAACATTCAGAAAACTAAGATCATGGCATTTGGTCCCATCACTTCATGGAAAATAGATGGGGACACAGTTGAAACAGTGACAGACTTCATTTTTGGGGGCTCTAAAATCACTGCAGATGGTGACTACAGCCGTGAAATTAAGAGACGCTTACTCCTTGGAAGAAAAGTTATGACCAACCTAGACACATATTGAAAAAAAGAGACATTACTTTGCCAACAAAGGTCCATCTAGTCAAAGCTATGGTTTTTCTAGTAGTCATGTATAGATGTGAGAGTTGGAATATAAAGAAAGCTGAGCACCAAAGAATTGATGCTTTGAACTGTGGTGTTGGAAGACTTTTGAGAGTCCCTTGGACTGCAAGGAGATTCAACGAGTCCATGCTAAAGGAGATCAGTCCTGAATATTCATTGGAAGGACTGATGCTGAAGCTGAAACTCCAATACTTTGGCCATCTGATGTGAAGAACTGATTCATTTTCAAAGACCCTGATGCTGGGAAAGATTGAAGGTGGGAGGAGAAGGGGATGACAGAGGATGAGATGGTTGGATGGCATCACCAAGTCAATGGACATGAGTTTGAGTAAACTCCGGGAGTTGGTGATGGACAGGGAAGCCTGACGTGCTGCAGTCTATGAAGTCACAAAGAGTTGAACACGACTGTGCGATTGAACTTAACTGAACTGAAGGGTTTAGGAGCTAAGAAACAGCTGTGAGTCACAGCTCAGGGACATGGTTCCACTAAAAGACTGCTATTTAATTACAACATTATAGAATGCTTTCCCTTCCCCATACCTTAGTACCACATGAACAGGGTTCCAGGCTAGTCACAGTGGATTATAAAGAGAACTTAAAAATACAGACTGTATTTAAAGGGTTACAAAAATAAGAACCCTAGAGAAGTTTAAAGCTTCTGAAACCTCCAGCTCATACAATCCTAGAGCTCAGTATTTTAATTTTCTAAATTAAAATAAATTACCACAAATTGAATGGCGTAAACAACAGAAGCGCATTGTCTCAGAGTTCTGGAGCCTAGAAGTCAAAAATCAAGCTGTGGAGAGGGTTGGTTTCTTTCGAGGGTGTGAGGGGCGTCTGTTTCATGCCTCTCTTCTGTCTTCTGGAGGCCTAAGTTGCTGCTTGGCTGGTACATAGTTTCCTGGTGTCTTCACATAGCCCTGCTTGTATGTGTCTGTATTTTCACATGGCGTTCTTTTAATAAGGCCACCAGACATTAGATTAGAGGTCCACTCTATCCTGGTATTACCTAATTGTAACTAGTTACATCTACCATGACTCTATTTAAGAGGTCACATTTCTAGGTATCAGAAATTACTAGGAGTTAGGACTGAAGGAGGGCTTCTCTGGTGGTGCTAGTGGTAAAGAACCCAGCTGGCAGGGCAGGAGACCTAAGAGCCATGGGTTTGATCCCTGGGTTAGGAAGATCTTGGAGGAGGGCATAGCAACCCACTCCAGTATTCTTGTCTGGAAAGCCTCATAGAGGAGCCTGGAGGGCTACAGTCCATAAGGTCACAAAGAGTTGGCTATGACTGAAGCGTCTGAGCACACAGTACAGGACTCAACATGTGAAGTTTGGGATGGGGCACAATTCAGCCCATAATACAGACTAATAAAGGGGAAAAACATAAATGGATAATATTGAAAGAGAGGGCATCACTGCTTATCCCACTGAGAGTAAGAAAGGTAAAAGAGGAATACCACAAACAACTCTATAATTACAAATTTGGTATCTTTGATGAAATAGACCAATTCCTTGCAATATACAAATTATTAAAACGCACACAAGGAGAAATAGATAATATAAACTGGCCTATATTTTAAGATATCAAATCAATAATTAATAACCTTCCAAAAAAGAAAAGACATGCCTAGATGCTTTTACAGGTGATTTCTGCCAGACATAAAAAAAAATATACAACAGTAGTTGTGTACAATCTTTTCCAGAAAACAGAAGCTGAGGGAACACATCCTGACTCACTCTATGAGGTTAGCAATTGTCAAATACCAAAAGTAGACCAAGACACAAGAAAGGAAAATTGCAAACTAATATCTTTCATGAGCACACATGAAAAAATTCCTCAAAAAGGTATTAGCAAATAAAATCTGACAGTCTTTAATAAGAGTTATACATCACAATCAAGTAAGATTTATTTTGGTTATGGAAGGTTTGTTCAACACTTGAAAATTAATGAAATTCACCCATCAATGGGATAGAGAAAAAAAATCATATGATCATGTCAGCTGAGTAAAGGCAATTGGCAAAATCTGGTTTTTCCAGTAGTCATGTATGGATGTGAGAGTTGGACTATAAAGAAAGCTGAGCACCGCAGAATTGATGCTTTTGAACTGTGGTGTTGGAGAAGACTCTTGAGAGTCCTTTGGACTGCAAGGAGATCCAACCAGTCCATACTAAAGGAAATCAGTCCTGAATATTCATTGGAAGGACCGATGCTGAAGCTGAAGCTCCAATACTTTGGCCATCTAATGCGAAGAACTGACTTATTGGAAAAGACCCTGATGCTGGGAAAGATTGAAGGTGGGAGGTGAAGGGGATGACAGTGGATGAGATGGTTGGATGACATCACCAACTCTATGGACATGAGTTTGAGCAAACTCCGGGAGTTGGTGATGGACAGGGAAGCCTGGCATGCTGCATTCCATGGGGTCGCAAAGAGTTGGGCACGACTGAGTGACTGAACTGACTGAACACCTTTCATAATAAAAACTCTCAGCAATCTAAGAGTAGTGGAGAAATTTCTTTGCTTGACGAAGAATATCTACAAAAAAACCTAGAACTAATACCACACTTGGGATTCCCTGGTGGCTCAGATGGTAAAGAATCCCTCTGCAAAGCAGGAGACCTGGGTTTGATTGTGGGGTCTGGAAGATCCCCCTAGAGAAGGGATCTTCCCATGCCAGTATTCTTGCCTGGAGAATTCTATGGACAGAGGAGGCTGGTGGGCTGTAGTCCACGGGGTCACAAAGAGTCGGACACAATTGAGCAACTAACACACACACACACAACTATACTTAAAGGTAAGAAACTGGATGCTTTTCCCCTAAGATGAGGAAAAAGGCAAAGATGTCCTCTCTTACCATCACACTTGTCTAAAACTGTATGAAGGTCCTGGCTAGTGAATTTAGACAACAATTAAACCAATGGTGTACAGGTTAAGTAAAAAGAAATAACACTATTAAAACTAATAGGACTGTAATGTAGTAACACAGACAAGAGATACTGGTGACCTGAATTGACATGATGGTGGGGATAGAGAGATGATGGATTTAAGAAGCAGGAAGTAGAAGCCACAGAGCTTGAAAATGGATTAAATGTGCGTAATGAGGGAGAGGGAGACATCAAAGATGACTTTCAGCATTTGTTGTGTGCAGCAGGCTTGGCGGTGGGCCATTTATAGAACTGAAAGAGGACAATGGAAGAGTGTGTTTGGAAGGAAAACTCACGAGTTAGGTTTTGCTTCAATAGAGATTGAGAAACCTACCATCGAGATCTCTAACAAGTGAAGAAATACATATTTTTCACGTGTGTTCTTGGAGCTCAGAGGAAAGTACTGGGCCAGAAATTAGGGTTTGTGAATCATCTATATATAGGTGGTAATATAAATTATAGCTATAGGGAATTTCCTAGGAAGATATTAAAGAGTGAGAAGAGAGTCAAAGACTGGGTTATGGTATTGAATGGTCAGGAAGAGGAGGATGAGCTGCGAAAGAAACAAAGAAGTGCCTAGAGAAGGCGGGGCGGGGTTGGGGGGAACCAAGAGTCGTGTGAGTTTCAGGAAGGAAGCGTTGGTCAAGGATGTTGACTACTGTTGAGACACTGCAATGAACACTGGAAAAAGTCCACGTTTAGCAACCTGGAGGTCACTAGTGATTTTATAGGGAGCTGTTTTAATTGAGTGATGGGAGCACATACCAGACTAGAGTGAGTTTAAGACTGAGCAGGAAGTATGAAAACTGTAATAACAAATATATAAATTAAGAAGCTTGACTGTGAAGTGAGAGATAAGATAAGATGATATTTTGCCAGCAGTCAGGAGGTAGAGGATGTGGGTTTGAGTGAGGAATTCTTATTATTAGTCTGGACATCACACATGACTGTACTTTAAAACTGGTGGGATACATTCCGCTGGTTGGAAATACAGAAGAGAAGGATAATGGATGGTATAAAGCTGGTGAAGAGGTAACAGGGGTAGATGCCAAAGCAGAGGTAAAGAGATTAGTTTCCTCTATGATAGAGAAATNGAAACAGTGACAGACTTCATTTTTGGGGGCTCTAAAATCACTGCAGATGGTGACTACAGCCGTGAAATTAAGAGACGCTTACTCCTTGGAAGAAAAGTTATGACCAACCTAGACACATATTGAAAAAAAGAGACATTACTTTGCCAACAAAGGTCCATCTAGTCAAAGCTATGGTTTTTCTAGTAGTCATGTATAGATGTGAGAGTTGGAATATAAAGAAAGCTGAGCACCAAAGAATTGATGCTTTGAACTGTGGTGTTGGAAGACTTTTGAGAGTCCCTTGGACTGCAAGGAGATTCAACGAGTCCATGCTAAAGGAGATCAGTCCTGAATATTCATTGGAAGGACTGATGCTGAAGCTGAAACTCCAATACTTTGGCCATCTGATGTGAAGAACTGATTCATTTTCAAAGACCCTGATGCTGGGAAAGATTGAAGGTGGGAGGAGAAGGGGATGACAGAGGATGAGATGGTTGGATGGCATCACCAAGTCAATGGACATGAGTTTGAGTAAACTCCGGGAGTTGGTGATGGACAGGGAAGCCTGACGTGCTGCAGTCTATGAAGTCACAAAGAGTTGAACACGACTGTGCGATTGAACTTAACTGAACTGAAGGGTTTAGGAGCTAAGAAACAGCTGTGAGTCACAGCTCAGGGACATGGTTCCACTAAAAGACTGCTATTTAATTACAACATTATAGAATGCTTTCCCTTCCCCATACCTTAGTACCACATGAACAGGGTTCCAGGCTAGTCACAGTGGATTATAAAGAGAACTTAAAAATACAGACTGTATTTAAAGGGTTACAAAAATAAGAACCCTAGAGAAGTTTAAAGCTTCTGAAACCTCCAGCTCATACAATCCTAGAGCTCAGTATTTTAATTTTCTAAATTAAAATAAATTACCACAAATTGAATGGCGTAAACAACAGAAGCGCATTGTCTCAGAGTTCTGGAGCCTAGAAGTCAAAAATCAAGCTGTGGAGAGGGTTGGTTTCTTTCGAGGGTGTGAGGGGCGTCTGTTTCATGCCTCTCTTCTGTCTTCTGGAGGCCTAAGTTGCTGCTTGGCTGGTACATAGTTTCCTGGTGTCTTCACATAGCCCTGCTTGTATGTGTCTGTATTTTCACATGGCGTTCTTTTAATAAGGCCACCAGACATTAGATTAGAGGTCCACTCTATCCTGGTATTACCTAATTGTAACTAGTTACATCTACCATGACTCTATTTAAGAGGTCACATTTCTAGGTATCAGAAATTACTAGGAGTTAGGACTGAAGGAGGGCTTCTCTGGTGGTGCTAGTGGTAAAGAACCCAGCTGGCAGGGCAGGAGACCTAAGAGCCATGGGTTTGATCCCTGGGTTAGGAAGATCTTGGAGGAGGGCATAGCAACCCACTCCAGTATTCTTGTCTGGAAAGCCTCATAGAGGAGCCTGGAGGGCTACAGTCCATAAGGTCACAAAGAGTTGGCTATGACTGAAGCGTCTGAGCACACAGTACAGGACTCAACATGTGAAGTTTGGGATGGGGCACAATTCAGCCCATAATACAGACTAATAAAGGGGAAAAACATAAATGGATAATATTGAAAGAGAGGGCATCACTGCTTATCCCACTGAGAGTAAGAAAGGTAAAAGAGGAATACCACAAACAACTCTATAATTACAAATTTGGTATCTTTGATGAAATAGACCAATTCCTTGCAATATACAAATTATTAAAACGCACACAAGGAGAAATAGATAATATAAACTGGCCTATATTTTAAGATATCAAATCAATAATTAATAACCTTCCAAAAAAGAAAAGACATGCCTAGATGCTTTTACAGGTGATTTCTGCCAGACATAAAAAAAAATATACAACAGTAGTTGTGTACAATCTTTTCCAGAAAACAGAAGCTGAGGGAACACATCCTGACTCACTCTATGAGGTTAGCAATTGTCAAATACCAAAAGTAGACCAAGACACAAGAAAGGAAAATTGCAAACTAATATCTTTCATGAGCACACATGAAAAAATTCCTCAAAAAGGTATTAGCAAATAAAATCTGACAGTCTTTAATAAGAGTTATACATCACAATCAAGTAAGATTTATTTTGGTTATGGAAGGTTTGTTCAACACTTGAAAATTAATGAAATTCACCCATCAATGGGATAGAGAAAAAAAATCATATGATCATGTCAGCTGAGTAAAGGCAATTGGCAAAATCTGGTTTTTCCAGTAGTCATGTATGGATGTGAGAGTTGGACTATAAAGAAAGCTGAGCACCGCAGAATTGATGCTTTTGAACTGTGGTGTTGGAGAAGACTCTTGAGAGTCCTTTGGACTGCAAGGAGATCCAACCAGTCCATACTAAAGGAAATCAGTCCTGAATATTCATTGGAAGGACCGATGCTGAAGCTGAAGCTCCAATACTTTGGCCATCTAATGCGAAGAACTGACTTATTGGAAAAGACCCTGATGCTGGGAAAGATTGAAGGTGGGAGGTGAAGGGGATGACAGTGGATGAGATGGTTGGATGACATCACCAACTCTATGGACATGAGTTTGAGCAAACTCCGGGAGTTGGTGATGGACAGGGAAGCCTGGCATGCTGCATTCCATGGGGTCGCAAAGAGTTGGGCACGACTGAGTGACTGAACTGACTGAACACCTTTCATAATAAAAACTCTCAGCAATCTAAGAGTAGTGGAGAAATTTCTTTGCTTGACGAAGAATATCTACAAAAAAACCTAGAACTAATACCACACTTGGGATTCCCTGGTGGCTCAGATGGTAAAGAATCCCTCTGCAAAGCAGGAGACCTGGGTTTGATTGTGGGGTCTGGAAGATCCCCCTAGAGAAGGGATCTTCCCATGCCAGTATTCTTGCCTGGAGAATTCTATGGACAGAGGAGGCTGGTGGGCTGTAGTCCACGGGGTCACAAAGAGTCGGACACAATTGAGCAACTAACACACACACACACAACTATACTTAAAGGTAAGAAACTGGATGCTTTTCCCCTAAGATGAGGAAAAAGGCAAAGATGTCCTCTCTTACCATCACACTTGTCTAAAACTGTATGAAGGTCCTGGCTAGTGAATTTAGACAACAATTAAACCAATGGTGTACAGGTTAAGTAAAAAGAAATAACACTATTAAAACTAATAGGACTGTAATGTAGTAACACAGACAAGAGATACTGGTGACCTGAATTGACATGATGGTGGGGATAGAGAGATGATGGATTTAAGAAGCAGGAAGTAGAAGCCACAGAGCTTGAAAATGGATTAAATGTGCGTAATGAGGGAGAGGGAGACATCAAAGATGACTTTCAGCATTTGTTGTGTGCAGCAGGCTTGGCGGTGGGCCATTTATAGAACTGAAAGAGGACAATGGAAGAGTGTGTTTGGAAGGAAAACTCACGAGTTAGGTTTTGCTTCAATAGAGATTGAGAAACCTACCATCGAGATCTCTAACAAGTGAAGAAATACATATTTTTCACGTGTGTTCTTGGAGCTCAGAGGAAAGTACTGGGCCAGAAATTAGGGTTTGTGAATCATCTATATATAGGTGGTAATATAAATTATAGCTATAGGGAATTTCCTAGGAAGATATTAAAGAGTGAGAAGAGAGTCAAAGACTGGGTTATGGTATTGAATGGTCAGGAAGAGGAGGATGAGCTGCGAAAGAAACAAAGAAGTGCCTAGAGAAGGCGGGGCGGGGTTGGGGGGAACCAAGAGTCGTGTGAGTTTCAGGAAGGAAGCGTTGGTCAAGGATGTTGACTACTGTTGAGACACTGCAATGAACACTGGAAAAAGTCCACGTTTAGCAACCTGGAGGTCACTAGTGATTTTATAGGGAGCTGTTTTAATTGAGTGATGGGAGCACATACCAGACTAGAGTGAGTTTAAGACTGAGCAGGAAGTATGAAAACTGTAATAACAAATATATAAATTAAGAAGCTTGACTGTGAAGTGAGAGATAAGATAAGATGATATTTTGCCAGCAGTCAGGAGGTAGAGGATGTGGGTTTGAGTGAGGAATTCTTATTATTAGTCTGGACATCACACATGACTGTACTTTAAAACTGGTGGGATACATTCCGCTGGTTGGAAATACAGAAGAGAAGGATAATGGATGGTATAAAGCTGGTGAAGAGGTAACAGGGGTAGATGCCAAAGCAGAGGTAAAGAGATTAGTTTCCTCTATGATAGAGAAATGCAGACCAAGATAAAGGCCCCACAGAAGTGTGCATTTTTCATTTTAGAAAGAAGAAAGAGTTTCCACTTGGAAAGAAGTTTCCACTTCTGTTTTCTCTGCAAAGTACCTATTTTATCTCATTTATCTTGATTGGTACAGAAAAAGAAGAAAACAATTAGCACATTTATAAGTTCTATTTTTTAGGCACATAGCTTCTTAGTTTTGTGGGTTATTGACTTTGTTTTTGGTGTGCTATTGTATACTGCAGTTATATTACCTCTTTAGGGTTCTGACAGTGTCTGAAAGACTTGAAATCTTTCTAAAAGGATACAAATGATAGAAATTACAACTAAAGGTAACTTTCTCTTTTTTTACATTTTAAATGGCTGCATCATATTCCATCTCATATATGACTTATAATCACTTGAACATATAGTTACTTTAATACTGCACTAAATATTCTTGTGTCTTTGTGTCTCATTATTTCTTAAACATGGAGTACTGGTTTTGTTGTTCAGTCACTAAGTCATGTCTCACTCTTTGTGACCCCATGGACTTCAGGATGCCAGGCTCCTCTTCTCCACTGTCTCCCAGAGTTTGCTCAGATTCATTCCACTGAGTCAGTGATGCTATCTAACCATCTCATCCTCTGTTGTCCCCTTTCCCTTTTGCCTTCAGTCTTTCCCAGCATCAGTGTCTTTTCCAATGAGCTGGCTCTTCCCATCAGGTGGCCAAAGTATTGGAGCTCCACTTTCAGCAGTCTTTCCAATGAATATTCAGGGTTGATTTCCTTTAGGATTGACTGGTTTAAAGAGTCTAAACTGGTTTAAAGAGTATAAACATTTTAAAATCTGCTAATGTATATTGGGAGATTTGCCCTGCAGAAAGATATTCTATTCATTTAGTGAAACCCAGAGGGCAAAATATAATAGAATGATAAATACTCTAATTTAAAATCAGAGTACTGTTCATAATACATAGATTTTATACTTTTAACCTAACACTTTCTAATTTGGAACCATAGGTGGCACTAACAGATCAGGGAATGGAACCACTTTCAGAATCCCAGGTTGGAAAGGAGTTTGTATGGATATCTCAGCCACCCACAAGCTATAAACAATTCTAGAAAAATAATCCTTCCTGTTCTTAACTTACCTATAAATCAACTTGACTGGACATTCTAACTTATACTTTTAGTATTAACTGTCATATTTGAGCCTGTTTAACAATGCAAGCCTCTTTGCATTTATCTTGTCTAGTTTGTGGACTATGCCTCAGCATGCCATTTACAAACTGTTTCTAAAAAGACCAATTGTCTCTGCAGAAGCTTTCATTCTTCTGTTTCCATAGCTTTTGTTTTCTCCAAGAAGAAAAGATATAGTGAAGTGAAAGAAAGTCAAAGTATTAGTTGCTCTGTCATGTCTCTTGGTAAACCCCATGCACTGTAGCCCACCAGGCTCCTCTGTCCATTGAATTCTCCAGGCAAGAATACTGGAGAGGGTTGCTATTTCCTTCTCCAGTGGACCATCCCAACACAGGGATTGAACCCAGGTCTTCTGCATTGCAGGTGGATTCTTTACCATTTGAGCCACCAAGGAAGTTATAAACTGGGAAAAGACATAGGCACCCAAGTCCAGGAAGCAAGGAAAAATTACTCCCTAAGGTTATCAAGAGCTCTGAGCTTCAATCTCAAAGGACTGGAGGATTATTGGAAACAGTTGCCTCCTAACCATGGTGCCTTCATTAAATATACAGAGCATAGGTAATCCTATTCATTACAATTTGAAACCATATATTTATGTCTTTTAAAGTCATATAATGGAATGGATGCCACAGGGGACACTCAGAAGAACTGGCTATTATGGGGGTGTGGTCTCTGAAGTTGGACAACTGGTTTTTGTAGAATTTAAGGATCGACTGTTTTGAAGCTTCAGAAAGCCTCTGCCATAAACCTAAAGTGGAATTCTGCTTCAGGGAAGAAACAATCTGCCAGTTTACGCCCATTGTGTGGTGAGCAAAAGAGCTGTCATCTCCCCTAGGGGTATATTCAAATGAGAAAGTTCTCAGACACACACACAAAAAACCAAATAAATACTGTCAGCTATCCATAAAAGGGGGTTCTGCATCCTGGATCCAACCAATCGTAGATTTAAAACACTAAAAAAAAAAAATTCCAGAAAGTTCCCCAAAGCAAAACTTCAATTTGCCTTGCAGACAACTATTTACACAGCACTAACATTGCATTTACAACTATTTACAAAGCATTTATATTGTGTTAGGTATTATAAGTCATCTAAAGAAGATTTACAGTATAGGGGAGGAACTGAGGTGGATGAACCTAGAGCCTGCCATACAGAGTGAAGTAAGTCAAAAAGAGAAAAACAAATATCATGTATTAACACATCTCTATATGGAATCAATAACCTCGGATATGCAGATGATACCACCCTTATGGCAGAAAGTGATGAGGAATGAAAGAGCCTCTTGACAAAAGTGAAAGAGAGTGAAAAAGCTGGTTTAAAACTCAACATTCAAAAAACGAAGATCATGGCATCTGGTCCCATCACTTCATGGCAAATAGATGGGGAAACAATGGAAACAGTGACAGACTGTATTTTCTTGGGCTCCAAAATCACTGCAGAGGGTGACTGGAGCCATGAAATTTCTTCCTTGGAAGAAAAGCTATGTCCAACCTAGATAGCATATGAAAAAGCAGAGACATTACTTTGTTGACAAAGGTCCATCTAGTCAAGGCTATGGTTTTTCCAGTATCATATATGGATGTGAGAGTTGGACCATAAAGAAAGCTGAGCACTAAAGAATTGATGCTTTTGAACTGTAGTGTTGGAGACGACTCTTGAGAGTCCCTTGGACTACAAGAGATCAACCAGTCAATTGTAAAGGAAATCAGTCCTGAATATTCATTGGAAGGACTGATGCTGAAGCTGAAGCTCCAATACTTTGGCCACCTGATGCGAAGAATTGACTCATTGGAAAAGACCCTGATGCTGGGAAAGATTGAAGGCAGGAGAAGGGGACGACAGAGGATGAGATGTTTGGATGGCATCACTGACTTGATGGACATGAGCTTGAGCAAGCTCTGGAAGTTGGTGATGAACAGGGAAGCCTGGCGTGCTGCAGTCCATGGGGTTGCAAAGAAATCAGACATGACTGAGTGACTGAACTGAACTGATATGGAACCTAGAAAAATGGTGCTGATGAGCCTATTTGCAGGGCATGAATAGAGGTATAGACGTAGAAACTGGGCTTGGGGACACAGTGGGGGAAAGAGAGGGTGGGACGAACTGAGAGAGCAGCGTTGACATATGCACACTGCCAAGTGTAAAACAGATACCTCCTGGGAAGCTGCTATATTCCACAGGGCGCCCAGCCTGGCGCTCTGTGATGACCTAGCGGGTAGGAAGGGGGTGGCGTGAGAGGGAGGTTCAAGAGGGAAGGGATGTATGTACCTGTAAAGCTGATTCATGTTGTTGTATAGCAGAAACCAACATGACATTGTTAAGCAATTATCCTCCAATTAAAAAAAATTTTTAATGTAATTCTGTAAAGCAATAATCCTTCGATTAAAAAATAAATTAAAAATGTATAGGGGAATATTTTGTAGGTTATGCACAAAATACATTTTATATAAGTGACTTGAGCAAGTCTTTTAACTTTCTGAGTATTTGTTCTTTCATCTATAAAGCAGCCATGCTTTTTTCTAGTCCACAAGGTTCTTGGGAAGATGTATGTGGGTAATAGTTGTAAAAGTATTTGTAAACTTCAAGGTTAACATAATTCCACTAAGAAGTGTATCTGGTAAATGAGAAGAAAGGAGCGCATCAGTGTTACATCCAAGTGCTGTGTCTTATTTCCGTGTACTCATTGGAAAGAAATCTCTGCTTTCTTACTGCCTTATGAAACTAAAACCAACACATTCATATATATTTGAACATGAACTTTAGAAGAATATATAAAAATGACATATAAGTTCACAGGGATGATAGAAGCATACAGAAGCAGAAAATTACAAGCTTCTGAAAATAAGTTAAATCTTTAATAACATATAGTAAACTATATGCCATGTACTGAGCTATCATACAATTTTATTAAACAGAACTTTATAGGGTGTGTGATTTTGTAAAACTTAGGGATCACATGAACTTTCTTGGAGTGTATGTGTGCAGTTTATGTTAACTGAAATTGTCTTATTAATATGGAAGTGCTCAAATGTCAGAAAAACAAGGAAATTGTTTTATTCATAAGGATTTTAATTTTTTTTGCTTAAAAGAGTACCAGTGGGATAAACGCTTTCAAAATAATAAGCAAGAGGAATATGATTTTCTTGCAAGTTAGAAGCACGAATATAAAGTTAAAAATTTTAACAACAGCCACGATTATGTTTAGTAATAAGGAAAGAACTTTAGGCTGTTTTTTAAAGATTAATTTGTTAATCAGGTGAACATCTGGGTTGATTCATCACTTCCCTTGATTAATTTATGAGATTTTCATCCCCATTTACTAAAAAAGCAGTGAGTCATCCGGTGTTACACACCAGTGACAGCAAAAGTTAATTGGATTCTAGATCCTTTCACATATTGCTTTGAGTGGAACCACGCGCTAAGAGGGTCTGTGTGTTTTTGCATGTGTGAGAGATACAAAATTAAGAAGAATTACCTGTGATTGAAAAGTGAGTTTCAAAAAGATGAGAACATGGGCTTATATTTCCCTTGGTTGTGGCAAACCAAAACCCCAAACCAAACACTAATAAAAAAAGTTTTCTTAATGCATACTTTTTTATAGGATTTTGATTTGTGAATCATGCAAATGTATAATTATCTATTTAAGAAAAGGCTGTTTAATGTTTATATATATATATATATTTTTTTTTTACTTTAAAATACTGTATTGGTTTTGCCATACATTGACATGAATGCACCACAAGTGTACATGAGTTCCCAACCCTGAACCCCCCCTTCTACCCCCCTTCCCATACCATCTCTCTGGGTCATCCCAGTACACTGGCCCCAAGCATCCTGTATCCTGTATCGAAACTAGACTAGTGATTACATAACCAATAAGGACCTACTGTATAGCACCGGAATTCTGCTCAATGTTATGTGGCAACCTGCATAGGAGGGGAGCTTGAGGATGAATCAATACATGTATAAGGTATGGCTGAGTCCCTTCACTGCTCACTTGAAACCATCACAACATTGTTAATCAGCTATTAAAAATAAATAAAAAATAAAAATTAAATAAGCTACAAGATATATTGTACATCACAGAGAATATAGCCAATGTTTTATAAGTGGAATACAGTCTTTAAAATTGTGATTCACTATGTTGACACCTAGAACTTACAATATTGTATATCCATTATACCTCAATAAAAAAATTGTCATTTTGAAGCACAAAAGAAAAAAGCTATTTAAGACTGTCTATGTTTTAAAGTGTCCTGAAATTTGATCTAGGAACCGGAACACAGAGATGCAGCAGTAGCTTATTGTAGTTAGAATCTTGGTGCTGGAGAAGACTCTTGAGAGTCCCCTCGACTGCAAGATCAAATCAGTCAACCCTAAAGGAAATCAGTCCTGAATGTTCATTGGAAGGACTGATGCTGAAGCTGAAGCTCCAATACTCTGGCCACCTGATGCGAAGAACTGACTCATTGGAAAAGCCCCTGATGCTGGGAAAGACTGAAGGCAGGGGGAGAAGGGAACAACAGAGGATGAGATGGTTAGATGGCATCACCGACTCGATGGACATGAGCTTGAGCAAACTCTGGGAGCTGCTGATGGACAGGGAAGCATGTGTGCTGCAGTCCATGGGGTCACAGAGTCGGACTTCACTGAGCAACAGAACTGAACTCCAAGTAAGGAGATATATGGTCTCTGGAAGGAAGAGAATTCAAGCTTGAGAGAGGAGGAGAGAGGCGGATGGACCTGGGGTGACTGGGTGCCTGGGAAAGCTGATCTGCTCTCTCCTAGCCCTACAATAAGAGTGCAACCTTTCTTCGGCTCTGACAACTCTGGTTGCATTTGGTTTAGAGGCCCCTCCTTAGACATCCTCCTGTGTATGCGGCATGATCGCAGGGCTATGAAACAGTATTCTCAGATGAAGGGGAACTCATCATACTAGTTATTAACCTCCTTTCTTTTTTCACATTGCTTTTGTAAACTCTCATTTTTCCCTCATCCTGTTTTCTTTATCACCTTTATTTTGAGGGGTATATTTTATCTTGTTATATTATGCATTTATATGAGCGGCCATAAATCCTTCCTAGAACTGGAGGGAGTAAGAATAAACGTATGCATGACTAACCTGAGAAAATTCTAACAGGTTTTTTTTTTTTTTTTTCTGGGAGTGAAATTAAAAGCGATTTCATATTTATTTTTTCCAGATTTATTGAGATGTAATTGACATATAACATTGTGAAAGTCTAAGGCGTGGTGATGTGGTACATGTATATATTGTAAACTAATTACCACAATAAGGTTAGTTAACAACACATCCATCACCTCACAGAATTACATTTTTTTCTTTTGTCATGAGAATGTTTCTGGTCTACTCTCTACAGGTGATTTTAATTGCTTTATGGTTAGCCTTCTGCATTTCCAAGTATAGATACACTTTTAACAATGGGCATGGATTCTTTTTTTAATTAGATAATACCTTTTTTTTTTTTAACCAAATGTAGAAGAAAATATTTGTGGTAGAACTGATGGACTTTTCCAGCAGAAAAATATATAAGGCTGGTAGAGAAAAAAGAGCAGGAAAGATGGGTAAGTTGTAGGACTTAGTTTTCCTGTCACCATGCGCTTCTACGAAAATATAAGAGGTATAGTATAAATATAGTGGTTTACTCGAAATGCATTTTAAAAAGAAATGCTATTTTTTTATTCTTCTTAAAAATTTTGTTTTTTTTATTGTGGTTTATTTACAATATTGTTAGTTTGAGGTGTACAACAAACTGATTTTTTTTCAGGTTCTTTTCCCTTTTAGGTTATTACAAAATATTGAGTAGAGTTCCCTGTACTATATAGAGGTCCTTGTTGGTTATCTGTTTTATATATAGTAGTGTATATGTGTTAATTCCAAACTCTTAATTTAGTCCTCCCCTCCCTTTCCTTTTAGGCAACCATAAGTTTGTTTTCTATGCCTGTGGGTCTATTTGTGTTTTGTAAATTAGTTCATTTATATCATTTTTTATTCCATATATAAGCAATGTCAAATGATAGTTGTCTTTCTCTGACTTACTTCACTTAGAACGATAATCTCTAGGTTCACCCATGTTGCTGCAAATGACATTATTTCATTCTTTTTTCATTCTTCATGGCCATCTAATATTCCATTGTATATACCTACCCTGTCTCCTTTATCCACTCATCTGTTGATGGGCATTCAGGTGTTTCCATGTCTCGCCTATTGTAGATGGTGCTGCAATGAACACTGGGGTGCATGTATCTTTCAGAATTACCATCTTCTCCAGATATAAGCCCAAGGGTGGTGATGCTGGGCCATACTGTAGCTCTATGCTTAGTTTTTTACGGAACCTCCATATTGTTCTTCATAATGGCTGCAGCAATCTTCTCTCCCACCAACAGTGTAGGAGTGTTCCTTTTTCTCCACATCCTCTCCAACATTTATTATTTATAGACGTTTTAATGATGGCCATTCTGACCTTTGTGAGGTAATACTTCATCATAGTTTTGATTTGTAGGAAATGTTCTTTTCTTTCTTCTGTATAATAGGCCATGAGACGTAGCTTAAAGCTGGAAAATCTTGTCATAGTTCTTCTTTTTTAATAGTTGGAAGGTGAGTCACTGCATGGGCTTAATGTCACTGATGTCATTTTAAATCCCCCAGTGCTGTATATTTAGACTGCTTCTACCTTTATTTAGCCAGAAAGAAATCCTAAAGAGAGGCACTGGTGGGTCAGAATATCTGTAGCCAAAGTCAATGAATATAAACATTTGTCTTTCATCGTCAAGATCTACAAGGCTTGGATGACTGTTCCGACCCCACGCCCCAGGCCTCACTGCGCCCTGCAGCTCTCCGTGCCGCTCTGCCTACCTGTTGCTCTCTGGGCCGTGACCACCTTTCCTACGCAGGGTTTCTACAGCAGAATTCTGGGCAGTTCTATCTGGTAACTTTTATCTAGCAGTCTTGCCTAGTACTAACTGGTATCTGAATCAGTTGTTTCATTTGGGAATTATAAAATGGTGTTTTTAAATTCTACCATTTGGTTTCTGGTTTTGTTTTTTTAAAAATACAGCGATATACAAGGAGAATTCACAATCCGATAAAGTAAACACTTCAAGTCTGAAAAGTAAACAGCCATGGGCGAGCAAGAGTCTTATTTTGGTAACGCTCATGATGCACACTGGGGAAAAGGGATCAAAAAAATCTAAATCTATAATGTGAATTTATGTCAGATTTTTACTCTAGACAAAGAATCAAGGCTATATACAAGAAAAAGCATAATAATTTATTTGAATCCACTGTTCCTTGAACAAAAGTAAAAATCAGACTTTAATAAGTCATTTCCTTCAGTGTTTTACAAGTCTTTTCAAAAACTCCATTGGTGACTGACAACCTAGGAGAAGGCACACTCTTGCTTTTGTGACGATCATCTTTATTATTCCACGGTACGAATAGCAAGAAGGAAATTTGCGAACAAAAATTTTAAAGTGCAGTAATTTAAAATTTAATAAAACCAAGCCTGCTGAAGATTTTACAAATAAAAGTTTCCACACTTGTACATTAGACAGGATAGTGTTGGTGCTGAGGGAAGGGAACGTATAGATTGGAACTAATTGAGCTTTGTAGGAAACATGATACAAAAAAGGTAATTGGAAAGTCCCATCCTTTTCTCCTGTCGGCACGATAAAGACTACTGGGAATTCTTGACCCACCACGCTCCTCTGCAGCACAGTGCATTGTGGGTATGCTGGAAAATCTGCAGTCAGATTCTTATAAATGCCTTTATTCTGTGTTAAAAGGACCAGTGAGTAAGAGGCATCTGGCTTGATTTCTTCACTGATTCCAGATGAATATACATTTCCACCGGTTTTCTCAAAACGTACTTCCCTTATTTCACTTAAATGCACTGCTTTGCCCGTGAATGCTTACCTAGTGAAGAGACATGCGAAATGTTCTTCAGATTTCCAGGTCTACAGGTTGAAGAAACTTAAATTCCTTCATTCCCTTGTACAGCTGCAAATAATGAGAGCTTTGAACTAGTTCAAGAAACTACATTTGTCAGTCAATAAGCCTAAAGAGTAAGCCATCACTCAATTCTGTAGATAATTTCTTTTTGAAACTAAAAGGATGACTTACGTGAATGTCCTATGAACAAGTTGGGTTTAACACAAACTGTGCCAAGAGTGTTTAATGAGGTCGACAGACAGCATTTAAATAAATGCAGCCATGAATTCAATAAACAAATGACCGGGTACTAGGATATGAACACAGGCCAACTTATCAATTTGTTAAACACCAGTTCAGTTAGGTAATAGACGCGTGTAGTAATGAAAGCAACACTGCTAGAATAATAGTCCAAGAGCCAAAGGAAAAATATTTTGGCTGTGTTTCTATCTCAGAACCAACTGTCAAATAGAGATAAATAAAGCAGTAGGTTACAGTTTTTTACCCCAAGCTGGGAATGCTGGAGATTCACTAACTACCTGTAATACTGCATTATTCATGAAATTGATCTCTGAATTTAATCAGACCTAGAGAATAAAACCATAGATAATAAGGAAAGAAAAATGATTTATTCATTTCCTTTCCCTAAACATAGGGAATGTTTATTCTATTGAGGAATACTTGTTCTACTAAGGATTACGGATCTTCAGTTAAAACAAGCAAAGAGAAGCCCACTGAGCTATGAAACCTTTAAAAGACTATGTCTTATATTTAATCTCTATCCCTAGTACATAGTTAATGACCTGGAGATGTTTGTGGTTTGACTATTAAAAAAATACAAGTGCAAAACAGTTTCTGATGAAATAAAAAGAAAATATTCTACCTGCTTGTTTTTAAAATTTAGAATAGGTAGCCATATCTGTATTCAAGGAAAACAACAGTTTAAAAAAAATGTTGGCTCCCCTTTAGGATGAGCTGGAAAAGAGAAAGAGGAGAAAACATTTAAAAGCGATACTAGAGAGGAGGGAGACAGCCTTACAGAGAAGAAGGAAAGAGAAGGCAGATTCAGAGGGGAAAGACATCTCAGGATGGAGGTAAAGTCAAGACAAAGACACACAAAGGGAACTTCCTCAGAAGATGGGGAGGAATGAGGTGAGAAGAGAAAGGCCAAGGAGATGGGGAGTGGGTGGAGAGGAAAAGATAAAACTTTACATAACCTCCTCCTCCTTCTGCCTCTGTAACTCAGCTTGCCCTTTGCAAAGTCTAGATCAGTAGGTCACGTAGTCTCAGAAAGTGGGGACTTGAAATACTAGGAACTGGAGTTTATCTCACTCACCCTCCTTGTCCTGCTCTTCGCATCGGCCCAGCTCCTGCAAACCTGCTTCATCATGCCTGTCCAGGCAGGCACCCCGCCCTCCCCATCTTGGCTGGTGCTCCTGCGCACAAAACCCCTTAGTTTAAACCAGCCTATTAAGAGCTAGTGTTGCCCACTACAGTCTGTCTATAAAAACTGTAATCCCTTTGTTCGGGGCTCAGAGCTTGGAGTGTTGACTCCTCTGGGCTCACCGGTGTAATAAACCTGAGTTGTCCAACTCTCCGAGTGTGGTGCTTGGTTTCTCGAGTACTGGTTTCTGCAACATGGGAAGCACTGGGGCTGGGAGTGTGTGTGTGGGGGGGAGTCTTAAGTGCACTGCCCCTGGAAGGAGCATGTCCTCAATAGCAGTGAAATAGTCCTTAATGAGCTTGAAAAAGAGCTTTTCTGCTGTATTTTCAACCTTCAAAGTTTATTTCTGAAATAAAACTTTATACTCTCAAGAAATTCTAGTGATATTGTTCATGTCTGAAAGCAGACTAATTTCAGAGGATGATTATTTTTTTAATTTGATGAATCATTTTTTTTCAGCAAATCATTTTATTTGGTGTTCTGAAATTACAGCTGCCGTACTCCACAGTTGAAAATCAATATTTATTTCATTATTTGGAGACTTAAAAGATAAATCTCAAGTCTTCCTTTGGTTTGTTTGCAGGCTAACTGGAAAAATATAGAATAAAGGACATATAGAAAAACAAATGAATTTAAATAGGGCAAAATTTTTGCTTGGAAACCATCTTAAAATTAGGAAGCAGATAAAATCTTAAAATTAGGAAGCAGACCATACTCTCAAAATTCTATATAGTCCTTATTTTTAACAAGGAAAAATACCCCTTCACTTTCTATTCCAGACAGTAAAGAGGGTTAGGTATCATTTTAGAGAGGTTTTGTTTAACTGTCCTGGAATAACATTCCACTATGGTGTCCTATTAGATTAATAACATAATGCTACAAAGCAATTTTCTTTTCTTTTCAAACCCGAAGCTCCCAGCTTTGTCAGGGTCTGCTCCTAGTTGCCTGACTCCCTTTTCTCCAGGCTCCTTGAGACAAGAAGGAATGTACTGATGGGGGTCCCCTGAGGTGCGCCTGTCACTTATTCAGCCCTTAAATGAAGGCACAGGCCCCCCAGAGCTGGGTCTTCCCCCGGAAGACCGTTTCCCATGCATTCATCCACTGCTGCTGCTGCTGCTAAGTCGCTTCCGTCGTGTCCGACTCTGTGCGACCCCATGGACAGCAGCCCACCAGGCTCCCCCGTCCCTGGGATTCTCCAGGCAAGAACACTGGAGTGGGTTGCCATTTCCTTCTCCAACGCATGAAAGTGAAGAGTGAAAGTAAAGTCGCTCAGTTGTGTCCGACTCTTCGTGACCCATGGGCTGCAGCCCACCAGGCTCCTCTGCCTATGGAATTTTCCAGGCAAGAGTACTGGAGTGGGGTTATCCATTGCTGGCTGTTATTTTTGGTATTTACCCAGAGGTGTGCACGAATTACTTTGCTAGAACTGTTTTCTTTTGCCAAAGGGGAAGTTCCTGTGTATGGTTATTGATGTTCTTTTCAAAGTCAATAAATGACAAATAAAGAAATGATGGACGATGATTCATGGCAGTTATGCCTGCAGGCAGTTACAGCCCTCAAAAAAAGAAAGTTCATCTCATTATTCCAAAAGGCTCTTGGCACAGTATTTCCACCTATGGGAAGGGAAGGTGACTGCCTGGAGCCAGCCCCCAGGTTACTTGGATGAGCAGTTTCCGTGCTTTGCTTGGAGTGAGCCCAGTCCTTACCATGGTGGTTCTATTCACTTGAGCAGGCTGCTTTGAATCTGTGAGAGGTGGGCATTTGATGGGGACAGTGTTGGGCACATTTTGCAGGGTTTTTTTTCCTGGTCCTGTTTGTAGTGATCCGCCTGCCAATGCAGGAGATGCAAGAGACACTGGTTCGATCCCTGGGTCAGGAAGATTCCCTGGAGGATGAAATGGTACCCGACTCCAGTATTCTTGCCTGGAAAATTCCATGGACAGAGGAGCCTGGTGGGCTACAGTCCATGGACTTGCAGAGTCGGACACAGCTGAGTGACTGAACATGAACACACCCATTTGCAGTGACAGATCACTGACTCTAAAGCCACTACATGTGTGCTTAGTTGCTGAAGAGTCTGACTCTTTGCGGCCCCATGGACTGTACGTAGCCTGCTATTCTCTCTCCATGGGATTATCCAGGCAAGAATACTGGAGTGGGTTGCCATTTCCTTTTCCGAAAACCCTACAGCCACTGGAAAATCAGCAAGATAACCAAGATGGCTTGAGAACTGGCCTAACAACCCCTTTCTCCTAACCCACCTCTTCTCCAGAAGTGGATTCATTGGGGGAAAATGTTAGATTCTAGAGCTCTGCGTCTGGTCCACTGGCCCAAGTACTTGGCCCCAGAAGATACTTGTACGTTTGCCTGTTTTATTTCTTAGAGCTATTTTCAGGTGGGAAAGTGGGTCCATATGTACAGGAGCTATAATTTTCTGTTTTTAATGTATTTTTTCTTCTGAACCTTTCAATAAACTCTGGGGACAGTAGGGGCTGAATGCTGAGCCCTCTCAATGTAGCATCATCAAAAGCAAGCTCATACTTACTCTGGATGATCTTGCTGTTGGGCAGGGATGTGCTGAATAACTTCATAAATTGTACTGTGCAAATCTTGCCCTGGTACACCATCAGAGGCTGGAACAGATCTCGTTGGCATCTAGAAAAATAGGGCACATTAAAAAAAATCGGCAGACTAGCAAATAGAATTTCCACTACACTACAGAAGTGAAAACAACTGGAAGAGGTGATGATGAGAGAATTAGAACTGTTGAAATTCCCTTCATGGCCTTCCCTGGTGGCTCAGTGCTAAAGAATCCACTTGGCAATGCAGAAGATGTGAGTTTGATCCCTGGGTAGGGAAGATCCCCTGGAGGAGGGCATGGCAACCCACTCTAGTATTCTTCCCTGGGGAAACCCATAAACAGAGAAGCCTGATGGGCTACAGTCCATGGGGTGGCAAGAGTCATATATGGCTTAGTGACTAAACAATAACAACTTCCCTTCAATATCTATTTCTTCCTTGCTACACTTCCTTGCACTGACCCTATAGTAGTTTGTGCAGTGGCACAGCTATGAGGTCAGAAGAGGAATAGCTGGGCCAACTATTACTTTTTTCTTCCATGTAAGCAAAAAGCTGGCAGTACTGTAAAGGAAGTGTAATAGAAAGAGAAAAAACCAGCAAAAGAGAAGATATCAGGATAGCTTAGAATCAAAGAGCGTATATTACTATCCTTTATATTATATCTCAGTCTTAGCTTTTTGATACTAATTGCCAATCATGTGTGCAAAGGTGGTTTAGGAAAAAGAATAATAGCTGGAAGCCCTTATCATGTGACAAGTTAGTAAAGACAGTATCAAGAAATACAGAACATACAAGGGAAGATGGTTTGGTTTGAATGCAGTAATGGGCTTTAAAAGTAAAGACATAAAATGGAATACTGGATGCTTTTATTCAACAAAATAAAACATACTATAAAGCTTGTTAATTTAAAAAAAATAAAGGCTTGGATGAATGTGGTAAGTATGGTAGCATATGCTTGGTTAAGATCAATGTGAATTTTATTATGGCAAGTGGCCTTTTTGTTTCATTAACTCCTGTTTCTTATATTTGATGCTGTTATTCTTTTAAACACTGCTTTCTAAGTCCTTAGCTAAAGTCTGGCTCCCCTCCTCATCCCAAGTCATCCTATGTTCATTGGACTTGTGGCCACTTTCAGTCCTTTGTATTTATATAGTTCTACATGTAGAGGACTCTTTGCACTATATAGATCATCTGAAGAGTTCTTTATTTTATCCCCATCTGACTTACCAGATCACTTTGGAAGATCTTAGCTTCAGGTTTTTCTGGAAACTTCCTATTTCCAAGTCCTAGGCTATGTGATTCGATTTATCCCATCAATTTTGTGTCAAGGGAACTTTGGTTCAGAGTCTGGAGTAAAGATCAACTCTTGATTTTCTTTGGTATAGGGGTTTTCAGGGGCTATGATAAAAGCAACCTACAGGCTTCTCTGCTGTCTGGTGGTTAAGACTCTGGCTACCAATACAGTGAGTGCAGATCCTATTCCTGGTCAGGGGTTAAGATCCCACATGACTTCTGGCCAAAAATCAGAAACGTAAAACAGAAGCAATATTGTAACAAATTCAATAAACACTTTAAAAATGGTCCACATCAAAAAAAAGTCTTTAAAACATTTTAAAAAGCAATCTATATAGAAAATGACTAACTTACTTACCTAACCTAATACTAGAGCTGTTAGCAAGTAATAAATTTGTTCATTCCATGCCATTGCTTTCTGTACAATTCCCAAAAAGAAGTGCTGAATGGACAATGAAAGGTAGAGCAAGTAGACAGAGAAATATTCACCTATTCATGTATCATGAGAAACCGAAAGATGGATTCTGATTTTTGAAAACTCATAACGTTAGTAATTCATTCCCCTTCTTAACTTCAAGTTTGAGATCTTGGTAATGTTATTATTATTCCTTCCTCAAAGCCATTGCACTCAGCTGCTAATCTTCACACAATTCTGGCTGCTTCTAACATGGATCCTTTTCCTCCTCCTTCTCAGGTTGTTCATGTTGGTTTCTCACTTCTTCCCAAAGCACCTGGAACTGCCAGTGAAAGACCTCAGCTGATTCCTCAGGAGTTTTCATCTCTGAAGATGGGTATGGTTCCAAATCGAGTTATTCCACTTACAACAGACTCCCCGGTGGCTCAGATGGTAAAAAATCTGCTTGCAATCCAAGAGATCTGGGTTTGATCCCTGGGTTGGGAAGGTCCCCTGGAGAAGGGAATGGCTACCCACTCCAGTATTCCTGCCTGGAGAATCCCATGGACAGAGGAGCCTGGTGGGCTACAGTCCATGGGGTCACAAAGAGTTGGACATGACTAGTTGGCTAACACTTTCACTTTTCTGGTATGTAATCAAGCATTCATTTCTTGGCCTTAGGTTCTTTAGAGCTGTAGCATTTTGAGCAAACAGAGTTCCTCTCAATACAATCTTAAAACTGAGTACTGGTTAACTGCAAGAATAAATTTAAAGTTTCGTACATAGAACTCACCCCTTTCCAACACATCCCTAGGAATAAAATATGACTTCAAAATTCATTTCCAGGTCTTATCAGGCTTCAGTTTCCTGCTTCCCTATTTAAAAGCCATGCCTGAGAGGGGTGCTTGCTGTCATGATGAGGAGCTGTCTCTGAAATAACTGATCCACCAAATTATTTATTTTTGTCTTTTTGGTTGTAGAAGTGAACAGTGAGCCTATCCTGCCTGAGACTGAACAGGACATGCAAAGATTTTGCAATGCTGTTTTGCCCTTTACCAGTGATGATGTGGACACTGGTGTTATGACTCACCCACAAGAGGATGAAATTCCACCATTCCCCCTCCATTACTCATGGGCATTTGAGAAATATAGCCTGTGGCCAGGTAACTTGCTAGATGAACCTCAGAACCTTAGAATTCTCTGAACAAGTGCAACAACCAATCTCAAATGGCAAATAGTTAGTTTTAAAAAACAGAAATGAAAATGCCCAAAAGGCAAGTAGTTCATTTCAGGGGCCCCTTTCTTAGGTGAACTATATCACAGGGGAATAAGGAAACAGGAAAGATCAGTTGTATATAAACCTATAAAAATGCTAATGAGCTGATTAGCTCAGAGAAGCATTCTATTTGTCTCTTAAACAAAACTGATTGCTTCAAAGACCTTGTCTGTGCAGACTGAAAGGAAAAAAAAAAGCTTCAACTGTGTAAAAGTTCTCTTGCACCTTCAGAAAGAAATAAATATATGTACCTACATATTTTTGGTTTATATACTACCTTTCTTCTGAAGAACATAAAGTACCTGTATAATCAATTGTCTCTGCAATGTCCCCAGGAGATAAGAGGGGGAATTAAAGGGGAAACTAAATGACAGAGCGAGTCAGTGAAGAGAGTCCACAGTTATCAAAGTGACGCAGAATGACTTAAACCAAGGTCTCTCCGTCCCTCTTTTATTCAATTCTTTTGACCTTCAACCGAGTTAATTCTCTCTCCACTGAGCTTACCAGGTAAAGAATGCTTATGAATTCATGTGATTTCCTTATCTGTGTTAGCGTTTTTGATAGAGGCTTAGAAAGACACTTTAGCTCCCCAGATCCGGCCCTGTCATTCACTATAGACTGAGTCACTACGGCTGAGGGTAGTGGAGCCATTGGGTTGCAGTGCCCCCAGGTTCAAAGGAATGCTGCTTCCACCTCTGCTGAAGCAGAATGCTACTTCTAGGATAAGCAGCCACTAGAAAACCAACCCTGGCAACACCAGAAGCATCTGGAAAAGCAACAAATTCGTATATTCCAAAGTCATCCAGCGCATCCTCGTGGCCTGAAATGGAAAACAAATACTCCTTACAAACCAAATGCCTTGAACTGCGATTTTTTTTTTAATAGAAACCTTTATAAAGCTATCTTTATGGTTTGCTTCAAGTGGTATGTGTATAAAACCAATTTAACATTTCCCATTGACTCAATGGACATGAAGTTGAGCAAACTCTGGGAGATACTGAAGGACAGGGAAGCCTGGCTTGCTGCAGTCCATGAAGTTGCAAAGAGTTGGACATGACTGAATGACTGTACAGCAACAATCTTCTATAGTCATGCTGCCACTAAGTAGTACTGGAAATCACTCCTTTTGAAGCTCAGAATTGAAACTGAATTGGGACAATTATTCTTAAAGTCTGATGTAGGAACAGTGGTGTATCATATATATTCAAATAAACACATGTGGGCAGCCTTGCCCTTTGTAACTTTCAGTTATCAGAGACTTATGGCCACCAAGGCCTCAATCTGTCAATCGCAGCAGCTCTTAATCCACCCATAATATTCCTGTATCCTGCTAGATCTAACAGAGTCCACCAGGACTAATAATAAGAAAGTAAGTGACTAAGAGCTTCCTTGTGGCTCAGCTGGTAAAGAATCCATCTGCAATGTGAGAGACCTGGGTTGGATTCCTGGGTTGGGAAGATCCCCTGGAGAAGGGAAAGGCTACCTACTCCAGTATTCTGGCCTGGAGAACTCCATGGACTGTATAGACCATGGGGTCGCAAAGAGTTGAACATGACTGAGCTACTTTCACTTCACTTCATGGCTGCCTATGCATACAAAATAGAATATGCAAGTCCAGTATCACCTAAGCTATCATCGGTAAAATGTAGGGTGGCTCTTCCAGATAGTCTCTGGGAGCTTTCAGAACTCCGACACTTTATTAATCGTGAGAAGGGCTAGATAAGGGGAAGAAGACCCATGTTTACTAAGAATCCAGGCATTGTATTTAGGCACCTATTACACTGGATTTAATTCTCAGAGCAACCCTGAGGGGACATTATGAGCTCTATTGTAGAGATGAGTTGAGGTCAGGAAAACTAATTTTCCCAAGGTGACACTGGGGGGAAGAGGCACATATGGGACAGAAATCCAGCTCCTTTGACTCTAAGGCCTGAGCAAAAGCCCCACTGTTAACAACTCAGGCGGGAGTCAGAAGTGATGGCAGTGAGGGGCACCGCTAGGGTCGGAGAAGCAGCAACCCGGGGGACCTCCCTTTCCTCTTTTCCCCGGACAGGAGCTGCCAGCACTGTGTCTGCTTTGCAAACTGACATGGCGAGAGAACACTTGGGCAGTTCCCAAACTGTAAGAGGATCAGTGGAATATGGGTCAGTGATGGTGGGTGAGCGATAGTCTCTCTGAGCCTTAGTTCTCTTGCCTGTAAAATGCTGTTGAAAGTGTCTTTTGGGGCTTATCTTACAGATCCATGTGACCTACAGAAAACTAATACAAGGGGTAGCACTTCATGAAGTGAGGGCAGTCACCCTGGGAGGGGATGAATCCTGTTATCTCAATAGTACATTGTATAGAATAGCTAATATTAACAATATATATTAATAATGATAATACATAACCCCTCTCAGCCTGGCCATTACCTGAAAATGTTCGCGCTTTCCTGTATTCTGTTTCTGGCCTGAAAAGACAAATTGGTGTTTCTGTCAGTCTTAATCATTGAGGAGAACGCATTCAAGAGAAAAATTATTTTCATAGAAATATATGCATTACCTGCCTTCTAGCTTTTGTTTTATAACTAAAAACCAAGAAAGAAAAAAACACAGTAAGATACTTCTTAGTATACATATAAACCATTCATATATATATTTAAAATTTTAACCTACCTTTGTAGGGTTGAAATTTTTTCCATAAGAGAAGAAGACACATGGATATAATCAAAAAGAGTGATATTCCAGTTATACTTGCTAAAGGGGACAATGATTTCCCTTTCTGTGCAAGCTTCTCTATTCCTAAATAAAAAGACAAGTATATTTTAATATTTTTATTAAGGATCAATAATAAATTATTAAAGAGCTTGACTTTATGCTTTATTCTAAATGGCACAGTATTGCAAATGTTATACTATACACACACACACATACACACACACACAGAGTCTGAGCAAGACCTAACAGAAGGAATACACTTATTTGAGAATACACACTAAACTTTCTAAGGATATTTATGATTGGAAATGTGGTGAGCTGTTCAGGATAATACCATTATGTTATACTAGATGTAGCAAATAGCTCATGTCATATCTTTCAATAGTGTTTTCTAGCATTTAACTTGGATCTGTTTGATCTCATTGTATGAACATCCCCAGATGCTAGGCTGCTCTCTCTCTCTCTTCCCATCTCACTTTCTTAACACTGTTCATGTATGTGGATTTTCTAGAGTGGTGGTGTGTGATGAAATGTGCAAGAGGAGAGGTGTTAAGTTTAAATCATTACTAATTTTTGACCAATAAAGATATTTTAATCTCTAAAATAAAATGTGGGTGATTGATTGTCAACAGAATATTTTAAGTCCCACTTTTGACTACAGTTCACTTTGGTTTGCAAGTCATTCTTTTTGTTAATATTCCTATATAAAATATAGTGTTAATAGCTAACACCTGTTGAGTGCTTACAATACATCAAGCTCCATTCTAAGAGTTCATGATACGTACTAACCCCTGGATGTCACAACAATGTTATTAGGGAGGGCTCAGAGGGTAAAGAATCTGCCTGCAATGCAGGAGACCTGGGTTCCATCCCTGGGTTAGGAAGATCCCCTGGGGGAGGGGATGGCAACCCATTCCAGTATTCTTGCCTGGAGAATCCCCATGGACAGAGGAGCCTGGCAGGCTACAGACCATGGGGTTGCAAAGAATTGGACACGACTGAGCGACTCAGCACAGCACAGCACATTATTAGTATTATGCCCTCTTAGAGATGGGGAATCTGAGGCTTCCCTGGGGTCACTCAGGAAGTAAGTGGCAGAGTCCAGATGAGATCCCAGACTCCTGACACTCTGTGCTTCCTCATTTTGACGCTGTTTTGACAAGATTTACTATATGGCAAAGTTGACACTAGTTTCAGACTACAACATGCTTAGTCAGAGAGTTAATCTATGAAGTGGAAACTGTTGTGACCTTCAACAAAAGCAAGTAACAGATGTCTTCCATATAACATGTGAATCAGTTACTGATCAGGACATGAATGGTGGTAGCTGCCCACCTCGGTCCAGTTGAATGTGGGGGTGACAGTCATGGGATGTCACTTCCCTTCTGCCATCGTGGAGAGCAGCTTGGGGCATCTGGGTGTGGTGAAGAACACAGTGGAGACTCTGCAAGAAATATCCAGCCTGCATCCTGTTGATGTTTACCATAAAGACTTGGCAGAGGCCTCCAGCAGCCAAGATAAGGATGAAAATTTAATCTTTCTCTTCTTTCACTGTGGACCTATATATACTCTTCTCAGCTTTTCTACCGACAACACTTGTGCTTTCTAATCTTTCCTGAATCTTGTTATAATGTAGTGTACATCCTATATGTTAAACTCCAGTTAAAAAGTCAGGGGAATCATGATATCTCCTTGACTTTCTCTTGAATTGCTCTTGTTGGAGAAGACTCTTGTGAGTCCCTTTTTTTTCTTGATATGTTGTAAAAAATCAGTTTACTTGTTTAGGCTGTGTTGGGTCTTTGGTGCTGTGTGAGGGCTTTCTCTAGTTGCAGTGAGTGGAGGCTACGCTCTAGTTGCGGTGTGCGGGCTTCTCCTTGCAGTGGCTTCTCTGGTTGTGGAGCATGGGCTCAACGGTGCAGGGCTTCAGAAGCTGTGGCACATGGGCTCAGTAGCTATGGCACACGGACTCTGGAGTGCACAGGCTACAGTAGTTGTGGGCTTAGCTGTGCTGTGGCATGTGGATTATTCCCACACCAGGGGTCAAACCTGTGTCCCCTTCATCGGCAGGTGGATTCCTAACCACAGGACCACCAGAGAAGTCCTCAAAACGTTCTTTTTATGGCATTACAATAGCTATGTAATATTTATTGCTTTTAAACAGGTTGTAAATTAAACTTTTTTCAGCTTTGGGTAGGAGAAATAAAAGCAAGGTAGTACAAAATGAGCTAGAATTGCAACTTAGTGGTTCTGATCTAGACCAAAACTCAAAACTCATTAGGAATTTTTCTTCCTTTTCTCTCTGTTAATAATATGTAGGAAAAGTTACACTCTCCCACTGTTAGAATGCTGGCCTTTTAGTCGGTAACTGTTGTAGCATTTGGGTGGTCACTGAGTGAGGTCTAGGCCTTTCTTCAGATACTATGCTCCTACTTCACAGGTTTGTTTTCTCTAAAGAGCTGGGCAGTGCTGAATGAGCTACTTACCTCTAAGGGCCTGGATTTTCACAGCAGTACAATGAAGAGGCTGGAGTAACTGGCCTTTAAGTTCTCTTGTTGCTTGGATATTATATCATTTGAGGCATCCAAGAGAGTTTTACATGAAGTTTATGCAAATAGGACACTATATGCAATGGTATGGAGAAGACTCTTGAGAGTCCCTTGGACTGCAAGGAGATCAAATCAGTCCATCCTAAAGGAAATCAATCCTGAATATTCACTGGAAGGACTGATGCTGAAGCTGAAGCTCCAATCCTTTGGCCACCTGATGTGAAGAACTGACTCATTTGAAAAGACCCTGATGCTGGGAAAGATTGAAGGTGGGAGGAGAAGGGGACGACAGAGGATGAGATGGTTGGACAGCATCATGGCCTCAATGGATGCAAGTTTGAGCAAACTCCAGGAGATGGTGAAGGACAAGGAAGCCTGGAGTGTTGCAGTCCATGGGGTTGCAAAGAGTTGGATATGACTGAGCAACTGAACAACAACAACAAGAAAAACAACAATGCAGCAGTATGCTAATAACTGAGGATCAAAAAAGTTGTATGCACAGTCTACATAAAAAAGTTATAAACTTTACTGATGTGATAGATATGTAGCCTAATTTAGAATTAATAGTAAAGTATGCAATACTCTTTATTGCGAATTCCAGGTATCTAACTGATTCTCATGGCTTGTTTTTGTTGATTTTTGCTGAACTTGTGTATTTTCAACCATGTTTTGAAACAATTAGATTTGAAATAAATGTTTGGTTATTATCCAATTCAGCAAATAAATAGTTTACATCAAAGATAAACAAGTGTAACTTCACCATGAATTTTGGTTGACATTTATTAAGATGAAACTGAAACAATGGTGACATTTGTTGGAACTTCATTTAACGGTAATTTGAATAACTGCTTTGCTAAACTGGATAATAGTTTTTGAAATCTGGAAGAACTCAAATAGTTTTCGGCTATATATAATGTAATGGCTATGGAAACAATGCAATTTCAAATTTTCTCTGTATTATCATCTTCATCACTTAAGTGTAACAATCAACAATTTTTCCATCACTCTCATACATGGCAACAATCTTATTAATTGCATAATATCCCCTGAATTCTGTAGTTGTTGTGTGCAATATTCATATTATTTCATTTAGGTCAAATTGTTTTTCTTTGTTATTGTTAGGTTTTTGACTGCTTGTTCTATCAGTCACTAAGGAATATGCTAAAATCTCCCATTCTGTGGATTTTTCTATTTCTCTTGTCAATTTTTGCTATTTATTAGATGTGCTAAGTTGCTTCAGTCCTGTCCGACTCTGCACAACCCCATAGAGGGCAGCCCAACAGGCTCCCCCATCCCTGGGATTCTCCAGGCAAGAACACTGGAGTGGGTTGCCAGTTCCTTCTCCAGTGCATGAAAGTGAAAAGTGAAAGTGAACTCGCTCAGTCGTGTCCAACTCTTCGCGACCCCATGGACTGCAGCCTACCAGGCTCCTCTGTCCATGGCATTTTCCAGGCAAGAGTTCTGGAGTGGGGTGCCATAGCCTTCTCCGTTATTAGATGTACTTGGATGCTATTCTAGTAGATGCATATAAATTCAGAATTTTTATATCTTCCTGATGAACAGACCACTTCATTTTTATGAAATGTCCATTGTTAACCTAAGGTAATATTTCTTGTCTTAAGAAATATATCTAATTCTTATCTAATTTCTCTGGTATTAGTGTGGCCACACCAGCTTTCTTTGGACCATTTGCATGGCTTTTTTGTTCACTCATTTACTTTCAGCATCCATTATATAATGTATATCTCTTATAAGTGTTAAATAGTATTTTAATACCTAGCTTTACAATACTTGTCGTTTAGTTGGAATATATAGTCCATTAATACATAATGTAATTATTAATATATTTTGGTTTCTAACTATAATCTGATTTTTTTCTACATACCCTACATTTTTGCTCTCTCCTTTTTTGTCTTAACTTGGTTTTATTAGGAGCTTATTTTATTCCTCTTTTCCTCTCTATTTGTTTATTATACACTTTTTGCCTCTTAGCTTTTAGAGATGAAAAAATAATCTAACCTGAATGAATACTTTTAGGTAAAATATTCTGTGACATAAATCACAGCAATATTTTCCTAGATTAGTCTGCCACAGCAAAAGAAATAAGAGCAAAAAAAACACACAGTTGAGACCCAATAAAACTTGTAAATTTTTGCACACTCAGCAAAGGAAACCATAAACAAAACAAAGAAGCAGCTTAAGAACTGGGGAAACATATTTGCAGATGATGCAACCAACAAAGACTTAATTCCAAAATATATAGACAGCTCATTATAAAAAACCCAAAAAACTCAATCAAAATATGGACAAAAGACACAGATATTTCTTCAGAGAAGACATACAAATGGCCAACAGCCACATGAAAAGATGCCCAACATCACTAATTATTAGAGAAATGCAAATCAAAACAATGCAGTAATAACAAGTTTCCTATTAAAGATGTTCAAGCTAAAATTCCAATATCGGACTCAAATTTAATTTAGTAGTGCTGACTACAGTTCTCTGCTCTTTCGACCACTTTTGCCTGACCATTATGAGGAATAGAAATCCTTTAAATCATTACGCCCGAATCTACTTGGTTCTACCAACTGGAACTACAACAAATAAATCAGACTCTGCATGATGCCACATCGATTGTTTGATGAAGCTCTTACTTCTCCCTTGAGAAGGCTCTTCTTCAGCTCCAGGATCTCCAGATGATATTCTTTATATGACTGATTTTTCACATTCTCTACCATTTGAGAGGGACACTTTTAGAAGCTCAACAAAGCTACTCAATTTTACTTCTAAAGTACAAATCCAGAAGGACCCGTACCCTGGTGTGGCTATCAATACGACAGAGGCAAACAGAATGGTCTGAGACAACAGCAGTGTTACAAAAGCCAAGTAACAGCAGAAAAAATCGATAAGAAATGCTAAGTAATAAAGTGGCATGATTTAAGATACAGCATATTACTTGGGCACCACTTTTAGCAATTGAATTCTCTTATTTGTTCATTTTAGATCCAATTACTGAAATAAAAATTGGCCAGTTTTCAGATATACACAATCAAATTTAAGTGCATTATATATGTATAAAACCAAATGTGCATTTGTTTCCCATTTATTTGGTATAGGTATGTCATATCAGTAATAATGAAAATAATACAGAAATTAAAAGTGTCATTTATAGATACAGATGAAGAAACAGTTTCAGAGAAATGAAAACACATGCCATAGACAGTAAGTCCTAGAACGGAGACTGGAGAAATACATTTTTTCCCTAATTGCCAAAAATTTAACGGTTTTAACAATTGGCAGGTAGGCTCAATATATTCACTTTTTCCTCTGACCTTTTCTAACACCAGGTCTGATGTACTCCAGCTCTCTCACTTCTTGATAGCCAGACTGCCTTCACTAAAATTCAATATCCCCTAGTCCCTAGAAATAAATTCAATGCTAATTTATTTGGGTCAACTGTCTACAATACACTTTACAATGAAAAATATTTTAATGTAGTCTCAGCTGTTTTTCCCCTTCAGCTTGAAAACATGCTAATAATTATTATTTCAGAGTGTTTCTCGTAATGCTGAAGTTACACTCTGGCATACACTGGCTCTGCCAGGCGCTCCTATGATTCTGGTGCCTTGTAGTAGGGTCAACAAACAAGGACTGGATGTTTAAATGAGATAAGACACATCTCCTCCCCTCTCCTTCATTTTTAAATTTTTGTCCCTTTTACTTTGTGTTTCCTGGAATGACTGAATTTGTACTTTCTGTCCTAGAGGGGATCCAACCCATTCTCTTTAGCATTACTTCCTTATTTCTTCAGGCTCCTTCCTTATTGCCCTCTAGCCTCTCTTCCCTTTGGCCTCTGTTAGCCCTCCATCAGAAAGTATCCTGAGGCGACTAGCACCTGTCAGCTCAAAACCTTGGCCATGGCTAAGGACAAGTATCCTCTCCCTGGAGACTGAAGAAGAGAGGCAATCCTTTTCTCAGAACTAATGATCGTCCCTGTTTAGGCCCCCTTCTCTTCTAGAGCGTCCTGATTCTCTCAACACTGCTTCTCATACATGGAGTCTAGAAAAATAGTACTGATGGACCTATTTGCAGGGCAGGAATAGAGATACAGACATAGAACATGGCCTTGTGGGCACAGCTGGGGAAGGAGAGGGTGGGACGAACTGAGAGAGTAGCACTGTGATCAATCAATCGATCGATCTATCTATACACTACCCATGTGTAAAATGCACAGCTAGTGGGAAGCTGCTGTATAAAACAGGGAGCCCAGCCTAGCACTCTGTGCTGACCTAAAGGGCTGGGATGGGGGTGGGGTGGTTGGGAGGCTCAAGAGGGAGGAGTATATATATATATATATATATATGTGTGTGTGTGTGTGTGTGTGTGTGTGTGTGTGTGTGTGTGTATGCTTGTGAGTGATTTGTGTTGTTGTATGGCAGAAACCATACAATCCTTAAGGAAATCCAGTCCATCCTAAAGGAAATCAGTCCTGAATATTCATTGGAAGGACTGATTCTGAAGCTGAAGCTCCAATACTTTGGCCACCTGATGCGAAGAACTGACTCAATGGAAAAGACCCTGATGCTGGGAAAGACTAAAGGCAGGGGGAGAAGGGAATGACAGAGGATGAGACCGCTGGATGGCATCACCAACTTGATGGACATGAGTGTGAGCAAGCTCCGGGAGTTGGTGATGAACAGGGAAGCCTGGTGTGCTGCAGTCCATGGGGTCACAAAGAGTCAGACACAACTGAGTGACTGAACTGAACTGATGGCAGAAACCATACCACATTATAAAGCAATTATCCTCCAATTAAAAACAAAACAAAACACTGCTTCTCTCTACCAGAATACACAAAACTTACCAGGTTCAGTATTTGAAACTTACAAAATAAAAAATGCCAGATTTGTCCAGGATGAAATCAAGTGGCACAGTTGCTATGGCATCAGCTCCTAGGCAAGTGTGCTGTAGAGAGACGCATTTCTAGAACCCAGATTGAAACTAGGACGACAGGCGAATTCTGACCTTACTACCACAGAGAACATACAGGAATCCCAAGTGTGGTTCTGGACACTTGCACCAGCTCCCCTCTTCCTTCTTTCAGAGAATTTTATACTCTTTAGCACATAGCATGCCTTTCTCCCCCTTATTTAAACACGATTGACTCATTTACCAAAGCCCTAGTGCAAATGCTATTTGCCCCCTCCTTAGGCAAACAAATAAAATGAAATAACATATTAAGTGCAAATATAAGCAAGAGGTGTGGTATCCATGGTATCACAGCCCTGCTGTTTGAGAGACTGCACCTAAAACAAGACAGCCATATGCCACCAGTCAGCGTGTCTATTTCTAGATCAGAATGGAGTCCTGAGATCGCTCCCATCCAGTCTGTAAGCTGATTATGGCCAGTGATTCATGTTCCTACAGCAATGAAGATGGTCTGCTGGGGGCATGCTATTTCCACACCCTTCCACAGCTCCACTTGACAGACACAGTTGTTCTGTGATGGATGCTCATGGGATGTCACCTAAGACTTCAGGGTCTGGATGTAAGGGTTGTAGCTCATCTCAGTTGTGATCCTCCATGATCTAAAGCAAAATACATCTCCTAGAAATCTTAACCAGAGAAATTTCTAGGTAGTTAACGGAAATCAGTAAATTCAACTTCCTGCCTAGGAGTAGGGTCATTTTCCCATTCTCTTCTTTATGAAAAGTTGTGTAATTAGAAATAGATACTAAAAAATTAGAGATTTTGCTAAATCACATACATAAATATTTATACTCTGGCTAAATCTCAAATTGTGGCCATATGGTTCTTGAGAACTCTAATAACTTGTACATTGGAATGTTGTCATGAAATGTGAACATATAAATTCTGATTATAAACATTTTTATTTTATGTATATTGCATGTCACAATAGTGATTTAGACCCAGTTAAATTTTAAAGTAGGGACACTTCCATTCAAGAAAGTCTTTAATTACAGTAATAAAATCATTGTTCTTCCAAAATACAAATGCTAAGTTATTACTTTAATTGCTATTCTTTTCTTGAAAGTTACATACTACATATTACTTTTAGTTACAAATATTTCATTATTTCTCACTAATATGAGAGTATACATGTCTGGATAAACCAGAGTATCTATTTGTTTATCGCATAAAGTTAGTTAAGGTGATAAGAAAATACATACTACCTTGTACAAATATGTGACATATCTTGTATATATGTGACATATTTTTTAGACATTGATACTCTCAGTCAAAGTCAAGGGAGACAGTTTACTCAGTGGCTAAAAAAGGGGGTTTTGAATTCAGGTATTACTTTATCACTGACTAGCTATGTGACTTTGCCTATTTCCCTGTCTTCTTCAGGATATCTCTACTAAGATACAAAGAGGTCCACTGATAACTTAGATGTGAATCATAGTCCAAAGAGGGGAGAGGCACCATCTGGTTTAGTCTTAAACAGGCAAGAAAGCATAGAGCTAATAGCCACATTCTCTAGTCTTCCTCTCCTGAACTGAAAGTCCCGATAAAATAATCAAAACCTTTGATTATTTCTGGTGCTTGTTGTTTTCCTTCCAAATTTATGACTACACAGTCATCTTTGACTCCTTCTTCCTTTGCCTCTCGGGTCTTATTGCTGAGGTTTTTTTGATCGGCCACATTCATTGCCTCATTACAAAAAAGATGTTCTGTTTCTTACAACTAGACTCTGGTCATGTCAAACGTAACTTGGTTTTAAAAATATCTCAAAGGCAGACATCTCACCACTCTAAATTATTTTGCATTTTCCACTGATTTTCCACTGATATTAATATAGGTAGCTCATCAGAGCTGACTGTGGCTCAGATCATGAGCTGCTTATTGCCAAATTCAGACTCAAATTGAAGAAAGTAGGGAAAACCACTAGACCATTCAGGTATGACCTAAATCAAATCCCTTATGATTATACAGTGGAAGTGGGAAATAGATTTAAGGGCCTAGATCTGATAGATAGAGTGCCTGATGAACTATGGAATGAGATTTATGACATTGTACAGGAGACAGGGATCAAGACCATCCCCATGGAAAAGAAATGCAAAAAGGCAAAATGGCTGTCTGGGGAGGCCTTACAAACAGCTGTGCAAAGAAGAGAAGCAGAAAGCAAAGGAGAAAAGGAGAGATATAAGCATCTGAATGCAGAGTTCCAAAGAATAGCAAGAAGAGATAAGAAAGCCTTCTTCAGTGATCAATGCAAAGAAATAGAGGCAAACAGCAGAATGGGAAAGACTAGAGATCTCTTCAAGAGATACAAAGGGAACATTTCATGCAAAGATGTGCTCAATAAAGGACAGAAATGGTATGGATCTAACAGAAGCAGAAGATATTAAGAAGAGGTGGCAAGAATACACAAAGGAACTGTACAAAAAAGATCTTCATGACCTGGATAATCATGATGCTGTGATCACTTATCTAGAGTGAGACATCCTGGAATGTGAAGTCAAGTGGGCCTTAGAAAGCATCACTACGAACAAAGCTAGTGGAGGTGATGGAGCTACAGTTGAGCTATTCCAAACCCTGAAAGATGATGCTGTGAAAGTGCTGCACTCAATATGCCAGCAAATTTGGAAAACTCAGCAGTGGCCACAGGACTGGAAAAGGTCAGTTTTTATTCCAATCCCAAAGAAAGGCAATGCCAAAGAATGCTCAAACTACTGCACAATTGCACTCATCTCACTTGCTAGTAAAGTAATGCTCAAAATTTTCCAAGCCAGGCTTCAGCAATACGTGAACCGTGAACTTCCAGAAGTTCAAGCTGATTTTAGAAAAGGCAGAGGAACCAGAGATCAAATTGCCAACATCTGTTGGATCATGAAAAAAGCAAGAGAGTTCCAGAAAAACATCTGTTTCTGCTTTATTGACTATGCCAAAGCCTGTGACTGAGTGGATCACAATAAAC
>SJYA01000667.1:15270-31194 GCA_006410615.1 Neotragus moschatus | reverse complement strand
TGGAACAAAATAGAAAGCCCAGATATAAATCCACACACCTGTGGATACCTTATCTTCAACAAAGGAGGCAATCTTTTTAAGAAGTGCTGGGAAAACTGGTCAATGACTTGTAAAAAAATGAAATTAGAACACTTTCTAATGCCATATGCAAAAATAAACTCAAAATGGATTAAAGATGTAAATGTAAGACCAGAAACTATAAAAGTCCTAGAGGAAAACATAGGCAAAACACTCTCCGGCATAAATCACAGCAGGATCCTCTATGGCCCACCTCCCAGAATACTGGAAATAAAAGCAAAAATAAACAAATGGGANTTTTTGGGCTCCAAAATCACTGCAGATGGTGACTGCAGGCATGAAATTAAAAGACGCTTACTCCTTGGAAGAAAAGTTATGACCAACCTAGATAGCATATTAAAAAGCAGAGACGTTACTTTGCCAACAAAGGGTCGTCTAGTAAAGGCTATGGTTTTTCCAGTGGTCATGTATGGATGTGAGAGTTGGACTGTGAAGAAGGCTGAGTGCCAAAGAATTGATGCTTTTGAACTGTGGAGTTGGAGAAGACTCTTGAGAGTCCCCTGGACTGCAAGGAGATCCAACCAGTCCATTCTGAAGGAGATCAGCCCTGGGATTTCTTTGGAAGGAATGATGCTAAAGCTGAAGCTCCAGTACTTTGGCCACCTCATGTGAAGAGCTGACTCACTGGAAAAAACTCTGATGCTGGGAGGGTTTAGGGGCAGGAGGAAAAGGGGGCAACAGAGGATGAGATGGCTGGATGGAGTCACCAACTCGATGGACATGAGTTTGGGTGAACTCCGGGAGTTGGTGATGGACAGGGAGGCCTGGCCTGCTGCGAATCATGGGGTTGCAAAGAGTCGGACACGACTGAGCAACTGGACTGAACTGGACTGTTAATATTTAGCTGCTGGCCCTGTGTATGTCAAATGACCGTGATAAGTAAGATTTCTTGTATAAATAGCTCCTGATTATTCTTCAGCATCACCTTACATACAATTTAGATTCTTTGAGATTTGGTCTGTCTGTCTGACACAAGTGTTCCTTCAGTCATCAGGATTCTTGGCTTATTTTCTTGACTTGCTATGGCCTTGTTAGAAAAAATTTGGCAGTTGTTTAGTGCCATCTAGTGGATAATTTGTTGTGAAGAAAAGCTCTAAAAATCTTTAACAAAAAGGCTTGTTGCATTTTATTTATTTTTAATAATACCACCGAAAGTATATAATTTTAATTTCAAATTTTATAAATTAGGACATAATAAAGCCATACAAATTTTAAATCATTTACTATTGCATTAAATAACTAGTTTTTTGCTTAGCTAAGAAACATACTTCAGATTGCCCAAATAGCTTACAATCACTCTCTTATTAAAAAACATTAAAAATTTCACAGCTAATTTAAAACCCTGCCACACATATTTTGCATTAATCAAAATTTTAAAATTATACTATTCAGAAGAAGTGAGTTAATAGTGATGTTAGCTATACAAGTGTTAATAACAAGAATGTAATTTCTTATAAAATTACTTTGGAGAGCATATGATTTACTGAAAAATAAATATTTTAGGGAAATAACTTAGAATATTTTAGCATAACATTCATGATGTTAATTCTCTAAAATTTTGCTCATTAGTTTCATAAACAAAATGCCAGTGTATATTCTGCCACTATGAAATAAAACATCTTTTAAAATAATCACTTTTGATAGCTTAGCATAGAACTGTGTGCCAGTTGGTCAGCATCATGCAATGAATAGATGATGCTGGGTAGTGTTGAGTGGGTAGAAGACACACGTTGGCTGAGGACTTGGATGCATGAGCAAAGTTAAAAATATAGAAAGATGCAGACTCTGGAGCTCCTGCTATTGCACATCTGAAGATTTTGTGGCAACAAAATGAACTGCATTGCATTGTAAGATGTGGGTCTTCATTTGGTTCAGTTCAGTTGCTCAGTCGTGTCCGACTCATGAATCACAGCACACCAGGCCTCCCGGTCCATCACCAACTCCCGGGGTTCACTCAGACTCATGTCCATCGAGTCCGTGATGCCATCCAGCCATCTCATCCTCTGTTGTCCCCTTCTCCTCCTGCCCTCAATCCCTCCCAGCGTCAGAGTCTTTTCCAATGAGTCAACTCTTCACATGAGGTGTCCAAAGTACTGGAGTTTCAGCTTTAGCATGCTTAAACAGTAGTTGAGTTGATGCTTTTGAACTGTGGTGCTGGAGAAGACTCTTGAGAGTCTCTTGGACAGCAAGGATATCCAACCAGTCCATCCTAAAGGAAATCAGTCCTGAATATTCACTGGAAGGACTGATGCTAAAACTCCAATACTTTGGCCACCTGATGTGAAGAACTGACTCATTAGAAAAGACCCTGATGCTGGAAAGATTGAAGGCAGGAGGAGAAGGAGACGACAGAGGCTGAGTTGGTTGGATGGCATCACCGACTCAGTGGACATGAGTTTGAGTAAGCTCTGGGAGTTGGTGATGGACAGGGGAGCCTGGCATGCTGCAGTCCATGGGGACACAAAGAGTCAGACATGACTGAGTGAATGAACTGAACTGAACTGAAACAGTAGTTGGATGCTGATGGTGGTAATGATATGATCACAGTGAGAACACTGACATCATAACCTCCAAGGAAACTGCCGTTGGATGGTTATTGATTTTCATGAGTTGCATCAGTTGATGCTCTCCACAGATAAATGAATTGATAGCACCAGTTCTTCCATTTTGCAGACTAGAGGAAAAGGGTGCAGTTTGGTTAAGTAACCTGTTAGAAGTCATACAGCTAGGATTGTGTTGGAAGGATCCGGCTCCAGGTCCGCTCACACCTAGAACTCACACTCTTAATTGTGCTCTGTTGCTAATTGCAGCAGTTATAAATGAGTTTCAATTTCATTCACTCATTTCATTTCACTCAGTTATAAGTGAATTTCTTGTTTGATGTGTGTGATTGAATCAGAAGGTTCCAGAATACCTTTTATATTCTACAATTCTGTTTCCATGAAAGGATTTTTCGTAAAAGACCAATGTTTTGACCTTGTGTTCTTTGAATCTCTAAGCAATCAATGTAAAATTCCATTTGTGAATTAGGATTTGCATAAAATTTGAATATTATACATATAATTGACACTGTCATCATTTGGGTTTCCAGGAAACTAAACTCCTTTCTTGATCCCAGAGACCCCCTTTGCCTAAGTCTAGGCTTCATCACTCAAACAGAAACTGGCAAATGATGAAGACTTGGTCAATTAGATACTCTCACCCAGGACTTTGAATCATGGAAAAGGATAAAAGGAAGAAGAGATGAGTACCAGTCACAGTGACGGTGATGCCTGGAGATAGCAGTCAGAGAAGACAGCCTGTGCAGGCTGGTCCTACTAACAGTTGCTGTCCCTTCTGCAACTTGTGTGCATGTGTGCTAAGTCACTTCAGTCCCTGTCCAGCTCTTTGCTACTGTATGGACTGCAGCCCACCAGGCTCCTCTATCCATGGAACTCTCCAGGCAAGGAAACTGGAGCGGGTTCCCATGCCCTCCTGCAGGGGATTTTCCCAATCCAGTGATCAAACCAGCGTCTCTTAAGTCTGCATTGGCAGGCAAGATTTTTACCACTAGTGCCACCTGGGGAGCCCTTTCTGCTCCTTGCCCCTCTTTATTTTGCTAGACTGATTGAGCAGCCTCTCATCAATTCTGTGAACCTTAAAATGCTTCCAGAAATCCTCTTTCTGCTTAAGTCATCAGCTAGTTCTATTGCCTGCAGCTGCAAACCTTGACTGACTCCGAACTTCTAACGTTAACACAGTGACCCCTATAGCTACTGATGTTTGCCAACACCAGGGAGCTGATTTGGGACTATCTCTAATAAATTATGTTTAAAAATATAAGCATAATTAATTATGACTTTCTAGTGGCATACAAAGAACTTTCATGAGAAATTTTCTGGCCTAATATCACTATCATTCTTCTATACATCTCAGGATAAATATTAGAATTTTCCTTCACTTAGACAATGAGTATTACTGTTTCAGTCTATTGAAGTGTGAGACCAAGATTATACAAGTGAAAGACTAAGATATCCTTTTTCTCCCTGTGGTATTAGACTGTGGATTTAGGAGAATGCAAGAATTTCCATTGGGCTTCCCTGGGGGCTCAAACAGTAAAGAATCTGCCTGCAATGCGGGAGACTTGGGTTCAATCTCCAGTCTGGAAGATCCTCTTGAGAAAGGAATGGCAACCCACTCCAGTATTCTTGCCTGGAGAATTCCATGAACAGAGGAGCCTAGTGAGCTACAGTCCACAGGGTCGAAAAGTGTTGGACATGACTGAATGACTAACACTTTTTCCCCCCAAGAATTTCCATTACTGCATTTTAGGGTTTTATGGATGTGAGAGATACTATAATATGATGCTGCTGTAGTGTCGATTGTGAGCTCTGGAGCCACAATCAAGCCTAGATTTGAATGAATCTCTGTTCTGATTACAGTATGTAATCTTAGGCAGGTTACTTAACTTCTCTGTGTCTCCATTTTCCCAATTTAAAAATGGCAGTAATCACAGAGATTATTTTTATAATCTTACATCTAAGAAAGTTAAGGAATCAAAATTCTCATAATTTTTCATCAACATATGGGATAAAACATTTCTGCAAGGAAGACATACAGATGGCTAACAAACACATGAAAAGATGCTCAACATCACTCATTCTCAGAGAAATGCAANAACTGACAAACAACTAATCTCAAAAATAAACATGCAGCTTATGCAGCTCAATTCCAGAAAAATAAATGACCCAATCAAAAAATGGGCCAAAGAACTAAATAGACATTTCTCCAAAGAAGACATACAGATGGCTAACAAACACATGAAAAGATGCTCAACATCACTCATTATCAGAGAAATGCAAATCAAAACCACAATGAGGTACCATTTCATACCAGTCAGAATGGCTGGTCTCCAAAAGTTTATGAGCAATAAATGCTGGAGAGAGTGTGGAGAAAAGAAACCCTCTTACACTGTTGGTGGGAATGTAAACTAGTACAGCCACTATGGAGTACAGTGTAGAGATTCCTTAAAAAACTGCAAATAGAACTGCCATATGACCCAGCAATCCCACTGCTGGGCATACACACCGAGGAAACCAGAATTGAAAGAGACACGTGTACCCCAGTGTTCATCGCAGCACTGTTTATAATAGCCAGGACATGGAAGCAACCTAGATGTCCATCAGCAGATGAATGGATAAGAAAGCTGTGGCACATATATACAATGGAATATTACTCAACTATTAAAAAGAATACATTTGTATGAGTTCTAATGGGGAGGATGAAACTGGAGCCTATTATGCAAAGTGAAGAAAGCCAGAAAGAAAAACACCAATACAGTATACTAACACATATATATGGAATTTAGAAAGATGGTAATGATAATCCTGTATGTGAGACAGCAAAAGAGACATAGATGTATAGAACAGTCTTTTGGACTCTGTGGGAGAAGGCAAGGGTGGGATGATATGAGAGAATGACACTGAAACATGTATATTATCAATAATGAAACGGATCGCCAGTCCAGGTTTGATGCATGATACAGGGTGCTTGGGGCTGGTGCACTGGGATGACCCAGAGGGAAGGGATGGGGAGGGAGGTGGGAGGGGCGTTCAGAATGGGGAACACATGTACACCCATGGTGGATTCATGTTAATATATGACAAAATCAATACAATATTGTAAAGTAATTAGCCTCCAAAAAAATAATAAATAATAAAAATAATAAGACAGCCCGCTGAACTAAGAAAGCAAAGCACATAGCAGAGGTGCAAAATAAATAGAAATGCAAAATAATTCCATACCTTTTGAGAAGTTCATGTTTTATAGTTTTCAGGTATACCAAAGAACGTTGTTGTTCCTCAAATTTAAATATCTCCACGGTGGAGTCCATGTGGGGATGATTCACAACATAAAGATACACAGTTTGGTCTAAATTGAAAAAAAAAAAAAAAGGCATAGTTTCCAAGAAGTTAGCTTCTATTTCAACTATTTTAGACATAGTATAGAACTTGATTATGTCCAGGGATTTTTCTTATATACATCTTGTATCTGATCCCCACAACCCATCTGATGCAAGCCAAACAAATGCCAGAATCCCCGTTTTATTGAAGAAACTGACACTCAGAAGGTTAATGACTTATGAGCAATTTTACCAACACCCAGTGGCAAAGCCAAGCCCAAATATTTCTGCAGTGCTCCCTTCAGCCTCACCTGCACACCCTCTCTAACAGGAAGATGCAGAGCTTCGTCTTCTGTTTATGGTGCATAAACAGAGATGTGGTTTCCCAAAGTGGCCCTTCAGCAAACAGAAGTGGGTAGAGGCAAGTGAAGCTTTTCTGAGAATTCTTTTCTGTGAGAAAAGCCTACACTGCAACACACATTCAAAAGGCGTCAGGCCTGCGTAAACATATTAAAATAAACGCCTCCCAGTTACAGAGTGAACTCCTAACACAAGTCACCCTACCTGAGGTTGCAGAAACAGTATTTATTTGTGAACCCAATGGGTGCGAAATGTAAATATGAGTGTAAGAGAAGATAGATTAGCCAGTTCTAGGTTATAGCCAGCCTCAGGAATGTTCACCTGTCTGTTCTCATACTGGAATGTGAACTGCTGTGATGGGAACCAGATTAGGGTACTCTGGCTTGTCAGAGTAGTCTTTTCTAACTTACCAGGAACTCTAAATCAGATGAGCTCCAGAGTTTGAAAAAACCTGGGCCCATGCTTCCACTCAGGACTGGATCTGCATTCATCTCCTCAGTTCCCTTCTTGGGGTTTCCAGTTATGCAGTGGAACAAGCTGGAAAGCTGGAGCTCTGAGATGTGGGGCTTATCCTCAGGGCCCCTGAAACACATGGGCAGCTTTATCTGAATTAAGGAAAAGTGCTCCTTCACAGATGAACCTTTCTTTTGGTCTGACCCAACTCTGTTCCAGGGACTTGACAGAACACCAGTAGGATTTAGTCCCCATGTGGCACTGAATTCTTTCACTTAGGGTAATGCTTACAGGGTTCATCAGGACTTCATTTATTTTTATTGCCAAATAATATTCCATTGTATAAACATACCACCTTTTGGTTATGTATTCATCATTTCATGGGAATTTGGATTATTTTCACCTTTTGCATATTGGGAGTAATGCTGCTATGACTATATGTGTGTAAGTTTTTGTATGATCCTATGTTTTCAGTTCTCTTGCATATGTGCCAAGGAGTAGTTTCTACATCATATGGTAATTCTAGATTTAACATTTTTGGCAACTGCCAAACTGATTTCAAATGTGATTGCACCCAATCCCACGAGCAAAGTGTGAGGATGTCAACTTTCTTACATCTTTGCCAATGCTTGTTATTGTCTGTCTTTTTTTTTTTTTATTATTGTAGCTGCTCTATGGTTATAAAGTAGACTCATTGTGGTTTTGGTTTGCATTTCCCTAATGACTAAGGAGAAGGCAATGGCAACCCACTCCAGTACTCTTGCCTGGAAAATTCCATGGACGGAGGAGCCTGGTGGGCTGCAGTCCATGGGGTCGCGAAAAGTTGGATATGACTGAGCATCTTCACTTTCACTTTTCACTTTCATGCATTGGAGAAGGAAATGGCAACCCATTCCAGTGTTCTTGCCTGGAGAATCCCAGGGACGGGGGAGCCTGGTGGGCTGCAGTCCATGGGGTCGCGAAAAGTTGGATATGACTGAGCATCTTCACTTGCACTTTTCACTTTCATGCATTGGAGAAGGAAATGGCAACCCATTCCAGTGTTCTTGCCTGGAGAATCCCAGGGACGGGGGAGCCTGGAGGGCTGCTGTCTATGGGGTTGCACAGAGTCTGAAGTGACTTAGCAGCAGCAGCAGCAGCAGCAATGACTAAGGATACTGAGTATCTTTTCATATGTTTATTGACCATTTGTATATCTCTTTGGAATAGTCTACTAAGATCTTTGTCTTTTACTTAACTGGGTTGTCTTTTTGGTTGAGATGTAAAATTATTCATATATTCTGGATAAAAGCCTCATCAAATATCTGATTTGCAAATCTTTTCCTCTTACTCATTAGGTTGTTTTTCACTTCTATGGTGGTGTTTTCCTCTTTATTTAGTTCATCTTAATAGAAGTGTATCACCTGGTAAACCACTTTGGTATTCTATTATTTTTCAATAAACTTTTTACTTTTTCTTAGAGCATAGCCAATTAACAATGTTGTTATAGTTTCAAGTGAACAGCAGATGGACTCAGCCACACACATACATGTATCTATTATCCACCAAACTCCATCCCATCCAGGCTGCCACACAACCTTGAGCAGAGTTACCTGTGGTATACTGGTTGTATCTTTTGAAGATTTTAATTTTGTTCATGTCTAATTCATCCATTGTTTTCTTTTATGTTGTTTCATAATGTCACATCTTCACTTTCACTTTTCACTTTCATGCATTGGAGAAGGCAATGGCAACCCACTCCAGTGCTCTTGCCTGGAGAATCCCAGGGACGGGGGAGCCTGGTGGGCTGCCGTCTAGGGGGTCGCACAGAGTTGGACATGACTGAGCGACTTCACTTTCACTTTTCACTTTCATGCATTGGAGAAGGAAATGGCAACCCACTCCAGTGTTCTTGCCTGGAGAATCCCAGGGACGGGGGAGCCTGGTGAGCTGCCGTCTATGGGGTCGCACAGAGTCGGACACGACTGAAGTGACTTAGCAGCAGCAGTAGCAGCATGATGTCACATGATTATTTTCAAAGGGCCTTTAGTTTATATGTTAGATTTCTGAGAACAACATTCAGACTGGTTTTGATGGTGAGATGAAAAGAAAAGGGAATAGGAGAAAGAGGGTTTGATCACAATCTAGTCTTCCCCTCTTTCATGCAATTAAAAAAATGTTTTGATATACATTTATTATCTCACAAATATATACCTTTATGGTAAAATATCATCTTCCCTCCTTTGACATACACGCTGAGTAGTTTGAGGATAAGTGGTTTGTATTTCCCTCATTTCCCCCTTATTCTTAAGCATTCAGGTTTTACCTTTGTCGATGAAAGTACTCATTCCATGTGGATTAAAGGATGCTTTGTCAAAACCATCACTGATGTTTAATTCCTGGACCCTAGGGTTTTGCTCATTTAAATCCATCAAGAAGATTCGTCCTGGCTCATCTGGTGCAAGGTCTGGCATGCCTGGATATTTTAATCCCTTTAAGAAACAGAGAAACATAAGTTTTCAGAGCTCTACATTTCTTTTATAGATTTCTGGGATTTTTTTTTTTTACGTTGTCTGGTGTTGCCATTATCTGATTTGGAGGATTACCAGTGTCACCCAAGCCATCGGGGATGGGAATATGGGAAGAGCATAGTACAAGAGAGTAAGCTGAATTACTTTGTTTGAGTCCCTTAACCTGCCTAAGCTACAGGTTACTCCTTTATAAAATGTGGAAGTTAAAATATTTAATTACTAAGGTTCTTTCTAGTCCTAGGGTGTATGGTTTCATTGCACTGCTCCCACCCTCAGTTCAGTTCAGTTCAGTTCAGTCGCTCAGTCGTGTCCAACTCTTTGAAACCTCATGAACCGCAGCACACCAGGCCTCCCTGTCCATCACCAACTCCCAGAGTTCACCCAAACCCATGTCCATTGAGTCGGTGATGCCATCTAGCCATCTCATCCTCTGTCGTTCCCTTCTCCTCCTGCCCTCAATCTTTCCCAGCATCAGGGTCTTTTTAAATGAGTCAGCTCTTTGCATCAGGTGGCCATGTTACACCCTGCATTGTTATATTATGTAATGACAAAGAGTAGGATCAGCTAAGAATTAATAGGAGAACCAGTTTCATTGAATTGACTATTTCTGACCTGTTTGGTTCCTACAGATTGGTCCAAAGATTTGAATGTGAATCTTTTTCTCCAAATACTGTAAAACGTTCATTCCAGTAACTTGTACAGTGGCTGTTTCTACTGGAAGGACCAGGTGTTTATCAACCAATAATAGGTGTCCTGAATGTATTGGACCTTTGCTGCATCCGAGGTCACTGTGTCAAAACTTAGGATTGGTTTATTCTATACTGATTATAAAACTCAGCCTACTTCCTCCTACTTCCTCTATCACTGTGATGTGTATAAACATCAACAACCTTGTATATTTTCTTGTACACTCATGTCTACTTATACCCAGTTTAAATTCTTTCCTTCTCTCTCTCTTTCTTTCTGCTCTAACTTCTCCCTTGCACTCTCTCTCCCCTTCCTCTCTCCCTCTCTTACACACACACACACACACACACACACACACACACACTCTTACTCATACTATTCTTAGCCTTTCCATTGCCTCACCCTTGACCTCTGGACGAGTAGGTCTTCAGTTCCAAATTTGGTGGTGCTGAGTCACTCAGTTGTGTCCGATTCTTTGTGACCCCATGGACTACAGCAAACAACTCTGCCTATATCTTCAAACTTTTCTTAGAATAGTCCTTCTATGCTTAAATCTTATGAGAAATCTGGCTTTCCTCAGATACTACCAGCCACTGGAGCCCATCGGTGGAAGGGCTCTTCCCTCTATATTCATCCTCCTTAAGTGACCACACCTAGAGGACAGATCAGCATCCCCCTGTTGTTGTTGTTCAGTTGCTGAGTCATATCCGACTCTTTTACAACCCCATGGACTGCAGCAGGCCTGGATTCCCTGTCCTTTGCTGTCTCCAGGACTTTGCTCAAACTCATGTCCATTGAGTCGATGATGTCATATAACCATCTCATCTTCTGTCATGCCCTTCTCCTCCTGCCCTTAATCTTTCCTGGCATCAGGGTCTTTTTCACTGAGTCAGCTCTTCTCAGCAGGTGGCCAAAGTATTGGAGCTTCAGCTCAGCATCAGTTTTTTCAGTGAGTATTCAGGGTTGATTTCCTTTAGGATTGACTGGTTTGATCTCCTTGCAGTCCAAGGGACTCTCAAGAGTCTTCTCTAACACCACAGTTTAAAAGCATCAATTTCTGATGCTCAGCCTTCTTTATGGTCCAACTCTCACATCTGTACGTGACTACTGGAAAAACCATAGCTTTGACTATACACACCTTTGTTGGCAAAGTGATGTCTCTGCTTTTTAATACACTGTCTAAGTTTGTCATAGATTTTCTTGCAAAGAGCAAGTGTCTTTTAATGGCCTTGAGCCATGCACTTCTGCTTCCAGACCTCGAATCTTGCCATCATCAGTTAAGAGCCTGTCTTCTAAGAAAGACTCACTCTTTGCTCACTGCTTCCTTATCAAATTCTCTATCAAGTCTCTTTGCCCTGTTCTAGCTTTTATATATGTCTTTTGCCTGGAAAATCCCATGGATGGAGGAGCCTGGTAGGCTGCAGTCCACGGGGTCTCCAAGAGTTGGACATGACTGAGTGACTTCACTTTCAATTTTCACTTTCATGCATTGGAGAAGGAAATGGCAACCCACTCCGGTGTTCTTGCCTGGAGAATCCCAGGGGCGGCGGAGCCTGGTGGGCTGCTGTCTATGGGGTCATGCAGAGTCGGACACAACTGAAGCGACTCAGCAGCAGCAGCAGCAGTGTATCTCTAAATATCTATTCTGGATTTATTTCATTATCTTCCATACACCACACCATCTTTCTGTATTCTCAGTGGATGACTTTACTTCCTTTTTCACTGAAAAAAACTCCATGCCATTCAACATGAATTTCCTCATTCTCTCCTTTCTACCTCAGTTTATTCTTCAGTTTTATCAATTGTCATCCTTTCTCCCTCTTTTCTAAGGAAAGAATATCCTCTGTTCTTAGTTAATACCGTGATCTCTAGGGTCTGTCTAGAATTCACCACTCATTCTTCACCAGTGTCCCCTTCTTTTACCTGAAAAATTGCCCATTTCTCTTTCCCTGAAACCAATATTTTCCAACTTTACTACTTCAAATAGGCATTTTTCTCACCTTCCTTCACTGTCAAATTTCTTAGAAACATCACTTGACCTTGTTGCCTTGGTTTGAATTGCTGTAACTCTTAATTCTCTGGAATCCATATTCTACCAGTTTGTAGAAATACCTCTATAAAGGTCATATCAATGGCCTCCAAAATGTCTTATTTAATAATCCTTCTGTATTTCCTTATCTGTATCTCTGTGGCATTTGACACTATGGTAGAACTTTTATTTCTTATCAAAAAATCAAAAGTAGAATTTCCAGATAGAATTACTGCTTCTCTTCCTGCCCTTCCCTCCCTCTGTCCTCATCCACCCCTTTCTTCTCATTCTGCACTCTTCCCTTGCAGAGCTCATTCATGAGGTTTCATTTATTTCTTCTATATTAGTAAGTATCAAATATGCACATTTCCCTGGAACCTCTCTATGGAGCCCTAGCTTGCATCCCAACTTCTTCCTAAAGGCAGCTCAAAATCAAATGATAAAAAAAATAAATAAATAAAAGTAACTTACCAACAACAAGAACAACAAAAAACAAACACCAAAATCATCTCTCCTCAAATCCTTGCTCTAATTTGTATCTGTTCTCTGTTAAGGGAATCACTGCTCTCCCCAATATCAGGCCATACAATTGAGACTCCAAATCTATCCTTTCCATCATAGTCAATTTGTCACTAAGTCCAATGGCACAAATAGTGGTGACATTGGGGGAAAGATATCAGAGACACCCAATTCTTCCCATTTTCACTTGAGGTAAATCTTCTCTTTTCACATAGGGAAAATTAAGCCCAGAGAAGTGAAATGCCTAAATCACTCAGATCATGAGTTGTACAGTGATGTACAACTTTTTGCCACACCATAAAGAAAGCTTTGACAGTAGAGAATATTATATTGCTCAGGAATGCTGCTCAGGGCAGAACCCCACAGCAAGGATGGTGGGAGCTTGGAGGAATGTGAGGGCAGTGCCAACTGGTAGAAGGAATCAGGTGCTCTGGAAATGGAAATGACCTGATGGGGGAATAAGGGTGGAGCATGGCCAAGAAACATGGCCTACAGTAAGTGTCACGATGAATGAAACTCTTTACATATGCTTGGTTTTCTGCTTAAAGCACTTAGGGAAGAATCTTGGCAAATGATTGCAATTATTTTGATACCATTCATCCCTGAAAATGGCAAAAATCACTAGATGTGCAGGCATCTTCTTTCCACCAACAGAGTGCAGGTACGTGTGGAGAAGCATTGTACTCCTCCACGGCGCTCATTCACCAGTACGCATCTTCAGTAAGCAGTCAGGCACCTCTGTATGCCAGATACTGTGGCAGGTGCCGCATGGCAACAGACACTCCAGAGTCCTAGTCTCCAAAGGACTGAAATACAGGGAGGCAGCACAGAGCAAGCCCATCAGATATGGGGAGGCATCTAAGGCCCTACCCACAGGGAAACTATGGGGGCACAGAAGCGCCGCCTTGCCCAGAAAGAAAGTGTGAGGGATATTCCTGAGGAATTAAAGTTCCACTGCAGTGAGTCCTCATAGGGAACTAGGAGTTAGATGGCAACATGTGAGGAAGGGAGTAATGTTGCTGGCAAAGAACATGTCAAGTCCCAAGGTAAGGAAGCAAATAGCCTGCTTGGCACCTCTAAATAGACTAAAATGTCTATCACACAGAATTACTCCCTAAATCAGCAGCTTCCAAACATGTTCCAGGATGGCAGGAAAGGGCAGGAGGAGGTGACCAAGAAGAACAAGGACTGGAATTTATTGCAGCACAGCAAGATTAAAAATAAGCAAAGAACATTATCCTTATCCTATAAGAATGAGTTGTTTGTTATTTTGCAAAAAGAGCTAACGTTTCTCATAGAATTATTTGTGATGAAAATCTCTACTTGCTGAATAACAAGAATTCAGTACACTTACCTCTAGTGAAAATATTAATAGAAAAGAAATATACGGTAGGAACTACATATCTCCTAGCCATAAAATAATTGTTTTTAAAGGTCTGTTGGGCATCACATTGAAAATCTAAATTGACAGTAGGTAATTTAAGTCAACAAAGGAAAAGCTTTTCTAGACAGCTTTAGTTTTTGGAAGAAAACTAAAGACATAAAATCCTTTCCACCCACCTACCTTAACATATACCACACCAGCAGCAATTTAAAATGCATATTGACTATAGACCCTGACTATACTGAAGAATTTAGAAATTGGGACCATTAAGGAATATTTTATGGCCCCCCCATTTTGGCCAAAAAGACATAGATTTTTAAAATGTGTTATTTGATAGTATTTTATTGGCCCAAATGGGATATTAGAATATGCAATTCCAGCAATCAGAATTCACACTGGAAATGTAATTAATATCTACTTTTTTCAAAATTCTAAGTCCCACTCCAAATTGTAACTGATTTAACTAAGTATATGATAATTTTCAATATTTTTACAATATAACATTTTAATTTGAAGTTCAGTCCTTTTCATAGCTTCCTAATCATCCCCAACCTGTGAAGGTGGTACTGGAAATAAAATGCTTGCTTTTCCCTACTCCTCTTTGAAAGAGCTTTTCTTTAAATGCTGAGGAACCCAAGATGGACATGCTCTTGGGAAATCCAAAGAAATGCAAGAGGGTTATGAATTGAATAACAATGGGGCTAACATTCACTCTGCAAACATTTACTGAGTTCCAAACTCAGGCAGGCATGATGAGATGAATATTGATTAGTAAGAAGATGACCTGCAGAAGCTGAGGCTCCGCCAGAAGGGCAATGGTGAGGATGGATAGCCACAGAGCAAATCTGGAGCCTCGTCTAGGAAGTGAATGGAATGCAATATACACTTATCAGCACTTCCCTGAGTATATAACTGCCCACCATGGGGTAGGCAAGCCTGGGCACTTCTGTCTTGCCTCAGTTAGCCTCTGGAATCCCATTTTGGTGCTTTCAGTTGACTAGTTTACACACAAGTGGGACACTTGAGTTGGTGACACTAATGTTCTGTCCATACAGCTGTTGACTTGCGCATCTGCAGAGCATGGGAAATACTCACACTGGAGATGAAAGCCAGGCCACTAGGAAGGATATCAATATCTTCAGAGCCATTTTCTATAAAAAAAAAAAATGCTGAGGATCAGAAAGATGCATGAATGGTGGCTTAAAAAGTGATTTCACACACAGTCAAGACTTTGAACTTCTTTGGGAAACTCCCTTAACTTTTTGAGCTATTTACTTGGGAAATAATATTAACTTTCAGGAATCCTACAGGCATGCTGCTTTTCAGGAAAACCTGAGCCAGGTTCCTGAAATACTAAATTCTTCTTCTTTTTAAGAAGTCCATTTTCAGGAGAAAAAAGAAAATAACTATAAAATAAATTCATATTCTAGATTTATTCTTTATATAAAAACTCCTAGAGCATGTCCTAAGAGATTCAGCTTTACTTGCCACACAAGACAGATCTATAGACCAAGTGATAACATTTGGAAAGCCATCATTGTGAAGGTCACTTAAAGACTTCTCTGCCAAGTATTTTTCTCCTCTAACTTGTTGTTCAGCTCAGTTCAGTCGCTCAGTCATGTCCAACTCTTTGCGACCCCATGAACCGCAGCACACCAGGCCTCCCTGTCCATCACCAACTCCTGGAGTCCACCCAAACCTATGTCCATCGAGTTTGTGACACCATCCAACCATCTCATCCTCTCTCATCCCTTTCTCCTCCTGCCCTCAAACTTTCCCAGCATCAGGGTCTTTTTAAATGAATCAGCTCTTTGCACCAGGTGGCAAAGTATTGGAGTTTCAGCTTCAACATCAGTCCCTCCAATGAACACCCAGGACTGATCTCCTTTAGGATGGACTGGTTGGATCTCCTTGCAGTCCAAGGGACTCTCAAGAGTCTTCTCCAACACCACAGTTCAAAAGCATCAATTCTTCTGTGCTCAGCTTTCTTTATAGTCCAACTCTCACATCCGTACATGACTAC
>SJYA01000667.1:0-15200 GCA_006410615.1 Neotragus moschatus | reverse complement strand
CATACATGACTACTGGAAAAACCATAGCCTTGACTAGACCTTTGTTGGCAAAGTAATGCTAAGTTGGTCATAACTTTCCTTCCAGGGAGTAAGCGTCTTTTAATTTCATGGCTGCGATCACCATCTGCAGTGATTTTGGAGCCAAGAAAAATAAAGTCAGCCACTGTTTCCGCTGTTTCCTCTGTTTCCCCATCTATTTGCCATGAAGTGATGGGACCGGATGCTGTGATCTTAGTTTTCTGAATGTTGAGCTTTAAACCAACTTTTTCACTCTCCTCTTTCACTTTCATCAAGAGGCTCTTTAGTTCTTCTTCACTTTCTGCCATAATGGTGGTGTCATCTGCATATCTGAGGTTATTGATAACTTGTTGAGGCCTGAAAAATCTATTGTTTTCTAATCATATTGGGAGATTATTAATTGTTCTCTGTTATAAAAGCAACAGATCATACACAACATAAGGCAACTAAACACCAATTTTAAAAAAGCAATAAATCCTAGGATGAGCGGTTGGAAATAAATGAATTTGGAAGATTTTACTTAGATCTGTTTCTCACTGAGAGATGGTCATGGGCATTTTTCTATAGAAAAAAACATATAATGAGTAAGTTATGACTGAGAACAGGATGAAAAGGAGATTTGCAAGTTTTCTAGCAGAGAGGTGGACCCACATATGATGTGTTCCCAGGCAGGCAGCATTGAGGATGCAAGCAATGGTAATCGAATATGGCAAATGGTAATTTACAAATCTGATTGAAATGATGTATCAAAACCACACGCTCTTCTTAAAAATGTGATGTTCAAGCCCTCCCATTAGGAGGCTAGGTCTGTATCCTCTTCCCTTAACCCTGGGTGGACCTTTCTAACTGCTCTGACAAATTGCATGAGGAGGAAGTGATGCCAGCTGACATACAAAGTCAAGTTATAATCAAACCTGCCATTGCTCTCTCTCTCCAAGCACGTGCCTTGCGAGCCCTGATTCTAAATATAAGAAGTCTGGCTACTTTGCAGGCACAGAGGAGAGACTGTGGAGAGACCACATGCGGTACAGAGGGGTCTGAAAGTGTCTCAGATGAGCTGAGACGCCCTAGCTGATGCAAAGGGAATAGAGATGAGCTGCCTCCCCAAGCCCAATCAAAACTGCAAACTCATGAGCAAAATAACTACCGTCCTTCTCAGTCACTAAGTTTTGAGGTAGTTTGCTACACAGCTATAGTAAATAAAATAAAGTAAATAAATATAAATAAATATAGTAAATAAAACCATGGGAAAATGGTTACCTAAGGTAATGGATTCCTAAGAAGAATGGGGGAAAGAAAAGTGGAATAAGGCCAAAAAAATGCAAATTTGAATCAACAGAGTAATAAACAATAGGCCCTGAAAACCGGAGGATGGAAAAATATTTAATCATATTGATTATACTGAAGATGAAAATGAATCCCCGACTAGGAACTTGAAAACTAATCACAGTTTTCCATTTTCTAAGCATTCCAGTTAATCAAGATTTACCAATATATGGTGTTTTGATGGTCTGAAAGATTTAATGCTTTTTCTACATGGAATAGGGCTTCCCAGGTGGCACTGTGGTAAAGGATCGGCCTGCTAGTGCAGGAGACGCAAGAGATGTGAGTTTGATCCCTGTATCAGGAAGATCCCCTGGAGCAGGAAATGGCAACCCACTGCTGTATTCTTGCCTGGAGAGTGCCCTGGACCGAGGATCCTGGTGGGCCACAGTCCATAGGGTTGCAGAGTCAGACATGACTGAGCACGCATGCCCTGCCCTACGTGGAGTAAAATAGACTTGGGGAGAATCCAGAAAATTGAATAAAACAGTTTTAAAAATGATGTTGAATATGGGTGGGTTAGTTTTTAAAATACATTCATTAATGTGTGCGTTTTCTTTTTAACTGTCAGGTTTTGGGGTTCACTTTTGGCTGTGCTGGGTCCTCTTTGCTGCATGGGCTTTTCTTTAGTTGCAGTGACGGAGGCTACTCTCTAGTCGCGGTGCATGGACTTCCTGCTGTGGCTTCTCCTGTGGCCCAGCATGGACTCTAGGGCACAGACTCAATGGTTGTGGCACACGGGTTTAGTTGCTCTGCAGAATGAGAGATCTTCCCAGATCAGGGATGGAAACCATGTCTCCTGCATTGGCAGGCGGATTCTTTCCCACTGAGTCATCAGGGAATCCCCTGGATGGGTTAGTTTTTGAACAACCCTTTTTCTATCTATCTCTTTTTTTCCTCTAAACACCACTTCTGGGCTTCCTTTTGCCCTAGTCTCCTTCTGCCTCTATCCTGGATGGAAATACTCACCAGCCTCTACCTGCACTTGGCTCTTTCTCATAGCAGAGCAACCATTTACTCTAGTCCCGAGGTGTCAGCTTCCACCCACATACTCTTAACTCTCCAATCTCTAAATCAAGCCCAAAACTTTCTCCCAACTTCTAGACCTCTGTATTCACCTGTATATACATGTATAGTGAAAGTCACTCCACTGTGTCTGACTCTTTGTGACCCCTATATAGTCCATGGAATTCTCTAGGCCAGAATACTGGAGTGGGTAGCACTTCCCTTCTCCAGAGGATCTTCCCAACCCAGGGATCAAACCAGGTCTCCTGTATATAGGACATTTTTATTGGGCCTTTTCATTTCTCATGTTCAACATGTATCAAAGCGATCTGGAAATTTCCCTCTTAAATCTGCTCTATTTTGTATATTTCAGTTTCAGTGGATGACATTTCCATCCCCCAAGTACCCAAAGTAGGAACCTTGGAGTTATCCTTGATGTCTTCCTTTTCCTTATTCCCTAAAACCATCTGATCACAAGTCTTTTTAGCTCTGGAACTCCCTCCTGGATTTCTGTAGTAGCTTCCTAGTAGGTCCACTTTGCTCCCCTACAACCATTCTTTTTAAATCGCAAACTTGACCTTGTTATGCCCCTGCTTAAAACCCTCCAAAGGTCCAGTAGGGCTGGCAGTAAAATTCTCAAACTCCTTGTCCTAGATCCCCCGTTCTATGCCTCTTGGCTCCGAGCTCAATTCGTGTGGCTCCCACCCTTTGCTGTTTTTTCCAGATGTGCTGCAGCACTGTCAGCAGTTCCCGAAGTGGGCCAGGCTTGTTTACCTGCATACCTGAGCACACGCTGTTACCTGCTTCTTGGCAACACACGTTTCCCACACCCAGTCTCACCTCCACTTGGCTGAGTATCACAGACACTTAGAGACGACCTGGATGCTGTCCCCTCAGCCTTTTCAACCTCTCTTGGCACCAACATCCAATCTGTGTACTAATATGGTCACCTGTGACTACCTCCACCATGATATTTTCCACACTTGGGCTGCAACTTGCTTGGATCAAGGACCCGGTTTTATTCAGTACCATGTCCTTGTACCCAATATAACACCTGCCTTTTCTATAAAAGCTTTCAGCAGCAAGCTGGTTGACTGATTAAAAAAAGGAGAAACTGCTTTAGTTTTTTGAACTTTGTCTTGTTTGAGGTTAAATTATAGACAAGTGAGTGTTAATTTCTGAGTAGAAGATGTCCTGAGTTGTATAATTTCTGATTTAGTCTTTTCATCTTCCAAACACTGTTTCACACATGTCCCGTGATAGCACTAACCTGCTTCAGTAATTCACCTGCAGCATGAGTGGGCATTTTCCAGAGATGCTATGCTGTTTTTTTGTTTGTTTGTTTTTTTTTACTTGCTCTGTCCATAGCACAGGGAAGCTGGTGCTTTGCACTCAGATGTGGAAAAGAATTAGTAGCTGATTATACATTATTCCTGACCCTCCTTTATCCCCCTCCCTGACCTACCCTGATCTGCTTGATGGCCCAGTGCATCTTAGCAACAGTGGCTCCTGTAGGAGTAAGAGCCTCTGGGACATCCTCCCCTGAGTCCTCTCCACATACTCATCACCCTGTGCACAGACAACATTAAAACCCTACTGCTAAGTCTAAAACCAGTCTTACCAATAGGTATCTACTCCCTTTTAATCTGTCAACCCTATTTTTTGGCATAACGTCATTTCTCTGGCCCCCAATTGTTCTCTATAGACGTTTTGAGAAAAAGTCATGCCAAAACATTACTATCAATTAATATTATCATTTCACGTCGTCAAGGGAAGAAAACAGCCAGCTAAGAAAACAAATGGAACCTACCACGGAGTAGAAACATATCTTGGAGACACGGGAAGCTACAGGAGGGGAAAAGGAAGGAGAGGAAGATAGGAAGACTTCACATAAGATAGCTGCTGTCTACTTGATAATTCTGCCAAGGGCAAGCTAATAAAGCTGTTCCTATTTCAAGGGCAACTTTGATTAGCCAAATAACTTCCCAGTTAGGCCAATCTTTGAGCCTCAAAGCCTTGGAAAAAAGATGAATTTAATATTAAAAAGATCTTTGAGATATGANCACATAAGATAGCTGCTGTCTACTTGATAATTCTGCCAAGGGCAAGCTAATAAAGCTGTTCCTATTTCAAGGGCAACTTTGATTAGCCAAATAACTTCCCAGTTAGGCCAATCTTTGAGCCTCAAAGCCTTGGAAAAAAGATGAATTTAATATTAAAAAGATCTTTGAGATATGATTTCTGGGAGGTTAGAATTATTTCACTTGTTAAGCTTTCTTCCCAGAAAGAATACTGGGGAAGGAATGGTCCAGTGGTTATGACCCCGTTCTTCCAATGCAGGGAGCTTGGGTTCGATCCCTGGTAGGGGAACTAAGCTCCCACATGCGACACAGTGTGGCCAAAATAAATAAATAAATAATGAGGAAGGAGGACAAAAAGAGGAAAAGTTTGTTCTGCCAATAAAGTGGAAGTTTTAGTCATGTTTGACTCTTTGCAGCCCCATGGACCGTAGCCCACCAGGCTCTGCTGTCCGCGCATGCATTCCACGTCCACAGAATTCTCCAGGCAAGAATACTGGTGTGGGTAGCCACTCCCTTCTCCAGGCAAGGGACTGAACCCAGGTCTCCTGTGTTGCAGGCAGACTCTTTACCATCTGAGCCACCAGGGAAATCCTCGACCAAAAAAATTAATCAGAATAGTCTAGGTCTTGAAGAAAACACAAATCAGAAATTTTCCCCAGCTCTGTTACTGCCTACTACACTCTGCCTTCAATTCCTTGGTTTCCCATGCTTTCACAAAGCTTTTCGCTCTCAGAGAGGAGGGTCCGACGAGTATCATCTCATTAGTGAGCTTTGTTTAAATATGCAACTTGCCCTTGTCTTGGTCAGCTCTATTGATTAATGTTTCACTTTTTTGCATCTCAGATTTTCTGTTTTCTGCTGCCACCATACTTCCCTGAAACTCCGTAATAAACATGTGCTGTCAGTAGATAAGAGAGGCAGTGTTACATGACAGAGAGCTCAAAGGCACCCTGCCTCTTAATCTAGACCCGGCACCTTCTCTCTCTGGACCAGCGGGCAGGGAACGTCATTCTTCCGGGTGTCAGTTTCCTAATCTCCAAAGACAGCTGGCAGCACCCACCTTACGGGGTGTTTATGAGGACGATGTCAAGTGTTTTCAGAGGACTCAGCAGAAAGCTCATAGACACTGGGCCTTTGATAAGGTAGTAGTATTACTTTGAGATATATAGCAATATTGTCCTATTGACCAATGACCCATAATCATTCTCACTTGTTCAGTTCTGTAAATACAGAATGTACTTATGCCAATAGACATGAGATGTGCATGCCTTTTTCTCTTCTGCTCTAGCTTTTTGAAATAATTTGATGTGTTTTTGGCTGTGCTGGGTTTTCTTCATCACTCTGAGGGTTTGCTCTAGTTGTGGAGAGCAGGGACTGCTTTCTTGCTGCAGTGCACAGGCTTCTCGCTGCAGTGGCTTCTCTTGTTGTGAAGTGTCGCAGAACACAGGCTCTGGGGCACGCTGGCCTCAGGAGTTGTGGCTCCCGGGCTCTGGCGCACAGGCTCAGCAGTTACGGCGCACAGGCTCAGTTGCTCTGCACCGTGTTGGATCTTCCTGGATCAGGGATAGAACCTGTGTCTCTTGCAATGGCAGGTGGATTCTTTACCACTGAGCCACCAGGGAAGCCCCTTCTGCTCTAGTTTTAACTTTGTAAGTCTATTTGAATCATACAATCTGAGAGTTGGGCTAGACTTTACCAATGCTTTACCAATGCTCTAATTACTGTCTAAATTCATTGGCAGACTCTTTTGATATATATATATATATATATATATAAAATTAATGTGAATATTACTCCACAAGGCAGTAAACAAATGATTGAATGTTACCTTTCCTTATTTTTTAAATGAAATTAAATCTGACCCCGAACCCACATTGCACTAAACTGGTAGGAAGTTCAGCCTGAGTCATTATTGGGTCTCTCTGCTAGGGTTGTGCAAATAGCTTAGTGCATTTTAAAATGAAGCCAAATATTTGGGGAAGTCCATATGGCCTTTATTCTACACTAGTCACCACTGAAATATTCATTGCGAAGCTCATGTGGTCCCTTATTTAGAAAATTTTGCCAATTATACATGCTGTACACACACACACACACACACACACACACACTTTGCTCATTGTGTGACACACAGTGTGAAGGATCCAGCCTGCCTAAAGGTATATTGTAGCCATTCATTAACAGATCTTGATTCTCCCCCAGAATGGGACAAAGACCCCTGTTATTAAAAAAAAAAAACAAAAAACCAACCCACATATTCCCCTTCTGTCTCCATCAGAATCCCTTGAAGGAGCCCAGGTTTTTAAATATCAAAGTCAGGAAATGGTTTGTCTTCAGTTCCTTCTGCTTTTTAGCCTGCAATACATACCTCATCTAAGACTAGGGAGCACAAGGGCCAGGCTATTTCTCTATTAGTTTTAGAAATTGAGGGGGGAAATAAAGACAGAAAACCAAAATCAAAAGGGCTTATATATATATGTATGTATGTATTAGTAGCTTATCTTGGAGATCATTTATATCACAATAAGCTATAGTGTTGTCTTGTCACATACTGAAATAATTCACAGTCCTTGACCCTAGGAGGTTTACAATCTGATTGTGAGAGAAAGACACTGCTGGCTCTGAATAAAGCATGTCTTAGGGGTCTCAAGTGAATGAGAGTTTCGGAGTGCTATGAGAGTTCAGGGGTAGAAGAGGGATTTCCAGCTGATTTCAGCAATCAGCAATGAAGAAATCATTGGAGGTAATTTCATGAGCAAAGGTGAGAAAATGAAAGAATGCATTCCTAGAACAGCATCTGGCTAGATGGTTTTTTTTTTTTTTCCCTAGTAGCATTATTAGGGAGAGGGAAAGGCTCAGAGCCAGAACAAGCAGTTGAAGCAGTAAGGAGTAAATGAGATCAGCTCTGTGTGGGAGCCCAAGAGAGGCCAACAGGTCCCACATGAAACAGTGAGGGAGAGGGGAAAATAAATGGCTCCTCCATTTTTTTTTTTTTTTTTGGTTAAGATTTTTAAAGTCTTTATTGAACTTGTTACAACACTGCTTCTGCTTCATGTTTTGATGTTTTGGCCTCAAGGCATGTGAGATCTCAGCTCCCTGACCAAGGATGGAATCCACATCTCCTGCATCAGAAGGCAAAGTCTTACCCACTGGACTGCCAGGGAAGTTCAAGTTTCCTAAATTTTGAACTGAATCTCTTTGAGAATGCAGGTACCAAGCTTAAGAAAAGTCTAGAAGAAGAGCTGATTGTGGGTAGGGATGTGAGAGAGGAAATGACAGAAAGACAAAGTAGATTTCAAACAGGAAAAAAGGCCTGCAGTTTGAAAGATCAGGGATCCAAGTGTGGATTTTCAATTAATTAAGAAAAAAAATCTCAATTGATTGGGAGGTTCTTGAGAATAAGGGCCGTCACATTTCTCTTAGTACTAGCAGATAAATTTTGAAGGCAGTGATACTGGAAGTTAGGAGTATCATCAAGGAGAGGAGAGAAGAAAAAAAAAAGGCAACAGAAAAAGACAGAAGGAAATGAACTGCCACAGAGTGGACAGGAGCTGAGTCCAGCAAGGGACCAACCAAAGAGTAGGCAACAACATATTTCAAATGATGGAGAGACATCAGTAAGAGGACCGAGAAAAAGCCATAGATTTTGACGTTTAGGATACCCCTTGGAGACATGGAATCAGATAGCTTGGGTAAAATTGATGAGGCCGAAGCCTCAGTGGGAGGGTTTAAGGAGTAGCGATGAATTAAATTAGCAGCTTCAGTCAGGAGGATGGTGGCCAGGAAATTGTACTGTCATATACATACCAATTCCCTCAATAAGGTGGCAGTTCTGGGGTTCTACTGACTCCACTTCTCGATATGCGTTCATTCTTTCTCTGTGGGAGATAAAAACACTGGAGATCAACGCACAACATCCAACATCAATGTCTAGCCACAGTCTTTAACCACCTTCAAATTCATTAACTCTCTTTCTCATCATTTACGGATGATATCACAAATAAGTAGGCATCTCCTTTTATTTACATTTACTTATATAATGTGGACACACTCTGGGTAATGTGCCTGTATTTTTTTATTTAATAGTATATAAGTATTATTAGTTTAAATGCATAAAATACTACTATCTAATGTGATAAAGCATCATCTATTATAAATCTGCACTTTCATTCCCTTAATCCCTTACAGTCTTTGTCCCCAACTGCCTTCCCCAAATTCAACAGCGTCTCCTAATAGTTAAACTCTGTAGCTTTTGCTTTATTATTTTTAAAATTTTATGTTCATTTACTTTGCAAGTTCATGAGTTCATTAAACTGACCATAGTTTAAACAATTGGCCAAATTATTTTTGAATAATGTTTCTGATTCCACAGTGAAACATTCTTCTAAACACCAGGAATAATTTTACATTTTTATTAAATTGTATTCAGGAAGATTCCATACTTATCTTACCGTGAGTTAAAAAAAATGCTCTTTAGATTGGCTTTATAATTATCATTATTTTTTATGATTTTCCTACTTGCATGCACTGGGAGCAAATGTAACAATAAACTCTTTCAAGCTGAACGAGAATGTAGTACCAAAAGGCACCACGCTCCTCAACAGATTCTGCCAATAGATGTGAACCTCTGAGAAGACCAACTTCTCTTTAGAGAAATTAAAAACAACCCAAAGAGGACTGAAAGCAAGTAGAGGCTAACATCTATTCGGGAACACATGCCATCATCTAACAAGCATTTCTTCTTACTAGCCCAGTATTCTGAGATATTTCTGGAATGGCTATCACCACTAGATCTTCCACTTCAAAAGGTCAGGTCAGATACCAGACAATGCCAATCTCCGCTTGCAGGTTTCAGTTCATTTCCCTGCTGTCCTGCTAGCTCCTTTAATCTGGTAACCCGGTACCCCTCAAGGTTGAACTTGCCTTGGACAACCTCTGAGTCAGCCAAAAACATCTAGCCGTAGCCTGGCTCCCTCCCCCAAGACCAGGGCTTCCAACAGAGTTTGTTCAAGGGTGGGTGGAATGCTGAGGGTGACCTGGGGAAGAGGGGGGGGGNTATGAAATAATCAGTCACGTATAGCCATGAGAGGAGACAGAGAGGCTCAGGAAATAATAGTTTTTTATACTCACAAAACTTAGAGGCAGAAGGACAGGCGTGGTACAAGGCCACGTGGGAAAGACACCTGGGTGATTGGGAGGCAGAAAACAGGACAGGAGGGTTGAAGCTGCTCCCTTTATTGGGGTTTTGACAGTAAAGCCAAGGCAGGGCCTGGTGTGTGCTCTGTTGCTTCAGTCGTGTCTGGCTCTTTGCGACACTGTGGACGGTAGCCGGCCAGGCTCCTCTGTCTATGGGATTCTCCAGGCAAGAATACTGGAGTGGGTTGCCAGTGTGCAGGGCAAGGTGAACTACTTAGGATTGGGTAGTTTGAATAATTTTGGCAGGTTTGAGGCTATAAGGTAGTTGCTAGTTTCCTGGAACCTCGTTCAGGGATGACTACGGCAGAGGAATATTGTCTCTTGGTGTGTAAGGGCCAGATAGAGGGGATATGGCTCTGGACCAGTTAGTTTGTGAATCAGAGACATGCTTCTGGTGGAGCCCCTTGCTGTCTCCCAGAATTGGAAAAGCCTGTCTAAAGAGGTGACATTAAAACTGAGACCTGAAGTAAGAGAAGAAACTAGGTTTGTAAAGAGTAGGAGGGGGCCAATTTCAGTTGAGGGAAAGATCTTAGTGTTTGCCAGGACCTGCAGTAACGGTGTGGCCCAAGCCATTGCTGGATGAAGTTGGAGAGGGAAGCAGAACCCAGATCACACAGCATCTTGCAGGTCTTAAGGGAGAGATTGGTAACACAGAAAGGTCTTGCAGGAGATGATGTGATCTGAGTACTTTGCTACTGAACAGGAAATAGATTGGAGAGGGGAACATCTGGTAGACAGAAGTCCAACTGCAAAACTGTTTTGGGTAAGAGGTAATAATAGGGATTGCAGCAGAGATAGGGGTACAGATCTGAAAGGCTGTTGCTTGGAGATAGAGTCGGGTAGGGTTTCTGAGAGTTAAGGACAAACATGATATGAAAGACGCCTGCAAGGTCTGAGCTGGCGATGTTAATTTTGGAGTAATCAGTGTACAGGCAGTATATAAACCCATTGGAATGGATGAGAGAGAGGAAGGAGCACCCGATTTGGCCCTAAAGAGCCATTACGTTTCTATTAATATTTGGATGAGTTATGCAAACCAGCAAAGGAGGGGAAAACATGAGATAATGAGAATAGTGTTGAGAAAGCCAAGGTGGAAGAGTGTTTCGAGAAGGAAAGAAGAGAGCATGCCAAATGCTGCTTAGAAGTCAGGTAAGATCAGAGCAGAGATAGAGGTAATTGGTTCTGGCAACACAAAGATCTCTGATGACCTTGACATGAACAGAGACCAGACTGTAGTTGGTTGAGAAGTGAATGGGTAATAAGAAAGGAGAGACAGTGTGGATCTCAAAGACTTGACTTATGATGGGTGTATTAGTTATGTATTATGACGCACTCCAGTGTTCTTGCCTGGAGAATCCCAGGGGAGGAGGAGCCTGGTGGGCTGCCGTCTATGGGGTCGCACAGAGTCGGACACGACTGAAGCGACTTGGCAGCAGCAGCAGCAGCATGATGTACTAAACTATCCCCAAAGAAGGTAGCTTAAAATTCATGATCTGAGCATTGTTGTTGGTCAGAAAGTGGAAGCAGCTTAGTGAAGTGCTTCTGGTCCATGATCAGCCATGAGGTTGCAGTAATCTGAAAGCATTTCAATTGCACGTCTTTCATCAGGAGACCTAAGCTCCTCGCCATGTGGACCTTCCGAAGGGCTGCCTGAGAAATGTCTTCAGGATAAGGCAGCCAAATTTCCCCAGTTAGTGGCCTGAATGAGGGAGCAAGGAGGAAACCTTGATACCTTTTATGACCAAGTCTCAAAAGTCACATGTTGTCACTTCTGCCTTATTCTGTTTGTTAGACATCAGTCACTAAATCCAACCCACTCATAACACGTTATTGACCGGGGCATTTTTGCAGAAACTAACACCTGTGGCTGGCGATTTGTTATGTAAGTGAATATCAAAATATCTTCTGGTCAATATTGTGCATAACAGAGGATGTATGAATATGTCTGTGGTCAATAAGTTGTTAAGGAGCAAGTGCGTTAAGCTTGCCTTTGGGGGAAGAATGTCAAATCTTTGGACATGTTTTAAGCCATCAGTGGAATCCAGAGAAATGATGTAATGGTTAAAAATGTGAGATGAAGGGAGTGTTGTTTTTCAAATGGGAGATGCAGTTAGAAGATCTTCGTGCTAATGAAAATGAATCAGTAGGGAAAGAGTTTGATGACACAAAAGAGAAGGGATAATGGAAAAAGTGAAGTCCTAAGCACAGTTGGAGGACTCCTTCTCCACTTTACCAGTAGAAATAGGAGGAGGTAGATGCAGCCACAGTGAGAGGTGTTAACTTTGGGAGGGGAAATGTGAGGGGGCTTATATCTGGTGGTTTCCATTTTCTCAATGAATTATAAGACCAAAGTGTGAATAGATAAAGGATTGTGGGACGTTCAAGGAGAAGGAGAAGCTATAAAATTACTAACTCAAAAGAGAAAAAAGCTAATCTAAAGAAACTGAGAAATGCTTGACATTTTGAGTAACACATCTGAGCTTTGACATTCATTCGAGAGAAGCCATTCAGCTGTTTTTTGATTTTCCCAGGTCACAGATAGCTGCTCAGGTGCACGTGTGAAGTAAAGAAACGGTTTGAGTGTTGCTTCATAAGACAATCGGAGGAGAGACGTGTAAAGGGGTTGAGAGTACACTCAAGGAAGTGATTACAGGATGGAAGCTGGATTGGATAAGCAGAGATATTATGCATAAGAGGGGACAGTTGGAAGGGGAGAAAGCTCTGGGGCTAGGGTTGTCAATCAGTTGGAACAATTAAAAAATTTTAGAACCATGGCAGTACCTGAACAGATGACCTAGAAATGAAGGGGGTGGTGGTTGCAGAGTCTGAGACTTGAAATAAAGGCTTTACAGGTAAGAAAGTTTGTGATACAGAATATGGCTATAGGAACAGATGGCTGAGGCAGTGGGAGAAATGGGTATTGGGAGTGAAAATTTGAGGCGCACAGAAGCTGTGTGTTGGAGGATTTATCCATGTAGACTTTTAAATCACTGGGAAGGAAAATGGAATAGAGACGTTCTACTTTATTAGATGATTGCACTAATTTCCTTCAAAATGAATATTAATCTGAGTTTGGATAGAAATCAAGGTAGAAATCTGTGAAAAGGTAAGAAATATCTCTCTAGGAACTGGTAGAAAATAATTTCCAGAAAAACGAGAAAAAAATGTACAAGAGGAAAAAAGAGAGTTCAATGACAGATAATATTTTTTTTAAAAATAGAGTATTGTCCATAGATATTAATAATAGAAATAATGGAAGAAAAATCCATTTTGCAACTCCAATGTAATAATAATTGGACAAGAACACTACTGGATGCCAAATAGATGAAAGGTTTTAGGGAACAGAATATTCACTTGGATTTATAAAAAGAAAGAAAAAATTAACCCTGCTGAGCAGGTGGTCACCACTTTAATCAGTTACTCAGATTTACCGTCACAAAGACTAAAAAAACCAGTGTTTATACTCTGCTGCAACGCAGTGTGAAGTACAGGTCACTTATTAGTATTCTTGTCAAAACTGTTTAACCTAAATGTGGTCAAGCCTAGGGTAACTTCTGATTTACAGGAAATATGACTGCTGCTGAATTGAGCTCAGGACTCCAGGAAGAAACGATCAAGTAAATTCAGAATGTAGATCATTCCAGAGGATATCTTGCTTGCACTGAAAAATATGTCATTAAAAATAAAAACAAAAAATAGAAAGACTGTTTCACATTAAAAAGGATTCAAGAGACATAAGGAAATGTNGTAACTTCTGATTTACAGAAAATATGACTGCTGCTGAATTGAGCTCAGGACTCCAGGAAGAAACGATCAAGTAAATTCAGAATGTAGATCATTCCAGAGGATATCTTGCTTGCACTGAAAAATATGTCATTAAAAATAAAAACAAAAAATAGAAAGACTGTTTCACATTAAAAAGGATTCAAGAGACATAAGGAAATGTGAATTGTGATCCTCGATTGAATTTTGGATTAGGGAGCATGAGGGATGCAAGGGTTAGCAATTATTAAAGGCATTTGGAGACCACTGAGAAAATTTGAATTTGTACCAGATATTAGATGGCATCACTATTAATGAGAGATATTATTACTGCAAAATGTTGTAATAACATTGTGGTTATGTGGAAAGACGCCCTCATATGTAGGAGATGCGAGCTGCAGTGTGCAGAGATGAAGTCTTATGATATCTCCAACTTGCTTCCAAATGGTGCAGAAAAATAAAGGCATCTTTACTTGGAAAAGTAAAGCAAAAATGGAAAAATGATAACTGGTGATTGGTGAATATAGGTGAAGGGTATAAGGAAGTCACTGAGCTACTCTTTCAATTTTCCTCTAGGTTTAAACACTTCAAAAGTGGTGGAGGTGGGGAAATTGGGTTTCTCCAAATTATTGTTTAATAATTTGTCTATGCTTAGTTCCTTTTTTAAAAATGTAATTCAAATCGATAGTTTTTTTAATTACTTTAATTGGAGGCTGATTATTTTATAATATTGTGCTGTTTTTTGCCATACATCAACATGAATCACCCATGTGTGAACATGTGTCTCTCCATCCTGAACCCCCCTCCCACCTCCCTCCCCACCCCATCCCTCTGGGTTGTCCTGGAGCACTGGCTTTGAGTGCCCTGCTTCATGCATGAACTTGCCCTGGTCATCTACTTTACATACGGTTATATATGTTTCAGTGCTATCCTCCCAAATGATCCCACTGTCTCCTCCCAGAATCCAGAAGTCTTTCTTTACATCTATGTCTCTTTTGCCGTCTTGCATATAATATCATCGTTACTGTCTTTCTAAATTCCATATATATGCATTAATGTACTGTATTGGTGTTTTTCTTTCTGACTTACTTCATTCTGTATAATAAGCTCCAGTTTCATCCACCTCATTAAAACTGACTCAATGGCATTCTTTTTTATAGCTGGGTGATGTTCCATTGTGTGTATGTACCACTACTTCCTTATCCATTCATCTGCCGATGGACATGTAGGTTGCTTCCATGTCCTGGCTATTGTAAACAGTGCTGCAATAAACATTGGGGTACATGTGTCTCTTTCAGTTCTGATTTCCTCAGTGTGTATGCTCAGCAATGGGATTGCTGGTTGTATGGCCGTTTTTTTTTTTTTAATTATTTATTTACTTTTGGCTGTGCAGGAGCAGCAGCTGCGATGGCATAGGAGCAGCCGAGAGGAGCTACCCTGCATCCAAAGTAAGGCTCTGCAGCTGCACTTTGCTGGAACAGCTATGAAGAGATACCCCATGTCCAAGGTAAGAGAAATGCAAGTATGATGGTAGGTGCTGAGAGAGAGCATCAGGGGGCAGACAGACTGAAACCACAAGCACAGACAGCTACCCAATCTGATCACATGGACCACAGCCTTGTCTAACTAAGTGAAACTAAGCCATGCCTGTGGGGCCACCCAAGATGGGGGGCGGGTCATGGTGGAGAGATCTGACAGAATGTGGTCCACTGGAGAAAGGAATGACAAACCACTTCAGTATTCTTGCCTTGAGCACCCCATGACCAGTATGAAAAGGCAAAAAGATAGGACACTGAAAGATGAACTCCCCAGGTC
>SJYA01000666.1:0-31458 GCA_006410615.1 Neotragus moschatus | reverse complement strand
GGGTGAACTCTGGGAGTTGGTGATGGACAGGGAGGCCTGGCGTGCTGCGATTCATGGGGTGACAAAGAGCCGGACATGACTGAGCGACTGAACTGAACTGAATGCAGTCTACCTTTACAAACAGGAAATTTCTCAGATCTGGATGCATTGAGCTTAACATGAGATGTGTGAAAATTTCAGTATTATTAGTACTATTAACATTTTTTTATACCTAAAATATTTTCTTTACACATCAGAAAAAATGGACAAAATTTTTCTTTACACATCAGCAAAAAACGGACAAAATTAGCTAACGACGACATTTTAAAATCAGCTGTAAGTACCATTTGACTCTTTATTTTGTTTGGGGGTGGGGACAACTTTTAACTTATAACAGGAATTTCTTTCTTTCTTTACACATTGGAGTTAAGGCTTTATAGAAAAGGATGCTTCCGAGGGTTCTAAGAAACAAACTAGAATAATTAATGCCTTCAAAGTTTCTTTCACAAACTACTTTGTATAAACAATCTTTTGTTACTACTTGAAACAAATTACAGGAGCATAGAATTTTAAAGTTCAGTTCAGTTCAATTCAGTTGGTCGGTCGTGTCCGACTCTTTGCGACCCCATGAATCACAGCACGTCTCCTTTAGAATGGACTGGTTGGATCTCCTTGCAGTCCAACGGATTCTCAAGAGTCTTCTCCAACACCACAGTTCAAAAGCATTTAAAGTTAGAGGTCATCAAATCTTAGTCCTTCCTGTTGAAAATAATTAGTCCTTAGTCTTAGTCCTTCTTTTTGAAATAAGGAAACTGAACTGGAGAATAACTAAGATGTTCTGCCCAGGACCTCTGTGAGAACTGCCTGGTCTCTCCATTGTACCATTCTGCCCCTGCATGCAGCAAAAATGGACCTCCCAAACTCATTTTCAGGAGGACGACCATTAAAAATTATCAAGGGTTCTTCAAGGAAGCTTTCAAAATATTTGGAAAAATGGAAGGGTGTAATCTTCAATCTTCTACTACAAGTATCAATCATTTCAAAGGAATTTCACCTCATTAAAAACGTGACCAAATATTCTAACACATCCTTCTGGGACAGCAAAGGCCCGTCATTCTCTAAAACCATGAGACATGTGGACTCAGCTTTAAGAGAATTCTGTCTACGTACTGTCCTCTCCCTTCAAAGGCACGGCCTAAGACATAAAGTGCCCTTTTACTACACAAGCAGCTATCAACTCTCTGTCATTCTGGTCCAGGTACATAGCTGCAGTTTCCACCATTTAGGAATTGACAGCATATGATCACTCCCTCCACATAAAATGGCATCAGTGTTGGAACATTCTCATTCTTTTAGGTGATAAAAAAATGTCAGTTGTGGTGTCCACACCATGCTGCAGACTGGGGTTTCGGTCCCTGCCACTATTCACATTTGAGGCCACCTAACTCTCTGCTCTGAGGGATTGTCCTGTGCGTTGGAAGATGTTTCATCACATCCTTAGTCTCTAACCACTAGGCATTTTGCTGTTTAGTCTCTCAGTTATGTCTGACTCTTTTGCTAACCCATGGACTGTCGCCCGCCAGGCTCCACTGTCAATGGGATTCTCCAGGCAAGAGTACTCGAGTGGGTTGCCACTTCTTCTCTAGGGGATCTTTCTGACTCATGTCAGACCAAACCCATGTCTCCTGTAGGGCAGGCAGATTCTTCACTGCTGAGCCACCAGGGAAGACTGCCTGCCCACTAGATTGCAATACTATCCCTCCATTTGTCAACCAAAAAAAAAATCTGCCAAATTCCCCTGGGGGTAAAGCCACCCTCGGGTGAGAACTGCTAATATTGAGGGAGGAGAGTCCATAGTGCATTATGTTCTAATAAAATTTCTGAAACAAACCCTTTCCCATGTAATCCCAGGATGACTGGTAGCAGTTAATCTTTTCAAGTATTCTTATATATCAAAATTGTTACTGGTTTTGTGCACCTTATTTTGATGTAATTTTTAAAGAGAGAGAATATCTCACACAATCAACCCAGCAAGCATTTATTAAGCACCTGCAGTACGACCAGCATTATGCTAACCACCAAAGAGAGATACAGTGACAGATTTTCTTTTCTTGGTCTCCAAAGTCACTGTGGATGGTGACTGCAGCCGCAAGATTAAAAGATGCTTGCTCCCTGGAAGAAAAGCTATGACAGACCTAGACAATGTATTAAAAATCAGAGACATCACTTGGCCAACAAAGGTCTGACCGACCAGTCAAAGCTATGATTTTTCTAGCAGTCATATATGTGGGTGTGAGAGCTGGACCATAACGAAGGCTGAGTGCAAGAACTGATGCTTTTGAAGAACTGTGGTGTTGGAGAAGACTTTTGAGAGTCCCCTTGGACAGCAAAGAGATCAAACCTAAAGGAAATCAACTCTGAATATTCACTGGAAGGACTGATGCTGAAGCTAAAGCTCCAATACTTGGGCTACCTGATGCAAAGAGGTGACTCACTGGAAAAGACCCTGATGCTGGGAAAGATTGAAGGCAGGAGGAGAAGGGGATGACAGAGGATGAGATGGTTGGATGGCATCACCAAATCGATGGACATGAGTTTGAGCAAGCTCTAGGAAATAGTGATGGACAGGGAAGCCTGCCATGCTTCAGTCCATCGGGTTGCAGACAGTTGGACATGACTGAGTGACTGAACGACAATGAAAAAAGATGAAAGTTGTGGACGCTTTTCACAAAGAGCTTTCATTACAGTTGAGGAAAGGGAACATGCAGGTGTGAAGCAGCCATGGGCATTGCAGGACCAGACAGAACACGGAGCTGAGCAGGTGAAAGAAACTGCTTAGGGCCAACGTGGTCAATGGGAGCACTCAGGTCTCCAGAAAGGCCCTCATGGAGTTGATGAGATCTAGCTCAACCTTTGAAGATGTGTGCATATCAAACAAATTAGAAGAAAGGCAAGCCAGACAAGGGAGCCACACGAGCAAGGCTTGCTGGAAGAAGCCAGTAGGCTCTGCCTGAGAGCCACATAAGCAAGAGTTCATTTAGAGGACAGTGGAGCGTGAACACGTAAGACAGGTCCAGACTACAGTGGGCTCCAAAAGATAAAATCTGGACTTGAATGCGGTAGCCATTCAAGGTCATTTTGGGCATGAAGTTTCATTGGAAGGCGGCATGGTGTGAACTAGAAGACGGTTAACACAAAAGGCAGGGGAAAAAAGTAATATGGCTCTGTATTGATAGAGCCCTGGAATAGTAACCACGACAATGAAGAGGGGGAAGTCAGCACTGGGGGCATTCTGAAGGGAAAACCTACTGGCCTTGGATGACACCAGATTGTGTCAATCAGAAAAGACATGAATTTTCAAGGTTCAAGTCCGAACGACTCAGATAACAATGAGGTCTCAACCTATCGATGTGTCTATCATATTCACAGACTTCACTATCACCCACCATAATTAACCTTAGGAGTTCTCCACTGATTGTTTTATTGAATCACCTCCTATAAAATAATGGCATTTAATAAATGGAGGCACTGGAATGAAAACCATAAAACGTGACGTGCAATCACTGTGACAGGCGCTAAGACATGAGGAACAGGGATGCTGGAAGTCCCAGCGGGTCTGTGCCCTCGAGGGAGACACATGAGGAGAGGCCCAGCTCAGTGCAGGATGGGCTGAAAATTGAATAATGCAGCCCGCTCCTCCACCACCAACCACCACCAGGTCACCAGTCCCCTAGGCTAAGTCATTTGGGGTCAAAACGGGGCTGCTCCGACGGCCGGTTGATAAAGGCAAAAGCTAATGAGTTAGTTATATATAAGATGTCTTTTAAAACCATGAAGCCAGCACTTCTGCTCAGCGGTTTAAAATCCATTACCTATAATGACGTTCCCACTTTTCCATCTAAGGAGCATGATTTTCCCACCCAAACGAGTAAGTGGGAGACACCTCTGTGGCCGGAACGGGTCATGCTCATCCACGCAACTCCTTTAGGGTTCTCAGGGCCTGCTACAGCTCAAATGTCTTCAAGTTTTTATGACGGAACACTTACTGTTGAGTCTTTGCATACAACTTCAAATCTGTCTAGTGACACACAGATGGTTTTTGGAAATGCTTCGTCAATCTTCAAAATGATTTAAGAATTATCCTCAAGCTGTGTTTTCATGACAAACATGGGATTTCACTTCTTAAAGACTCAGACCTTAGCTAGAACAACAGAGAATCAAATGTCAACCCATTTTCTTAACCATATGAAACTGAGACCAACATTCAGTCTTTCCTAGGCTGGGGCTTTCAGTCCCCACAGCAGATCTGAAGACTCTCTGGACTCCAGGGCGTCACCCTCATTCGGCACCAGTGCTGAGAAGACCACGATGGCTCACGGCAGTGGAGTGTGAGGGAGCCCCGAGTGTGGAGACACACTGGAACCAGGGAGGGCCGAAGGCAGGGGCGATCACTCCCGCGTGCAAGGCGAACCATGGGTACTCCTTGGGGACTCCCGGAATCCAGAACCCATTCCAGGAGACCACATGTGTGAGGAGATTCACGAGGGCCCTGTTCCCTTAGATAAAGCCCCTCTTTCTTGAGCTGGCTTTAGGGGGTCTTTATTCCTCCCAACCCTAATACTAAGCCACTACAGGTTCCCATCTCCTGGCCATAAGATGTCATTTAAAAATCTTTCTTCTTGGGAAGGAGAGGGGAATGGGGAGTTAGCATTTTAATTACTACAGAGTTTCAGCATAGGATGACAAAAAATGTTTTGGAGATGGATAGTGGTGATGACTACACAAGTGTGGATGTACTTCATGACACTGAACTATAGACTTGAAAATGCTTAAAATGGTACATTTTATGTTATGTATATTTGACCACTGAGGACAAAAAAGTAAAAAAAAAAAAAAAAAAAGTATGAGTGAAACACTCTGTCTATAGATGACTCTAATCCTCAACATTAAGTAAGACTAGACAGTTGGGGATTTTCCCCCTAATAGAATATTTACAAAAGTTATGTTTCAAATTCTCCCAAGTTTAGCAATGCATTTGAGAATGTATTGAGGACTGTTTAAAATGTCTTTTTCAAAAAGTAAATAATTGAAGACTATGACGTGACTCCCCTTCTCCTTTTTTTTTAATGATTTCTGTTCCATCAGCATTCCTCTAGTTTTGCCACTGCTGACCACTTTATTAGCATCTTCATAAACATACGCAATGAAATGCAAATGGTATGCACATTTATCCCTGTGAAAAAGAAGACAGGGAGGGGAGGGGTGGGGCTGTGAGTGAGAAAAGAACCCAGTGTCCTAAACTGATTACCACTTATCTAGCATGTATGTCGAAAGAAGTCAGTTCATATTTTACCACCACAAGGCAAGAGTTTCTCTGGAACCAGATAATGGGCATAGCATACCGGGTATCATAATGTCAACGAGAAAAACCAACAGGAACTTTACAATATATGGGACAGATCAACACCCTGTTCGCATCTCAAGGACAGCAACTCTTTTATTCCTATTTTTCTACCTTAAGACCAAAAGCTGGATGAACACAGGATGAATGTACCTTCTGTTTCCCACAAGAGACATAAGATGAACAGAACAAACAAATGTATGTTTGTTTAGGTTTTGGGCAAGAGGTCAACAATGTAAGATTAAGCACATTGAAACTGTAGCTTTTATTCATTTTGGAGCCAAACTCATTTTAATTCTCTATGACTCCTTTGTATTTCTAAGTGTGTTTTTTCTTTATTTCCCCCTTTAACTTCATTTCTTCTGTCTAGTCTAGAGACACCCACTCAGAATCAGTTTTTTTGCCATACTTATTTTGACCTTTCAAAACTTCAGGACAGAATTTCCTTAATTTGATCTCTTTTAAATTTGGGGGTTCTTTTCTATTTATTCACACACTCAGAATTTTCTTCTTCCTCTATATTTTTTATTATTTTATCCTCATCTAAACTTCCTGCATGCCTCTCAGTACTACTACCTCAACATCTCAACTTTTCCCTCCGTAATCTACAAGTATAAAGTGTAAAATTTTATTATCTAATCAAAGCACAATACCATAATAACTGTTTCTTCAACAGACATGATACAAGGCCTTTTCTTGCCTGTCGTGACTAGCCAAACTGTATAACCAAATAAACATTTTATTAACTATAATTCTCTAACAGTAGGCACAGTCAGTGTTCATCGTAACTGTAGCTCATAAAGATTACAATAACGGATAAATCTTGAAATATTTCCTCAAATATCAACAAAGTATTAAATTATTAGTTTTACTGTTCAATGTAGTTTGTCATATTCTAATTCTTGGAAAATGAGACAGTGCTCAGAAAAGATGATAACCTTCTATTCACTAGGCTTTCTTATTAACTAGAGCGCTTGACTCCTCAATTAATTATGCAAGTTAACAAAAAGACTCCCTTCTGAAAGTTGAAAAAAAACAGTTTAAAAAATTAGAAATCTCAGAAGGTATTTTTCACTTTCGGTGATAATCATGTAGAATTTCGCACTATAGCTCAATAGGCAAAACACTCACTGAATCAGCAGAAGATGAGAAAATGCAGAAGAAATCAAAATGTGAGTTTCTGTACTGCGGTGGGCAGGACCGGAAACGTGGAGTCTTACGCATACGCCACCCGTTCTCTGGGTTCTAGAGCACCATCTCAGAGAATGCACAAGAAATGACGGGGTTTCCTTTGCTTCTGCCTGTACTGGTGATTATTCTCACAGTCTCTGTAATGATTTTCGATGCTTTCTAACACTGTATACCCTAAAGTTGAGTTTGCCAAATAGTTTGGTAGAAATGCTTAGACATGTCTCAAACAAATGAGTCACATTAAGCACCTTCTAGAAAGTAAATGTTGTGTAAGTTACACTCACAATTGACTGGACAGATGTTCTGACTGGCAAAAACTGGGTTTGTCAATTCTCTTTCTCTTCTTCCATTATTTACTTTTCACTTTAATCATCAGCAGAGTGAAATCCCACTTTCAATTTTCCAGTGGCCTGAAACTTTCTGAAAATCCCATGCTTTGAAACGAAGTGCTACATTTATTTCTCAAGAACCTTGAGGCTGGTGGTTGGAGGAACAACCAGAACACAACTCATTTTCAGCGGATAGGGTAGTCAAGAAAACAAAAGTATGTTTCTGGATGAAAGATATTCAAAGGGACACATATTACTGCATATTTTCAGTATGATTATGTAACAAGACGCCACTTCAAAGCTAACTTTTCATTTGGATTACATGTGCAAAAAGGTCAGGGCTGCGCTTTCTGTAGGAGTTTTCACTTTTGCTTATTTGGAAGCAGTTAAAGGGCTAGAAATTCTTGCTATTTAGAAGCCTCTGTAAAGATGGAATACATAAAGAAACTATTATGGAAATACATAAAGAAAAATACATGAATACAGAAAAAAACAATAAATATTTGTGTCTTAAATACAACATTATTCTTGCTGTGATATAGGTATTACTTCGCTAAAAAACCACTTTCATACTGTCTCAATAACAAGTTTCAGAGAACTTTGTTTATAAACTCTATTATAAATTAAAAAAATAGTTTAAAATCTTTTTCATATAAGTTTATACCAGCTGGTTGTTAACAAGGATAAACTCTTAACCAGGTCCTATTAACTAGCGTAACACCTCAGGAAAACAGGTAGAAAATGTCTTCTAACTTTTTTTTTCTGAAACAGTTCATCTTCAGATGTCTTGATATTAATAACTTTGCATGTGTCCGTGCGTGCTCAGTCATGTCGGACGCTGCAACCCCATGGACTGAAGCCTGTCAGGATCCTCTGTCCATGGGATTTCCCAGGTAAGAATAGTGGAATGGGTTGCCATTCCCTTCTCCAAGGGATTTTCCCAACCCAGGAATCGAACCCTCGTCTCCTGCATGGGTGGGTGGATTCTTTACCATTGAGACACCTGGGAAGCCCACCTTCTCCGAAGAATGACTTTAGGGTGTAACAATTTTGCTTAGCTCTAAGTATAAAACTAATTAATAAAAACAATTCCTTTTCGCTCACATAGTGGGTCTGTTGTAGACTATTCAGAAACTGATGTGGTGCCAATGAACAGATCTATGGTTTCCCTCCCTCTCTTGGCCTCTTGGGTCACTAAACCTTTCCTAAGGTCGAACTTAACAAATACACTGCAAGTGTAGTTTGAACTTCACTTCCTTCCATTCCTGCCCCAGTTACTGGACTGAACACAAATAACACAAAGACCAAATGAATGATAACATGGCTACCTTCACTTGAGAAGTAAGGATATATTTATTTACAGCTCAGGGCCAAAGCTACTTTCAATCCAGAATAAAAAAGCATGCAAACCAGTGCAGAGACTAAGGGCTCACACCTAATACCCTGAATTCAGTAAAAACAGAAAGGAAGGCATGATTTTTTGATTTCAAAGTTTTGACAGTGAGGAAACCAAAGGTTCCCTGAAACCCTCAGCTGGGACCAAGGTCACTCGATATTATTAGCCGCAGCGAGGCTGCAGAGAGCAACCAGGAAGTGCTGAGTCATCCTGAGCCTGAGTGACACCTTGTCAGCACTTCTGGTGCCAGATTCAGAGGTGAGCCGACTTCCTTTGACCTCCAGCTCTTCCTTCCTTTGCCCACCGGCCTCAGGGAAGGAAAACTGACAGCCATCAAGTGGGGCAGTGTGAACTCTAACAAACAGCACTACTGAACAGCCCCAATTCCATGGTCACATGCCTCCACAAATGTTATTAAAACAACTAGTTGAAAAAAAAAGTTTTTAATCTAAAAACATGGATATGTTATATATGCAGCATTTAACACCTGTCATAATTAAGCAATTATACCTCGAGTTTCTGGTTATAATTTTCTCCCCAAAATTCAGTCCAGCCTCTATCAGTATGCAGTATATGTCTGCTTCCTTTCACAAAGAGGCCTTAGCCAAAAAGAGTTCTGTGTCCAAATGATTTTTGCATGACTAAAATACTTGGTGGCTCAGTGGCAAAGAATCCTCTTGCCAACACAGGAGATGCAAGAGACGCAGGTTCGATCCCTGGGTCAGGAAGATCCCCTGGAGGAGGGCATGGCACCCCACTCCAGTACTCTTGCCTGGAGAATCCCACGGGCAGAGGGGCCTGGTGGGCTACAGTCCTCGGTGTCGGGAAGAGTAGGACACGACTGAGCGATTAAAACACTTTGTAGTACTATGCAAAAACCCTAAGGGGAAATAACACCTGGAGTCAAGGTGACCTTGAACAGATCCTGCAGAAGTTCGGTGTCCGTTTCTTTACCTGCACAATGGGACTAACAATCCTTCCCCACCCTCTGTTACTGTAGGAATAACTCTACTAACAGCGCTTAAGAAGCAGCCAACTGCCATACTAAAAGGAATGACACATTCCTTACCTATTTAAAAACAAATCAGAACAAAATAAGACCTTGGTCTCAGGCTAGTTTCTATATATTTTATCAGAAACATTCAATAATTTCATTGTATTTCAACAGCTGTCACCCCAAAGTTAGAATCCACAGTAGATAGACCTGAGACCTCCAATTGCCCAGCTTCTGGGCAATGTTCTGTACATAGTACGGGCAATGCAAAAGTATACTTTAAAAAAGGCAATTATATATGAGAAATATTAAACAATACTCTTCTGGAGTTGATATTAAAGTTGATATTAACCAGTTTCCTCCAGAATCTCTATAAATCTCCAAATACTTTATTCATATTAAACCAACTTTTCTTCAGTCATCAGTATTTTATTTCGCAAATGCTACTTAATGTTATACTTGTAAAATACGAACAAAACAAAAACAGCAAGCATTACTTTTTGCAATATTTGATTGCACTGTAGTATATTATTCAGGCTTCCCCGATGGCTCAGTGGGTAAAGATCTCCCTGCGATGCAGAAAACAGAGGATTCTGGGCTTTGATCCTTGGGTCAGGAAGAACCCCTAGAGGAGGAAATGGCAACCCACTCCAGTATTCTTGCCTGAAAATCACATGGATAGGAGCAGCTAGGCTATACTGGTACAAGTATGCTTTGTGAGCTAGCCAGGGTGGGGTTCAACTACATTTACAAAGCTGTTTCCACCAAAATCCTTGAGCCCCCAAACCCCAGTTTAGCAGTGGCCTCTGGGCAGTCATGTTTTCAGTCCCTTTACTATCTTCATATGCTTTGATGATGTAGACATGACTAAACAGAAATTTACACTGTCCCTGTTGCATGTAAAAACAGAACAGGAAGACTGCACTGCTTCTTGGCCCTTGACTCTCAAAGGAAGAGCAAGACTAGGGTGACTACAAGTCTTGAGATTAAAGGCAGAAATGACACGAGCACTCGAAAATGGCAGAAGACGGAGAAGAACGCACGATGCCAACACAGCGCTGTCAAACAGCAAACAGTTATTTGCTGTTGTTCAGTAGCTCAGTCATGCCTCTTTGTGAGACATTTATTGGACAGTCCTTAGTACTGATACATCTACTCAACCATTTGGAATGTTCTGTTCTCTTTTAAGGAGAGTGATTTTGTTCAGGAAATAGGAGACTGAACTCGATGCACTATTATGTGTGTCTCGCTTTCTCTTAGAATGATTAAGTCTTGCAGAAATCTCTCAGGTCTGCCTAGCTTTCCTGCAGACGGCAAGCCCCAGGCAAATATCATTGTGGTGGCGGTGTAGTCGCTCAGTTGGGTCCGACTCTTATGACTCTACAGACTATCCCAGCAGGCTTCTCAGTCCATGGAATTCTCCAGGCAAGAATACTGGCATGGGTTTGCCACTTCCTTCTCCAGGGGATCTTCCCGACCCAGGGATCAAACCAGCAGAAACCCTATCAGATATTAATAGTAGCTTCAAGACATGAACTGTTTAATAAACAATAATGTAATTGTGTCTCCAAGGGCCCATGTGTACTCTGAAACTTACACTTAAAATTTCACACTCTAACTTTTAAATTTAAGATGCCCACATAGTATCTTTCCCCAAAAGACCATACGTTACTGAACTGTGGTTCATGAATTTGTTCATGGTTTACCTGACAGACATTAAGCCCCTGCTCGAGCATTTTCAATAACATCTATGAAATTGATGCCAACCCACAATCTGCAGAATATATTTTCAACTGTCACACTAGCCAGGTGATCAGATCTTCTTTCTCAGAATCAAAGGACGCACGTGTGAGATAACTGCATAGGGCTGGAGCTGCAGGCTTCTGACGGGGAGTAATTTTCTTCCATGAAAGCCACAGCTAAATTCCAAACCTTGGTCTGCATTTTTGCTGTTGTTTAGACTCTCGGTGGTATCCATGGTCTAAACACTTCTTTGGCCATTCCCAACAGTGGCCAAAAAAGCATACGCCATTCACAGTCATTTATGATTTGGGGTTTTATTTCCATATAAAAACGAAGTAATTTTTAAGGATTTAAATGTCCTTTGGATCGTGTTAGGGTAGTAATTTATCCCTGCCAGAATTAGTTTATTGGAATTCCGAAGTAAATAACCGTGAAGAGGAGATGGAGGTAAAACCACGGTTGTAGAAACTTTGGGAGAGAAGAGAAGCAATCCTATATAACACTGCTTGCCTTAAGAAGAGAGAGGGAAAAAAAAAAACTGCACCAGAGCTTTCTTCATTTGAGCAGTCGGTTTTGTTCCCTGACGAGGCTCCCCACATATCTAAGCGCACTGAGTACATTCCCAACTCTGACTGCCAAGTTAAAATGAAAACGTTCTCAGTCTAGAAATGATTGAGGTGGTTTTCTTTAATCAAATTAGAGCGGCCAAATGTTCCTTTCAAAGGTAACTGTCTACTCTGCAGCTGTATGCAAACTACCACATCAAATGAGAGAGGGGGAAAAAAAAATAGCGATAGAATTGTGTCCTTACAGTACAGTGCTGGCTGGAAGGATGGGGAAACAAAAGCATGAGTACAGCGAAGAATTACATTCACAGTGAGCTTCCAGAAATATGCTGACTTCACAAACTGCGGACAACTTACTGAAACTTCCAGTATATAATTAGTTATTTTGGGGAGGGGAGAAACACGGTGGGGGAAATTCCCCCTTAAGAACTGCTAAGCAGCAATAGATACCTTGAGTCATTTACCCTAGTGACCAAAGCCTCAATGAGAAACATTAAACGACTTCACAGACACAAAAATCTCATAGACCTTGCTTTTTCACTTCCTGCCGCCATCAAAAAACACACTACAGTGAGTAATCTGGAGTATCCAACAAGCTTCAGTCAAGCTCATAATGATTCATTTAAATGCAAAAGAGATTCTTTTAAATCATCAAGACATGGGGAATTCCTGCAAAGAAATTAATTCATCTTGAGTTTTATTTTTCTCAGTTTGTTTCTCATAAGAAAAACCAGTTGGTTAAAATCAATATAACATCAAACTAGTTATTGCATGATATGGGCTTTATACTGGCTATTGGCTTTAGGGAGGAATATGGCATGAAAATCTAGAATGATGATGAATTTAGATAGCCAGATGAGACAGATAATGGAATAAAAAGATGATGTTCTTTCTACATTTATCACTCCTTTCCAGATGATTAATTACACTGTCCTCCAAATTAGGGAATGCTATAATAAACAGCCATATTAGCTACCCAATTAAAAAAAAAACAAAAACTAATGGGTATTTAGGGCTATAAGAAAGCAAAAGGGCTGACTTATTCATCGGACACAAACAACTAGGAATTGGACAAACATATCAAACAACTGTTTTCAGATACTGGAGAACAGGAAGTACAGGACTGTGATCCTAGAGACAAGGGAAACAAATGAGGTGCCCTGGACCACCCTGCCTTTATGCCTGGAGGCAACTTTCAGACCATGGGCACAGGCAAGAGAAACATCCCATGAGGTCCATCATCTGAGTTGAGCAGGTAGAAACCAGAGCTGAGAAGACAAGGCAGCTAAAGTGACTAAAATCCGTGAGACAGAGAACTGAAGAAAAAACTATCCAGAAAAAGAGCTTCAGAAACCTACATGGGATCTACTGCCTTCTTGCCTAAATCAGCACATGAGCAACTGCCTGAGGCCAAGAGAAAAACTGCTTCTGAGGAAGAACAATTACCAGGAAGTTGTAAACTGAATGATTCCTAGAGCTCACACAAAGCAAGAAATCTTTCTAGCTCCCACTAACCAAGAGAGTAGAGACCACAAAAGGGCAATGCTGCCTTGGGAGTGGGCCTTACCTAGCCCTCAAATAGTCTAAAGCAGCCTAGCTCCCCTCCGCATCCTATTGTTGTTGTTGCTAAATTGTGACCAGCTCTTTGCAACTCCATGGACTGCATTTTCCAAAAACTAAAAGTAAGCTTTGGAAGGCTCAAACTCAACTGCAAGGAACTTACTGCCCCTCAGAACGAAAGTTCAGCATTCTTTAAAAGAATGGAACAAAATCAAGCAGTCAACAATGAAACATTCACAATGTTTGGCGTCCAACAAAAAAGTATCAGACAGGCATACATATAGGAGAAAAATCAGTCAATAGGAATACACTCAGAAATAACACAGATCATGGAATAGCAAAGAGCAACTATTATAAAAGTCCTTAAAGAAAAACACGAACACGTGAGAGGAAAATGGGAAATATTTTTTAAAGAGTCAGATGGAACAAGTACCAAGACACACTTTATGGACCAACACATGTCTTAATAATTTAAAAAGGATAAAATACTATAGCTTTGTTCTCCGATCACAACAGAATTTAATTAGACAGAAAGGCATTTGAAAAATTCTGTATATATCTGCAAACTTAAAAACACAAATCTAAATAACCCACAAGTCAAAAATTCATCACCAGAACAGGGCTAAAATATTTTGTATCACACAAAAATGGAATCACAATGTCATTATTTGTGGGAAGCAAATAAAACAACATAAATGCTTATATTAGAAGAGAAGAAAATTCTAAAAACAATTAACAAAGCTACTGTTTCAAGAAGCTAAAAAATAAAGAACAAATTAAACTCAAAGTAAGTAGGAAAAGGAAATAAAACTAAAAGTAAATATCCGTGGAATAGACAATAGACAAATTATAAAGAAAATTAATGAAGCCAAAAACTGGTCAATAGAGTTAACAAAAATGTACCTGTATTATCAAGAAAAATAGGGAGAACATACAAATTACCAACATCAGAAATGAAAGGGGAAGACATCACTACAGATTCTAGACATTAAAAAGATAAGAAAATAAAAGAATCTATGCCAGCAAACCCCAAAGGCTAGATGAAACATACAGTTCCTTAAAAAACAAGTTACAAAGTGATTCAACCTATATGGCTCCATGTCCACTAAGGAAATAAAATCTGAAGTTAAAAACCTTCCCATGAGGAATATCTTTGGCTCAAATGACTTCACTGGTAAATTCTGTTAACTATGTAAGCAAATAATACTAATGTTACATGAAATCTTTCAGAAGAGCTAGAAACACTTATAAAATTCACTATATAACAGGATTACCTCCAAACCAAAACCTGAGACATTATTTAATAAAGAAAATTAAATAACAATATCCTTCATGAACATGGATGCAAAAATTCTTAGCAAAATTTCAACAGACAAAATTGCAAAAGCAACTTTCATAACGAAGAAGAAAACAATTGGAAAACTTACACTACCTGATTTCAGGACTTACTATAAGACTACAGTAATCAAAACATCATGGCACTGGCAAAAGTATAAATATATAAATCAATGGAACAGGGCAGAGTCCACAAATAGACCTAAAGTTATATGGTCAATTCATCTGTGATGAAAGTGCCAAGGTAATTCAAAATGAAGAAGGCATGGTCTTTTTTAACAAATGGTGCTAGAACAGATGGATATCCATACAAGAAAAAAATGAAACTGGACTCCTTCCTCAAGCCACACACAGATTTAACCTGAATGTACCACAGACTTGACATAAAAGCAGTAACTATAAAATTCTAGAAGAAAACATGAAAAAATCTGTGCCTTTGGGGTAAGCAAAGATAGGATACTAAAAAAAAAAACAACAAAATCCATCAAAGAAGAAAATTATAAGCTTTGGAAAAATCAAAATGTCCTCTTTGACAGACACCATCAAGAAAATGAAAAGGCAAGCCAAAGACCTGGAGAAAATATTTGCAACGCACACACCTGCACAAAACAGTGTTCCACAATACATAAAAAACCCTCACAATACAATTGGATAATCCAGTTTTTTCATGGCCAAAATATTTGCATAGATACTTCCCCAAAGAAGGTAAGAGAATGACCAATAAGCAAATGAAAAGACGGTCAATAATATCAGTCATTAGGTAAATGCAAATTAAAACCACAATGTGGTATCAGTTCACACTTAACATAGAATGGTTAACATTAAAAGGATTGACAATATCAAATGCTGAGTGGAAAGCAAATCAAGTGGAACCTTTATACACTGCTGGTGGAAATACAGAATGGTACAGCCAGTTTGGGAAAGTTTGGTAGTCTCTTTAAAAATTAAACATATTAATACATTTGCCATACAAGTCAGCAAACCATTTCTAGATATTTGGCTTTCGTCACTAAGGTGTATCCGACTCTTGCCACCACCTGAACGGTAGGCCTGCCAGGCTCCTCTGTTCATGGGATTCTCCAGGCAGAATACTGCAGTGCCATTTCCTTCTCCAGGGGATTTTTCTAGACCCAGAAATCGAACCTGGGGTGTCCTGCACTGCAGCAGATTCTTTACCAACTAAGCTACGAGGGGGGCCCTCTAGATGTTTACTCAAATGAGATGAAAGCATGTGTCATATCAACACAAAGACATGTACACGAATGTCCACAGCATTATTCATAATAACCTCAAACTGGAAGCAACACAAATAACCATCAGTAGGTGAATGGATGGATAAATAATGCAAATTACGGCAAATTCATGAGAAAGAATGATGTACTACTAATACAGTCAACATAAATGAACCTCAGAGATGCCTGTGCAAGTCAGATATCAAAAAACACAATACTGTGTGTTACCACGCATGAAACTCTAGAAAGGACAAATAAATCTATAATAATGACAAAAAGATGAGCAAGGGTTGCCAGGGGTTCAGGTGGAGGAAGGAGTCTGACTGCAAAGAGGCCTAAGGGAACTTCTGGAGTAATGGAATGTCTGAGATCTTAACTGTGATGGTAGTTTACATAAGACTATAAACTTATCAGACTTCATTTAAAAACACACTCAAAATGGATGTTTTTTCCTGTATGTAAATTATATCTCAATAAACTTGATTAAAAACAAAAGGCAAAATAATATCCAAATACTGAAGTGAAGTGAAAGTCACTCAGTCGTGTCCAACTCTTTGCGACCCCGTGGACTGTAGCCCGCCAGGGTCCTCTGTCCATGGGATTCTCCAGGCAAGATACTGGTGTGGGCTACCATGCCCTCCTCCAGGGGATCTTCCTGATCCAGAGACGGAACCCACGACTCCTGCCATGCAGGTGAACTCTTTACGGTCTGAACCACCAGGGAAGCCCATTCAAATACTACTCAGCATTTAGGGAATCCAGCAACAGGGAAAACAAAAAAGTTAGGAACAAAACGCTGACTAAAACAGAGATAACATGGAGCAATTCAAAATTTAGGCCAACTCACAGACATAATACAACTATAAAACCAGAATAAAATGTTTATTAAAAAAAAAAAAGCCAAGAACAACAACAAAAAAGATGGTTTGAGGTTGAAAATATAACTGCAAAAAGAGTAAATTCAATAGAGGTTTAGAAAACAGCGCAGACTTCTTTAGAATAACGTAAAACAAGCCCAAAGGAAATAAAATAATTAGAAAGAGAAGAAGAAGGTAAGAAACACAGAGGCCGATCTGTAAAACTGAATCTTAAGAGACTTAGAAGTCCCAATTGCAAGACTGAATATCTGATGAACAAGAGGAGTTCATGGAGAAAGAACAGAACAAATAGGAAAAAGTAACTTTCAAAAACAAATAAATAGGCACAGAAAGATCTCAAGGAATGCCCAGCAAATTCAACTTAAAAAAGTACCACACCCACATATTTCTTCACATATTTCTGAAGAGCACATCCTAGCAGCTTTCAGAGCAAAAAAAAAAGTCACTAAAAACTAATTAGAAAATCCTATCAGTAGATGATTTTTTATGAGTAACACTGAATACAGAGAAAGCAACATTTTGTGGCAAAAATGGTTCATCCTAGATTTCTACCAACAATCAATTGCAAGAGACAATAAAGATGCTTTCAAACAGGTGAGGATTCGGAAAAGTTTATCTCCCATACACAATTTCTTAGGGAGTTTCTCACACACCTACACTAGCAAAAGAAGGGCGTGCACCACTGAAGAGGAGGAGTCAGGATGCGGGAATGAGTAGCTCCAAGTCAGAGGAGCAGTGAAAACGTCCCAGGAAGACGACAGTTCATCAGTCCAAGTAAATAACCAATTCTCAGTAATCCAAAGCTCCTGAGAAACTTCAGGAAACTGGGCCATTCAACAGAAATAGATGACATGACGAAGTGTTTGAAAAGAAAACGTTCTGCCTGTGATAAAGGCAAACAGTGTAAGAAAAATAAAAAGGCAATCGTAAACTCCAGGAAAAACAAAGCAGAACAAGAAAGTGAAAAAGCACTACCCTAAAATAGGTGTAATTTTTTTTTTTTTTAAGAAAAGAGAATCCAGGTGTCTGTCATTAAGAAAGAAGGGCTCTCTCAGCCTCACAGGGTTTTAACATTGGACCTATACCTGAGGTTGCCAAACAGAATGCAAATGTTTGACAACTTTAGCAAAGTAGCTGATGGAAGTTGTGACATTAACGGGAGTACAAAGGTAGAGGAAAGGTTAGGGAAATACAGAATTCCTCTCTTACTAAATGTAGACTCAAGAGACACGGCCGCAAGAGAAAGAATAAAAACAGTTATGTTTAAAGATATTGTTTTAAATCATCATAGAAATGACCCTAGCAAACCAAAGAGGAAGGAGATTTAACAAGCAGCAGTTCTGATGACCTAAATCTTCATCTTTCGGAATAGGAAGTCAATAGTTATTATCTGAAGTTTAGATATCAAGAAATAGAGCATAGTATATTATCTAGATTCACAGAGGAACAACCAGAAGCACCAAAAACAGAATTAAAAGAAGTCGTATCTGGGTACTGGGCACAGGGATAGTTGGGACAGGAGCCTTGCTTTTTCATCATATACTCTGCTATATTAATCACCAAGCATGTACGTCATGATTCTCAAGGGGGGAGGCACAAATTCTTTAATATTTTCTGGTAAGAGATGGTAGATGTGCCCTCCCCTGAATCTGTGGGGCTTTGAACTCACTTGTAACCAACAGAATGTGGCAGAAGTAACCCCACCTGTTCCTAAGGACACTGACTGGCGCGTGGAGCCATGCAGAGCCACAGGAGTCCAGTTACTCTGCAGCCTTGATGCTGAGACGAAGCTCAGGACACATGGAGAATCAAGGCGTTATGTGCTTTGGTCCACAGGCCCCCCCCCGCTCAGGTCTTAGCATCTATCAGCCAGCCTGAGTGAACATCAGACTTGTGAATGAAGACATCATCTCAAAATGAATCAAATCCCTAGCAGCTGTGTCAGCTCAAGGTGAAGACTCGGACATCACAGAGCAGAGATCCTACTCTCACTGCGCTCTGTTTCCCAGCCACCCAATCCTTGCGCCTAAGAAAAAGGTTGTCTCCAGCTCCTAAATTCTGGGGTAACTGACTACACAGCCATATTAATCAGAACAACTTCTTAAGTTGCTCAGTCGTGTCCGACTCTTTGTGACCCCATGGACTGTAGCCTATCAGGCTTCTCCGTCCTTTGGATTTTCCAGGCAAGAGTGCTGGAATCGGAGAAGGCAATGGCACCCCACTCCAGTACTCTCGCCTGGAAAATCTCATGGACAGAGGAGCCTGGTGGGCTGCAGTCCATGGGGTCGCTGGGAGTTGGACACAGCTGAGCAACTTCACTTTTACTTTTCACTTTCCTGCATTGGAGAAGAAAATGGCAACCCACTCCAGTGTTCTTGCCTGGAGAATCCCAGGGACGGGGGAGCCTGGTGGGCTACCGTCTATAGGGTCGCACAGAGTCGGACACGACGGAAGCCATTTAGCAGTAGCAGCAGCAGTGCTGGAATAGAGTGACATTTCCTTCTCCAGGGGACCTTCCCAACTTAGGAATCAAACCCGGGTCTCCTGTATTACAGGCAGACACTTTACTGTCTGAGCCACCAGGGAAGCCCCCAATAGAAAACATAATTACTTAAAATTAAAAACTACAAATAACCCCCTTGGTATTCTACATCAGTTACAACTCCTTGCAGTGTATCTGACAGCAGGCTGGGACCACCACACATTTTCACTCTATCCTAGTCTATTCCGCACGATTCTATTCCTCCCCTTCTCCCTCCTCTTCCACTTTTTTCTCCTTTTCTTTTCATCATTACTATTAGTCACAACTAAGTCATGTCAGATCCCGTGGATGATCACAGTCAACTGATCTAAGCAGAGAAGAAAGGTGTTGGGAGTGGCAGCAACACCAAACAGCGGTACTGGGCCCAGGGTCACGGTGAGACGGGCCTGTGATCAGGACAGCTATAGGGGCCTACACCACGACTTTACAGCTCCCGCCAGACTCTTCAGGAAACTGACTGTCAATCCTTTCTATAAAACTTCATGACCTAGAGAACCTGAAACCATATCCTAAAATTCCCACCAAAATATCTAAACCAACTCTGCCACAAATCATACAACCATTTAAAATACTAGTTAATACTGTTTATGTAAAATTATGTTCATAATTGAATGAATTGGAAAAATTAGTTTAGAGGGAATATATCTTAGTGTCCAGTCTCCTTGCTAATTATTAAATTATTCAATAACTCCTAATTACTGTCATAATCCAATTTACTAATATGATTATTAGACTATATAATCTTAAGAGTTTTAAATGGAATACTAATGAGTGAATAAAAAATAACGCAGCTGCTGAATTTGGTGTTAATTTCCATTTTTACTGTCATAAAAACTCCTGTAAAAGAGTAATCTTTGCTCACTGCTTAGCTCTTCAGTAAGTCACTCAACAGGTATTTATGTGCCAGACGTTGTTCTAGACACTGGGGATAAAAGAAGTGAACAAAAGGGGCAAAAATTCATGTCTTCACAGAGCTTATGTTTTAATGTGAATCATCCATCCTATATTAATTCACGCGTTACTTCAAGACATTTGCATGCTAGGCACAATGGACAGTGCAAATATGGCTAAAAAGGAATCAGACAACTATGCCATTTTATCATTATGGAATTAAAAAGAATGACAGCCTGAGTTTACTTATTCAACAAACACTGGCTGTGGTCTTTCTAAACGTGCCAGAACTTTAGGCTTCACTAGGTTTCAAAGCTTGAACCCTAAGAAAATTCAGATTTACGTAAGCATAGCCAGATTCTGTCACTACTTTACATCTTCACCATATAGTATCTCTCACTTCTACCTCAACTTAGCTCACCTTCTGCCATATCCTTCCCTCCTTTTAATGAGTCTGTGGTCCTTTCAGTCCATAAGGTATCTCTTAACCATTATCTATTGGTCTAACGATGGTTTCACCTCTCAACTTTATCACCTAAAGTGGGAAAAAATTATATCATTTTTCATAAACAAAGATGCTATTCTTGACTCATCTCAAAAGTCCTATTTTTCTCACATCAGGAATGGGTACCACCAAATCAACCATGCTTTTGTATAGTTTTCCTGGAGACCAACTCTCCCCTCTAAGTCAATCTTTCGCTCTTTGCAAAACTAACCGGTTTAGTTGAGGACCCAAGAGGCATCATCAACCCTAAGCTCTAGCCTAATGAGCTCTTGGTTAGAGAAATTACCCCTGATTAAATCTCACGAGCTTAAAGGAATTTGTAACAACTAGCAGGATGTCGCTGGAGAAGGCAATGTCACCCCACTCCAGTACTCTTGCCCGGAAAATCCCATGGATGGAGGAACCTGGTGGGCTGCAGTCCATGGGGTCGTGAAGAGTCGGACACGACTGAGTGACTTCACTGTCACTTTTCACTTTCATGCATTGGAGAAGGAAATGGCAACCCACTCCAGTGTTCTTGTCTGGAGAATCCCAGGGATGGGGAGCCTGGTGGGCTGCCGTCTATGGGGTTGCAAAGAGTCGGACACAACTGAAGCGGCTTAGCAGCAGCAGCAGCAGCAGCAGGATGTCGCAACTTTCTTTTCATCTTAATACGTAAGAGGTATGTTATTTCAAAGGAGGGATGCTGTCCCTGTTCTTTAAGGGGACTTCCATAACTTAAATACACTTCAGTCTTGATCAGCAACAGGAGTCCTTTCCAGCCCAATCTCTAAATCTTGTCTCTGGGTTTCTTATGGCTCAACAAGAAAACATCCCGTTTTTATCNGTTATTTCAAAGGAGGGATGCTGTCCCTGTTCTTTAAGGGGACTTCCATAACTTAAATACACTTCAGTCTTGATCAGCAACAGGAGTCCTTTCCAGCCCAATCTCTAAATCTTGTCTCTGGGTTTCTTATGGCTCAACAAGAAAACATCCCGTTTTTATCCAAGGCTATTTAATAGCTCCTTTAAGTGATTCTACATGGTTGGAATGTAGACGACATCATCTAAAACTCCCAACTTGAAACCACTCAGCTAGTTTCCTGGTTTCCACCAAAAAGTTTTAAAATGTATTGGTCAGAGCCAATAGCCTAACATTTAAAATGCAAAGACATATTTTGTTTTTCTTGTTCTGTTGCTGAATAGGGCTAAGCATTAATGTGTCCAACTTTACACATTCATACCTTACCCTCTAAAAAAAAAACATTAGGAAAAGTACATGTTTTACACTAATCGTTAGGAATACCTAAAACAGAAATTTATGAGACTACTTAACAATCAAAGGAAGCAAAATAAAAAAGAGACTTCATTAGAGATCAGTGTCCCTGAAAGATTTTAATGACTTAAACACAGACTATATGGAACAAAATTTAAAATGTCCTAAGGTGGTCATGCCGAAAGAAGAGCCTCGGAAAATAAAAAAGCAGAAATTCCAGTGTGTGACATAAAAAGGAATCATTCTGTTTGAGATTTTGAAATAAAAAGAGAAAGAACAAATAATTCAATTCCCCTTTGAGTTAAATTGAACAGTGAACTAAAAAAGATATCATCACGCTTCCAAAAGTTCTGACAACGTGTTCTTGGGGTGCTGTGTCCTCAGAGCTGCTCACAATAAACCCATTAAAGAACAGGGTACTGGGGAAAGGTGATTCCCCCGTAGCTCAGTGGTAAAGAGCCTGCCTGCCAGTACAGGATACAGAAGAGACAAGGGTTTGATCCCTGGGTCCCGATGATCCCCTGGAGGAGGAAATAGCAGCCCACTCCAGTATTTCTGCCTGGAGAATCCCACGGACAGAGGAGCCCGGCGGGCTACCACAGGGTTGCAAAGGGTCAGACACGACTGAATGACTTAGCACACAGAAAGATTTCACTTAATTCCATTCCTCCGAAGAGTTCTTCCAGCACAGAAAGCCACATTAGTGGTAAAAAGAAAAGTAAAAGAATTCAAGCAATTGATTAAAATCTATTCAGAGTAACTTACATTCTTACATTTAAAAACGTGCAAATCAGTTTCAGCTTTTACTGAATGTGTGCACATTTCCTGATGCTAATGTCTTCTCTATAGTATGGAAATTAAGTCCAAGACTGTACAGTTAACCATGGGAATTACTTAACTTTTAAAACTCACTTGACTATAAACTATATATGCTGGAGTGAAAAAAATGAAAATTGTTCTTTTCAGTATTTATTATTCCTGGGAAACCAAATAAGTATAGCCCAATATACAGATCCATTTTCCCTCTTTATTTGACACTCCTTTGTATTAACATTCATGTGATGGAAATAACCCACATGATCCCTTACTTAATACCTAGACCCCCTTTTCATTATTTCATTCGTTCATTTATTCATTTTATTTCCACTGGATGTAGAATGTAAATGGACGTGACCCAATACACACTTTCTGCCTCAAGGAGCTCACCACTGGGGTGTGGAAGGTTAAAAGGATCAGAAACAGTGGGAGGAGGGGAGATTGATGTTATACCTTACATAATAAGCATAATAACATACAGGGCAGACAGACATATACCAAGTACCATAAGGGAGGGCTGAAGTTGTTAAGGTTCAAAGGAAGCAGAAATTTTACCCAAATGAAGGTATTAAGGACACACAAAAGTCCGGAAGCACGTGACTAATGGAGGAGAAACAGGGTCTGAAACCCATGAAGACAGAATCTGGACTGTGGAGAATTCTCCCAACCCTCCCATGTATAAAATTTTAAGTGAAGAAACTGATTCTCATCAGTGTTTGCTCAAAACGGAAATTCACCCCTGTCACAGATAACTTTGATAATTCAACATATGCAATTATGAACACCGTGCGCTAATTTTTTTCTTTTAGGATAAGAAAGGTGTGAAATTGAACTTATCAGAATTCCTTTATTTGTAAGGCACAACCCAACAGCAATACTACAAATAATAAAAAGGACAGTATACCCCCTGCCCAAAAAAAGCGGCACGAGAGTTGGTTCTGAAGGACGCGTGCATAGCATTTCGACAGGAGCAGGCAGGTGGTACGGGGAGGAGAGCACACTCTGAGACCAGCTCCCATTAAACACAGGGGTGGCGGCAAGGAGCCCAGCGAGAGGAAATGGACCAGGCAATATCACTGTACGCTGCAAGCAGCAAACGTCACGAAGAACACAAGATCCTCTCAGAGTTGAAGCTAGGACTAAAGATTAAAAAAACAGACAGTCACAGGGCACATTTTAAATATCAGTAAGTATTGGAATGTTCTTACTAAATAGCTTGGCATATAGATACAGTCAAGACGAATACTCTGCCAGCATTTAGCTTGAGATAACTTACTATGTGTGCCTTCGTGCTTGCTCAGTCACTTCAGTGGTCTCCGTCTCTTTGCAACCCCGTGGACTGTGGCCCTCCAGCCTCCTCTGTCCATGCGATTCTCCAGGCAAGAGTACTGGAGTGGGTGGCCATGCCCTCCTCCAGGGGATCTTCCCAACCTAGCGATTGAACCAGTGTCTCCTGCAGCTCCTGCACTGCAGGCAGATTCTTTACCACTGAGCCCCCAAGGGAAGCCCTACTAATGTTACATGCAACTCTAAAACGATGAAAAGGTCGCATGGGAGGGGCGTATAATCTAATTCACTCTACTTCATTCAGGAAACATACTGGGCAACTGACAGTATGGACCCTGCTATTTATGGATATAAAAAATACAGCCCACCTTTGTCTTCAAGTCAGCAAACATAAAATCATTAAACTGAAAATACTTTTCTCATTCAAGGGAATGTTTTCTGATATGCAATGCCCATCAGTCATCCTGTTCTGTTAACACTAGATATAAACCTGTTTTTGAGCCTTAGTTATCCTCAGTTTTGTATCTATAACTCATGTAACTGAGGAATAAAGTAACTGATTAAAAATCAGGCAATTTTTTAATGTATTTACACAATAATTCCTACACAGGTCAAAGAGGGTTGAATCAAGTTAAATCTAAAACCCTTTTCAATAAAAAAAATAGACTCCTGTACTGTGATTCTTTCTACTGAACTAAAATCCTTTAGGAAGGTTAAAAAGGACTCAGTAATTAAAATGGCTACTTGAATGACAAAGTAAGTAGCTGCCCAAATTTAGGTAAACTACTGTTTGATAATGATTCCATCCTAAATGGGCTTCCAGGCTACTGCTGCATGCGCGTACTCGCACACAGATCCCTGTGCCACATGCTTTAAGCTGCCTTTATTTTGTGATGCATACATACCATGCAGTATTACTCAGCCATAAAAAGGAACGAATCTGAATTGGCTGCACTGAAGTGGATGAGCCTAGAGTCTGTTATACAGAGTGAACTAAGTCAGAAAGAGAAAAACAAGTATCATATATTAAAGCATATATATGGAATCTATAAAAAGGGTACTGATGAACCTATCTGCAGGGCAGGAACAGAGAGGCAGACATAGAGCAAGGACTCGTGGGCACAGCGAGGTAAGGCGAGGGGGCAATGTGCTGATGGAGCAGCACTGACATGTATCATTCCCACGTGCAACACAGGCAGCTAGTGGGAAGCACCTATGCGGCACAGGGAGCTCGTCTGAGTGCTCTGTGGTGCCCTGAAGGGGGGGGAGAGGCTGGGGCTGGGGAGAAGGCTTAAGAGGAAGGGCATATATGGATATTATGGCTGATTCACATTGCTGTATGGCAGAAACTAACACAACACTGTAAAGCAATTCTTCCCTGATTAAAAATAATATTAAAAAAAAAATGTTCTTGGGATTTGTCTTGTGGTCCAGTGGTTAAGACTCCAAGCTCTCAAGACAGGGGGCCCAGGTTTGATCCCTTGTCAGGGAACTGGATCCCACATGCTGATAAATAAATTAATATATATATATATTTTAAAGCTGCCTTTATTTCACTTTAATGGGGAGCAGTTACATGAGTAGCTGGTAAAACAAAATCAAGCATGGCAACACACAGGTGACATTCAACAACTGCCCGTAGCTCTTGCAAAACTCCTCCCTCTGACTGCTCACCTGCCTGCCCCAGTAGACTTAGCCTCTATAGATCACCAATCAAATGGTAACCTTTATGTAGGCAGGCTTGTCACCAACCACCGGTGTCTATTTTCCATGCGCTTGGAAAAGGCCCCACTTCCAAACACTACCTTCTGGTACTCCCACTCCTCCAGTGCCCAGATTTTATCTCTGCTGTGTTCTAGAACACCAGGAAGCTCATGATTAATTTCCTTCCTAAGAAGACTGAGAAGGACTTTTCTGGGGGTCCAGGACACAACTGAAGTGACTCAGCAGCAGCAGCAGTGGTTAAGAATTCGCCTGTCAAAGCAGGGGACACAGGTTCGATCCCTGGTCCAGGAAGATTCCATACGCCACGGAGCAACTTAAGCCTGGGCACCGTCACTACTGAGTGGGGGCTCTAGAGCCCCTGAGCTGTAACTCCGGGAGCCCACATGCCTAGAGCCTGGGTGCCCCGAGAGAACCCACTGCAGTGAGAAGCCTGCATACCACAACCAGAGAGAAGTTCTGACTCACCGCCGAAACCAGAGAGAGCCTCAGCACAGCGATCAAGACCCAGCGCAGACAAAAACAAACAAACAAACCTTAAAAAAGAAGGCTGAGAAGCTTATCTGAGCCTCATGAGAACTAGAAATGGTGTGATTAGTTCAAGAAGCATGGGCAACACATATTTGCTTCGGTATCTGGAAGTTGCTATCCTACCTAATTTTCAAGTATTATAGTGTTTATTTCACTAACTGGGAATCAGATGCTTGGGCCACATTATGAAATAGTTCATAAGCATTTAGATTTTTTTTTTTAACTGTTCTTTGTCTCAAATGAATTTAGTATTATTACTTATTTAACTACATTTTTACCCATATTTTTACTTAACTATAGCTTTAAATGATCATAGTTATTACCCAATTTCCTTAAAAGCAGAATTTAATGGATGATCTCCACACATTTTTACAGATTTACTTCAGTAAGGCATACTGCCGAATTCAGGAATTTTCCGAGTTGATATGTCATTTATTCCTGGCAAACCATCACCTTTGTCTACATATAGTTCATTTTTTCCAAACTAGAAATGTACTCACTGGAGTTAACTTCTTCCATCAAATGAAAGAAATTATTTTAAAATTGCTACTGAGATTTTAGAGCATGTCAACAACTTTCAAATGGCATGGCAGGCAAGCTGCTTGACCTCTGGACTTTAGTTTATCTATAATATCAAAGGGCTGAAAGACCTCCAAAGTGTCTTCCAATCCTATTACTAATGAGTTTCCCATGACACAGAGAATTGGATGTTTTATTCTTAAAAAACATTCTTAGGAAATCATTAATAGTAAGACATGATTTTTTTTAAGGTAATTTACTTTTTTAAAATTTGATTTTTAATTGGGAGGATAACTGCTTTACAATGTTGTATTGGTTTCTGCCATACAACGATGTGAATCACCTATTGTGTGTGTGTGTGTGTGTGTGTGTGTGTATACACCCTTCCTCTTGAGCCTTCTTCCCAACCCTCATCATTAATAGTGAGACATGATTTTTTTGAAGGTAATCTACTTTTTTAAAATTTGATTTTTAATTGGGAGAATAATTGCTTTACAACATTGTACTGGTTTCTGCCATACAACAATGTGAATCAGCTATTAAGTGTGTGTGTACACCCTTCCTCTTGAGCCTTCTTCCCAACCCTCATCCCCCTCTCAGTCGTCACAGACTACAGCAACTTCCCACTAGCTATCTGTTTTACACAGGGTAATATATATATATATGTTTCAATGCTACTCTCTCCTCCCTAAAGGTAATTTACTTTTAATGAGTCTCTTTTCACAGATATCCACTTACCTTTGTTCTAAACACAGGAAAATACCCTAAAAGATACTCAAGTTTAAACAAGTCTGCCTCTTAGGAGCTACTTCCTCATTGATAGAGAAATTCTAATAGTATAGTGATAACAGTTGTGTGAAAAGGATACAGCACAATCCACGGCAACAATTCAGCACTACCAAGTTCTTCTGCAGCACCAAGGAATGGGAGAACATCACTATGAAAATGTGTATTTACTAAATAAGTTCAATAACTTGGAAACTTCTCAAGGCACTCTCAGAGAATGAAAGACAAGGCCTACTTTTCACATAAAAAGACATTTTAAATTCCTGCTTCTCCTGCCTTCACTGAAACAAGTCCTAATAAATATATTATTCAACCACAAAGTAACCTTTTATTCAGAAGGATTCCCATAAACTAACTTACCTGAGGATTCATGTTTATGCAGCAACAAATCGTATATCTTTCTACTCTGTTAATAGGTTTTTCCAGAGAAATCACATTTTTATTCTTTTTATGATATTACTGAGATCATTAAAAAAGAGGAACTGGGAAAACTCTCCTTGAATAATAACCAGTGAGCTATATGCATTTTTCTGGTTTTCTTACAGCAGTGATTAAATTCGCTAATAGTGATAATTTAACATATTCAGACATCACCAGTTTATTCACTGAAATACTGTGAGTTTTAGATTACTGAACTAATACTTGAATTTGAATGACTTCTGCTACCCTAACAAATTTCATCCCTGGAGACAATACTGATAACACTAGCCAGTATCTCTGACATGATACTCATGTCTCCAGGTTATGGTGACCATATTATTCCTTCAAAACCAGGGTGAATTATTGTTTAAAATCTCCTTGGTTTTTAAACAGTAAGTCCTTCCTAAATCCTTGTTGAGTAAGTGGAGCTCGGATGTTCATACCTATCAATTGCATGTCATTATCGCCTTATACAGATCTCTGTGTATGTCCCTAAAGTGAAATTTAATCCCGACAAAGCATTTGATTCTGATTAGTGTTTCAGTTATCTAACTATTCAATCAGCAAATTCACAGTAACCAAATTATCACAAATATTAGCTGTTAAAAAAAAAATGGTTCCGTGAAATGTAACAAAAAGTCAATGGAAATAAAGAGAAATGAATTTTTAAAAAGATCAAAGAATTGCTCATCCCAGGACAAGGTTAAGTTCTATAGAGACTTTTTCAACTTGTTCACTGATGTATCCCCAGCTTCTAATAGTGTCTGGCAAATACTGGGCCCTTGATAAATATTTGGTGAATGGATAGATTGTTGATAAAACATGTTATTTTATCCACTCTGCATACTTAGTTCAGAACGTAAAACGGGATTCATTTGTGGTGTGCAGAAGCTCTAATACAGGTTCATACTGAAGTCTGATTCTGGTGAAAGCTCCCAGATTTGGAATTACTAACTGTAAAATACAAATAAATTTATATCCCAGACACTGACTGGCTGATCAAGCCTGGGCCTGGGATACAGCAAGCCACAGGTAAGCAAGAATTTCAAGTCATTATCCCTGTACATGCTGGAAGTCCCAGAGCCAGCAACAACAGGCAGCTTTTCAGGCAAATCCATCCAATATCTCAAACTTTTGAAAAACTAATGTGTTTATTATGCTTCTTCAAGCTTTGAGGGTTAACTATCTGTGGGAAGGGCCTATAATTATGACCAATTACTTGTGACTTGAAGGCATTTATACAGGCACCTATCTGCCCTTTTAAGAAACCTTTAAAGAACCAGCCATAGGACTGTAAAATGGATCCTCTGGGGCAACAATAAATCACAGGTTTGGGGGCCCAACTCTGACAACTCTCCCTAAGAAGAGAAGAATTTGTCACCTGTCCTTGATTTTCTAATCCTGCCTGAACAATTATCACCATCATCTAACATGTGAATTCAGCAAGTCATGGGGACCAGTAATTGCCCCCAGGCAGAAGCAGAAGGGAAGAAACAGGAAGGAAACAAATGGAATGGAGATCTGCAGCTTGTGAGGATGACATCATTGATGATTTTCTCAAGTGTCATTGAACTTCATGGCATATAACTGATGGTCTTTTCTGACAAACTACAGGCTCGTTATATTTCAAGCAGCTTCGTGGTTCCGGAGCTTGTAATGTCTAGGCTTGAGTATGATTTGTCCTACAGGAAAGGACAGGTGAGCTAATGCCTTACTGGGAACTTTTACCAAGGCAAGCCCCCTGTCCATCCCTCCCCACCCCCCGATCCCCACTGTCAATCTTCTTGAACACAAATAATACTTGGACATCTGAAGCACTCTTAAATTTACAAACTGTTCACATATACACTATCTCAGTTTCTCCTCACGATTCTTAAGAGGTAGATGTCATCTTTACCACTTAACATGCGAAACAGTTTTAGAAAATGATGCCTTTGTCTTTGACCTATCAGTACAATTTCGACTTATCAATGCAATCTCCTAAAATGTCTCAGTACAGAATCCAAAACATGGCCTGGTTAGAAATGTGTAAAGACACACCAACTTCAAGAAGATAAATCAAGAGACTAAGTCGGGTTTGCCAGCACAAGGGCAAAAACAACTTCCCTCCCTTATGAGAGTAAATTGTGCTTTAGGGAAAGGACGGTGTTACACAAGGGTGCCTCTGTAATACCTCTACGATTGGAAGGACATGATTTTATTTATATACATGATAATCATCCTTAACTGGACACTATCCATAGGTAACAGACAAAATAAGATAAGAATTCTGGCGGTGGAATTCACCCTTTGGGAAGTGACTGGGTGATTCCTCTAGGAAGATAAACTAAGTTACAGGGTACAAATGTACCCTTCGCTTTCCTCTCCAGTACCACAAAGACAACCCAAAAGGGTTTCTGTTGTTTTTCAACAACAAAAAAACACACAGGTTACCTACTGTTTTTTATATATAATCTCATCTTCCTAAATTACTGATTCTTCCAGTCCCTCTCTTCTCTATTGGCTAAAATAGAGGTATATTGGGATCCAAGCTTTATATCCATTTACTACCTTGTTCATGTAGTTAGGATTCTCTGCTGCCTGCTCGCCTGAGTCCTGACTGCTGCAGGAACAAAGCACCATACAAGTCATCCGGCCTGGGCTGAGAGGAGACAAGTTGAAACCTCCCAGGAAGACTGTATGGGCTCCCTGAGTCTATAGAGGGCTTGGTATTTCAAAGGTCAGTCTTGGGTCTCTCCACTTTGGTGACTAATGCTAAATTGTTTGACTTTTCACAAAAATATTTAGCTATGCTTATTTACATAATCTCATCCACAGCACACATACAGTAGTAAATATGTATTTGTTGACTAGAGCCCCTAGACGGATGAGAAGACAGGAAGAAGACCTCAAGACTTCCTTTTTCCAGCTTATTATCTTAGACATTGAGAAAGGTAAAATCACACCCTAATTTGTAGAAGTTTCCGGGCATTCCTTTTCAGCTTAAAACTATGCACCTCTGTTTAAAAAAGAAAAGGATGACACACCACACAATGTCAAACACACAATGGGGAAATTCCAGGATCACTAAGAAAACACTATTATCCAAAGTCACACACACTTCGGTTTAACACTGGTTCCCACAAAAGAAACACTGTAAAAACTGCTGTCTCCCCACCCTCCAGCACAGCCCACCCAGGAAAATCCTGGGCAGGACATTTAGAATCTAAATATTCCATAACCTGGACTGACTGACCGGAGAAGGAGCCTAAGGACTATGCCCTCTTAGACACACAAAATAATACAAACAGGTAACATATTTGGAAGACATTTTTAAAAGGACACAAAATGGGCGTTGGCACCGAAGTCCTTCATCGAAGTCCATGATAAGGAATCCTTATCATATGCAATGTTAGCGAAAGGAAATTGTAGGTGTAATTGACAAAATTATTCTCAAGTGTTTCTGCACTTTAAAACCTCATTTATGCTAGGCTCTGGCAGAAGACTTTTCTTCCTACTAATTACCACCATACCCTATTACCTCTCATTCATTCTCTCAAAAACTTCCCCAATGGCCAAGGAAACTGCGCGGGGGGAGGGG
>SJYA01000665.1:2281727-2370895 GCA_006410615.1 Neotragus moschatus | reverse complement strand
TCCTACATTGGCAAGTGGGTTCTTTACCAGTAGGGCCATCTGGAAAGCCCCAGAATGTGCATTACATAGTGTTATCTAGGTGTCAATACTTCAGAGAGGAGCTGAAGCAGAGGATGTATGGGAAGGGCCTGTCCTGGGAAAGACCCATAGAGTTCTGTTCAGTTACAGCCTGTAACTTGGAATGTAGGCTTCCCTGGTGGCTCAGAGTGTAAAGCGTCTGCCTGCAATGCAGGAGACCTGGGTTCGATCCCTGGGTAAGGAAAATCCCCTGGGGAAGGAAACGGCACCCCACTCCAGTACTCTTGCCTGGAAAGTCCCATGGACGGAGGAGCCTGGTAGGCTACAGTCCATGGGATTGCAAAGAGTCGGACACGACTGAGTGACTTCACTTTGACTTTCACCCACCATTCCTGCTTCAAGGCTGCAGTCTTGAGAGAGTTGTTGAGACCATCTGAATAGTATACATGACTGAACCTACTTAAGGTCTGCATGTAAAATATAAGATTCTGTAAGGCTAATGTGGAGATCTGCCTGTCCTGTGGTCACCGAAGACAAGCCCTTGTAAGTAACTTCCCTTGTTTATTAACCTGCCACCTAGTAGTCTGGAGTCGTCTGCCTCTTTCTTAGTCTCTCCTTACCCTCTGTGTACAAGGATCAGTTTTTGAATAAACACTTTACGTATGTCCCTCCTGATATATTTTAAAGAGTTTTAGAGCAAAATGCCAGGTGTCGTATCTTTCCATACTCATAAGTGCTTTGGCATCTATCTTTAACAAATAAGTTTTAAAAGATCTATAATATCATTATGATACCTAATAAATTAAGCAAGAATTCCCTAATGTCATCTAATATCCAACTTTCATTCAAATTTCTTTGATTTTGTTCTAATTAGAATCCAGGTAAAGTCGATACTTTGCATTCAGTTTATATGTGCTTAACAGGGCTTCCCTGGAGAAGGCAATGGCACCCCACTCCAGTACTCTAGCCTGGAAAATCCTATGGACAGATGGGCCTGGAAAAGTTCAGTCCATGGGGTCGCTGAGGGTCGGACACGACTGAGTGTCTTCACTTTCATTTTTCACTTTCATGCATTGGAGAAGGAAATTGCAACCCACTTCAGTGTTCTTGCCTAGAGAATCCCAGGGACAGGGGAGCCTGGTGGGCTGCTGTCTATGGGGTCGCACAGAGTCGGACACAACTGAAGTGACTTGGCAGCAGCAGAACAGGGCTTCCCAGGTGGTGCTAGTGGTGAGGAACCCGCCTGCCAATGCAGGAGACCTAAGAGACACAGGTTCAATCCCTGGGTTGGGAAGATTCCCTGGAGGAGGGCATGGCAACCCACTTCAGTATTCTTGCCTGGAGAATCCCATGGACAGAGGAGCTTGGTAGGCTATAGTCCACAGGGTCACAAAGAGTTGAACATGAGTGAAGCAAGGCAGCATGCAATATATAACAAGTCTTTTGTAATTTTAAACAGTTCCCTATCTCCCATGCTGATTTTTTGTGCCATTTCTTTGTTGTAAAAAAAAAAAAAAAAGAGTCAGTTTTCTTGTAGAATATCTTCCTGGATTGTTTTGTTTAGCAAAAAATGTCATTTAATATAATCTTCTAGCCCTTATCTTCCATAAATTCATACATGAATCGGAAGACTTCAGTTCAGTTCAGTTCAGTCCCTCAGTCGTATGCGACTCTTTGCAACCCTATGGACTGCAGCACGCCAGGCTTCCCTGTCCATCACCAACTCCTGGAGTCTTTCCAAACTCATGTCCATCGAATCAGTGATGTCTGAAGACTTCATTGGCTATTACACTCAGAAGTTCTTTTCAAAAGAGTTTTTACTGATGATGCTATGTTCTGAATTCTTGACTTCTGGAGACAGCCTTGCCTGAAAATTCCTTTAAGGCCCACATAACATGGTGCTGTATACCTAAGAACCCATTTTCTGGGACTTCCCTGGTGGTCCAGTGGCTAAGGCTTTGTGCTCCCAAGGCAGAGGCCTGGGGTTTGATCCCTGCTCAGGGAACTGGATCACACATGCTACAACTAAGAGTTCACAGGCTGAGACTAAGACCAGGCACAGCCAAATAAATTAATAAATATTAAAAACAAAAACAATTTCCCTTCTTTCCCCATCTCTCAGCTCAGCTCAATACCAAGGCCATTTTCTCTATAGTCCTCTGTGGATGAAGGAGAGATTTTGGAAATACTTCATTCAGCCTTCCTCTGAGCCCTTTGGGATCCCAGCTTAACATGAGAGGGTCTCCTATTAGGCATACGTTAGACTTTGACCTTAGTTCTCCTCCCTGAGCTAAGCCATCGAAACCAAAGCACAAGTTTGCCTGGAAGAGCTAATGTTCTCAGAGCTATTTTAGTGTAGGAAATTTTTTGTTGTTCATGCACGGGCAAAACCCAGAAGGGCAAGTTAATGCTCTTGGGAGCAAACTTTGACCAGTGGAGAATGTGAGCCAATAAATATGTCCCTCTTTCTCCCTACAGTATTTATGAGATGTGTTTTATATGGCATCTCCAAAACTCCCGTGGGATTGAATGATTTCCTCATCCGTAACCTGTCCTCACTCTTTCTCTTTTCACTTCCTTAATCTCTGGTTCTTACTCCCACATGAAAGACTCAATTTTGGGAGGAAGCAGCCTAAGACAGGGCTTCCCTGGTGGCTCAGCTGATAAAGAATCTGCCTGCTTGTGGGAGACCTAGGTTCGATCCCTGGTTTGGGAAGATCCCCTGGAGAAGGGAATGGCTACTCTCTCCAGTATTCTAGCCTGGAGAATTCCAAAAGGGTTGCAAAGAGTCAGGACATGACTGAACCTAAGACAATGTTCTAAACCTATTTTATTCTATGCATTTATCCTTTTTCTCCCCTTTAAATGTATTTATTGAAGGCACTAGGCCCCTACATCCTGTATTTTTTCCACATTGTGAGTTTCACTGATTACCTTCTTGTGGTTAGTCTTAGTTTGTTCCTTTGTACTCTGTATTTCCCATGATCTAGAGTCTTGATCAGATTGAGGTTCAAAATTTCAGCAAGAATATCTCATAGGTGGTGGTGGATATTCCCACGTGGAATGTACATATCAGGTTTGGTTGTCTCTGTAATGTTAACATTGATCTCTGAGTTTAGTTTTTGCCAACCTGACCCATAATATGTTCCCCTTCCACTTTTCACCTAATCACTTCCTTCACTTTTTGCTTTATACATTTTGAATGCTAAAGTTGTTTTAGGCAAGTAGCAGCAATACAAGTTTAGAATTGTTAGGAAAGTGAAAGTGTTAGTCGCTCAGTCATGCCTGACTCTTTGTGACCCTATGGACTGCAGCCCACCAGGTTCCTCTGTCCCTGGGATTTTCCACTCAAGGATACTGGGGTGGTCTGCCACTCCCTTCTCCAGGGGATCTTCTTGATCCAGGGATCAAACCCAGGTCTCCTGCACTGCAGGCAAACTCTTTACTGACTAAGCCACCAGGGAAGCCCTGGTATTGTTATAATTGTTACGTTTGGTGCATTAAGCTATATGTCCAAATGGAGTAAATCCATTTCTAGAGGGGATTTTTTTGTTGTTGTTGTTTAAAGTCTATTTTATTTGCTATTAACAAAAGCTATGCCAATTTTATTTTGATTATATATCTTTTTCCATCTTTTTATTTTCAATAAGGAGTAAGCAACATACATGAAAAACCTGGGATTTTCCAAACATATCTCCTAAAACTATAGCCTTGTTACAGTTGTGTTTTCTTAGTCCCCAAACGCAGCAGATGATAATTTGACCAATTTTCCCACTGTTATCACCAACATAGAAAAGTTGAAGGTCCTCATTGCCCATTATCCTAACACTTCTAAATAGCTAATTCTGTATTTTAAAGTCTCTTGTTTTTCGTACTCCATTGTGGTACTGAATTCTCTAGAGTTCGAAATGCATTTTACTAAAAATAATAGAAAACTCAACTGAGGCAGTTGAAACACATTTAGCTGGTTCAGCAGCTAAATTGCTGACATCTCTGCAGTGCCTTTGGCCTTTCCTTCACCCACCACACAACTGCTAATGCAGCATCAGCCCTCCTTCCTGCCATCTCTACTTATCCAACTCCCATCCTCAGGAATCAGCTCAAATTTCCCCTACTTTGGAAAGGAGGTACCCCGGAGGAGGAAATGGCAAACCGCTCCAGTATTCTTGCCAGGATAATCCCATGAGCAGAGGAGCCTGGAGGGCTACAGTCCATGAGGTTGCAAAGAGACTGAGCGGAGCACAGCACAGTTGCCTGTCTAGAGCACACTATGCCCGTTATGATATTAACGCAGCCTCTTTGGGTGTGATGGAAGCAGCATCCAGAAGAAGTGGAGTAAGGAAGGGTGGGAGACGATGGAGTGAAATGTAGACAGTTCTTCTCTAATTTTTAAAAATAATTTATTTTAATTGGAGGCTAATTATTTTAAAATATTGTGGTGGTTTTTGCCATACATTGACATGAATCAGCCATGGGTGTACATGTGTCTTTTTAGTGAAAAAAAGTTTGGTCATGAAGGTGAAAGCAAAAAGACAGTCTGTTGTTCTGTCTGAACAGCTTATACAGTTATATATATACAGTTACATATGTATATATTCTCTTTCAGATTCTTTTCTATTCTAGGTTATTATAATATATTCAATATAGTTCCCTATATTATACAGTATCTTGTTTATTTTATACAAAGTAGTATGTATATGTTAATCCCAAACTCCTAATTTATTCACCCCTCCACAATTCCTTTGGTAACCATAAGTTTGTTTCTATGTCTGTTAGTGGATTTCTGCTTTGTAAATAAGATCATTTATATCATTTTTTAATGATATGTAAATAATATCATATTTGTCTTTGTCTGGCTTAGTTCACTTAGTATGATATTAAGAATATCTAGATCCATCCATATTGCTGCAAATGGCATTATTTCATTCCTTTTATGGCTAATATTCCACTGTGTGTGTGTGTGTGTGTGTGTGTGTGTGTGTGTGTCTGTACCACATCTTCTTTTCTTTTTAAAAGTTTTTTATTACAGTATAGTTGATTTACAATGTTGTGTTAGTTTTCACTAAACAGCAAAGTGAATCAGTTTTACATATACATATATTCACGCTTTAGATTCTTGTCAGTAGAGAGTATTGAGAAGAGTTCCTCATCCTAGACAATATATCTTTATTAGTTATCTGTTTTATGTATAGTAATGTGTATATGTCAATCCCGACTTCTCAATTTATCCCTTCCTCTTTTCCCTGTGGTAAATATAAGTTTGCTTTCTACATCTGTTTCTACAAAACAGACTCTATTTCTGTTTTGTAAATTAGTTCATTTATGTCATTTTTTAGATTCCACAAGACTTACTTCACTTAGAATGAAAATCTCTAGGTCCATCCATATTGTTGCAAGTGGTATTATTTCATTCTTTTTTATGGCTGAGTGATATTCCATTGTATACACGTACCACATTTTTATCCATTCTTCTTCTCATGGACATTTAGGTTGCTTCTATGTCTTGGCTATTGTAAATAGTGGTGCAATGAGTGCTGGGGTTCATGTATCTTTTCCGATTAGAAGTTTCTTCAAATTATGGCCAGGAGTGGGATTGCTGGATCATATGGTAGTTCAATTTTTAGTTTTTTAAGGAAACTCTGTACTGTTTTTCATAGCAGTTATATCAATTTATATTTTCACCAACAGTGTAGGAGGGTTCCCTAATGTTCCTAAATTTTCCTCCAGACTTCTTTTTTTTTAACTTTCCAAACAATTTATAAGAACATTTAACAGATGTTCACAGTACACAGGAGAATAAGGATTAGCAAAGAAAGCAGCATCTGATCTCTTTGGCTAGGGGCAAGATATACATATCCATAGGAAATGGAAATACATATCCAAATGGAAATATGTATACCAAAATATTAACATTTTGGAGGTAGATTACAGGTGATTTTTGGCTTTTTTTTCTTACCTTCTGATTTCTCCCAAGGTGTTTTTTAATTTAATAATAAGCATGTATTGCTTTTCAACTGGGGAAATATGGTATTGGTGTGGGGGGCAAAAAACACAGAAGACATAAAAAAATCCAGTTGTATTTTTTCAAACTTCTAATTTTTAAACTATGAAAAATCATGATATCTAAATCTATATGTAGGGAGAAATGTGTAGGGAGAAAATGTGTAGGGAGATCCTTTTTTTTTTTTCTAGTTATAAAAATATCAAATACAAAAGAGTAGAAATTATTGCTTTACTTGAGAAACTTACTTCCAAATTACTTTCATGTGTTTTAAAAAGTCATAAAGAGCATCCAAGAAAAAAATCATTTCCCTAGGAATAAGTACAAAAAAATGGGGTTGATGACTGCCCCAAATGATATTTCCTAAAGGAAAAAAATGTAATATTTAACTTTTTTTTTTTTTTTGAGGCAGGGTAAGTGAACTACACACGTCATAAAATTTTCTTACTTTACAAGGAGGAAGGACTGTGAGCCTGTTTTTGATGCATGTTAAATACCAAATCCACTGTTCTGATCAAGATGTTGCTGCTGCTGCTGCTGCTAAGTCGCTTCAGGTGTCTGACCCTGTGCGACCCTATAGATGCCAGCCCACCAGGCTCCCCTGGCCCTGAGATTCCCCAGGCAAGAACGCTGGAGTGGGCTGCCATTTCCTTCTCCAATGCATGAAAGTGAAAAGTGAAAGTGAAGTCGTTCAGTCGTGTCTGACTCTTCCCGACCCCATGGACTGCAGCCTACCAGGCTCCTCTGTCCATGGGAGTTTCCAGGCAAGAGTACTGGAGTGGGGTGCCATCATTGCCTTCTCCATTTGATCAAGATGAGGGGAAAAAAAAACATTCTTCAACACTTCGGTTCTCATGCAATGAAATCCAAAGGTCTGTTGAATCCACCTTTTCAATTCATGTTCTACCTATACTTTCTCTTCTGCAACGCACTTATGGAATAGGCATTTACAGAGCCATCCACCTTTTTCCTTTTTGTGGAGTCAAAGGAGGCAAATCCCATTAACTTTATTTCTGTTTCTTCCTCTATGTTGCCTTCTAAGTCTTCCTCCGGTATCTGATGTTCTTTGCTCTTTGTTTCTTTTCTTTCTTCTTCCCATCTCTTCTTTCTTTCAGTTGAGAAGGGGCAGGAGATGTGGATCGATGTCTTCTTGGGGACCTGGACGGCCTTCCGTGCCGGGAACGAGAGCGGCTTCTTCTATCTCGCTCCCCAGACTGGGACCTTTCTAAGTGTCTGGGTTCTCCTTCTCAGATGTGGACCCGGACCGCCTCCGCTCCATCCGTGGAGAGCTGCTGCAGCTGCGACCCATATGGAATCCTCCTCCAATACAAGTCCTCTTTGTAGTCTTCTTGCTGATAGTCAATCTGACTGAAGGGAGGTTATACTTCATTGTAGTTTTGATTTGCATTTTGTTAATAATCAGTGACGTTGAGCATTTCTACATATGCCTGTAGGCCATCTGTATGTCTTCTTTGAAGAAAGGTCTATTTAGATCTCCTGCCCATTTCTGGATTGCATTGTTCGTTTTTTTAAATAGTGACTTGTATAAGCTGTTTGTATATTTTGGAGATTAATCCCTTGTCGGTTGCATTATTTCTCCCCATTCTGTAGGTTGTCTTTTCATTTTGTTTATGGTTTCCTTTGCTGTGAAAAAGCTTTTAAGTTTAATTAGCTCCCCTTTGTTTATTTTTGTTTTTATTTTCATTACTTTAGGAGGTAGATCCAAAAATATATTGCTGCGATTTATGTCAGTGTTCTTTCTGTTTTCCTCTAGGAGTTTTACAGTATTCAGTCTTAATATTTAGGTCTAAAATCCATTTTGAATTTATTTTTGTATATGGTGTTAAAGGATATTCTAATTTTATTCTTTTACATCTAGCTGTCCAGTTTTCCCAGCACCAGTTATTTGAGACTGTCTTTTTCCCATTGTATATTGCTGCCTCCTTTGTCATAGATTAGGTGACCATAGGTGCATGAGTTTATCTCTTGGCTTTCTATCCTGTTCCACTGATTTATATTTCTGTTTTTGTGCCAGTACCATTCTGTCTTAATTACTGTAATTTGTAGTATAGCCTGAAATCAGAAAGCATGACTCCTCCAGCTCTGTTCTTTTTTCTTAAGATTGTTTTGGCTATTTGGGGGCTTTTTGTGTTTCCAGAAAATTTTTTTAAATTATTTATTCTCGTTCGTGAAAAATTCCACTGGTAATTTGATAGGGATTATATTGAATCTATAGATCACCTTGGGTAGTATGGTCATTTTAGCAGTACTGATTTTTCTAATCCAAGAACATTTGTTTGTGTTGTCTTTAATTTCTTTCATCAGTCCTATAGCTTTTGGAGTACAAGCCTTTTGCCTCCTTAGGTAAGTTTCTTCAGATGTATTTTCTTCTTTCTGATGTGATGGTAAGTGGGATTTACTATCTCCTTCATTTCTCTTTCTGATATTTTGTTGTTAACATGTACACCTGAGATGGAAAAAAATAAAATAAAATTTGATAAAAAAAAAAAAAGAAATGCTACAGATTTAAGTATACTAACTTTGTAGCCTGCAAACTCACCAATGAGCTCTGATAGTTTTCCGGTAGTGCCTTTAGGATTTTCTATGTATAGCATCACGTCATCTGCTAATGGTAACAGTTTTGCTTCTTTTCCAATTTGAATTCCTTTTATTTCTTTTTCTTATCTGATTTCTGTGTCTAGGACTTCCAAAACTATGTTGAATAAAAGTAGTGAGAATGGGTATCCTTATCTTCTTCCTGATCTTAGAGGAAATGCTTTCAGTTCTTTGCCTTTGAGTATGATGTTAGCTGTAGATTTGTTATATATGATCTTTATTATGCTGGAGTAGGTTTCCTCTATGCCTACTTTCTGAAGAGCTTTTTTTTAATCATAAATTGTATTGAATTTTGTCAAAAGCTTTTTCTGCATCTACTGAGATGATCATATGGTTTATATTCTTTAATTTGTTAATGTAGTGTATCACATTGATTTTCAGATATTGAAAATTTTTTGCATCCCTAGGGTAAATTCCACTTGATCTTGGTATATGGTCCTTTTAACGTATTATTGCACTCAGTTTACTGTTATAATTTTGATAATTTTTGCATCTATATGTTCATTAGTGATATTGGCCTGAATTTTTTGTGTGGTATTTTTGTCTTACATTGGTATCTGGGTGATGGTGCCTCATAGAATGAGTTTGAAGGTATTCCTTTCTCTACATTTTTTTGGGAACAGTTTCAGAATAATAAGTATTAACTCTTCTCTAAATGTTTGGTAAAATTTGCCTGCGCAAAGCCATCTAGTCCTGAATGTTTGTTTATTGGGAGTTTTTAAGTTACTGATTCAATTTCAGTACTGGTGATTGGTTTGCTCATAGTTTCTATTTCTTCCTGATTCACTTTTGGGAGATTGTACCTTTCTAAGAACGTGTCCATTTCTTTTCTATAATGCTCATTTTATTCGTGTATAGTTGCTTGTGGTAGACTCTTATGATCCTTTGTATTCTGATTGTATTAATGTGAGCTCTCTCCTTTTTTTTCTTGATAAATCTGGCTAAGGGCTTATCAATTTTGTGTATCTTTCCAAAGAACCAGTTTTTAGCTTTATTGATTTTTTCCTATATTTTTTTGCCTCTATTTTATTTAATTTTGCTCAGATCTTTATGATTTTTTTCCTTCTACTAACTTTGAGTTTTGTTTGTTCTTCTTTCTCTAGTTGCTTTAGTTGCAAGGTTGGGTTATTTATTTGAGATTTTTCATGTTCCTGAGATAAGCTTTTATTGCTATCAACTTCCCTCTTAGAACAACTTTTGGTGCATCCCATAAGTTTTGGATCATCATGTTTTCATTTCCATATATGATGGAATGTTATTCAGCCCTAAGAAAGAAGGAAATCCTGTTACTTGTGAATGGACCTTGCAGATATTTTAATAAGTGTAATAGGTCAGACAGAGAAAGACAAATAGTGCACGGTATCCCTTATATGTGGAATTTAACCCCCAAAAAGTCAAAATTATAGAAATAGAGAGCAGAAAAGTGGGAACTGAGCACTGGGAATGGGGGAGATAGAGAGAGGTTAGTAAAAGCATGCAAACTTTCAGCTATAAAATGAATAATATCTAATAATGTAATGTAAAAAAGTGACTATAGTTGATAGTGATAGTTGCTCAGTCATGCCTGATTCTTTGCAACTCCAAGGACTGTAGCCTGCCAGGCTCCTCTGTCCATGGAATTTTTCAGGCAAGATTACTGGAGTGGGTTGCCATTTCCTTCTCCAATATTGATTACACTGTATTAAATAATTGAGATTTGCTAAGAATAAAATTTAAATATTCTCATCAAAAAAGAGATAAATATGTGAAGTGATAAATGTGTTAATTGACTAGATTAATTGGTTATTAATTAAATAACTAGGTGGGAAGGAAATGAAAATGAAGACAGCAAAAATCCCATATATATACATATGCACTGCCTTCAAATAGAGTCAAAGGAGATATTCTGTCCCTAAAGGATGGGATGCTGTGTTTTAAATCGCTATTAAGACAAGTTTATTCCCACTTCTCTGCCTCCATAATACACCTTGGGAAACTATAGCTTAGTACCAGAGGAATTTTCTCACTTACCTCGCCTCTCATGGTGTCCATTCTGTGCTAGGGAGATGAATTGTTTAAAGGTATGCATCTATTACACTAAAAAAAAAAGGGCAAACCCTGTAAACCAAACAATTTCTTGTTCTGGTATAATCTGCCTTAAAGAAATGTTCACAACACATACACAGGACATTGCTTATAACAAGAGATTTAAATTTAAAAAATTATGGGGTATACTTACAGCAGCACAGTAGTTACAAAACTGTAAAATTATTTCTCCCAACTGAGAGAACTAGGGTAAGAATTTGGGTTCATGATGTAGGAAATGAAGGTTAAGGGCTTCTCTAGGCCTTGGGTTCTAATTTTATTTTACTGTATTGTGAAATCTTCTGCATCAAGGTCTAGAGTGCACTATTGAAATCTTGTAGCCCTATTCAGGCTTCAGTTGCATGTCATATACAGAATTCTTAAGGGTCTCAGTAGTTGAAGATTTGGGGGAAATTTTTAAAAGCGACAATAAGTTTGGTGAGATACAGTTACCAAAATATGATGGATTGTTCTCTTAGGCAAGAATTCAGGACAACAGAGAAAAGAATCCCTCTCTGTGAAAACTTGTCTAAGTTGTATTTAATTCTGGATATCACCCTTGATCTGGGACACTGGCACACTGGCGTGTATTTTCAAAACACCACGATGGTGAAGGAATCTGAAACCACCTCAATAGAGGCAGGGAGTAAAAAAAAAATTCTGCCAGGGAAAGAGGAAAGCATCCCAGTATTGTACAAAATGGTATTAACTCAATAGCTGGTACCTCTTATGGCCCTGTCCTTCACCATTGTGTCCCTTGCTCTTAAGTCGACCGCCGCGCACACAGTGGGTCCTCAATCCATGTTTGTTGAATAGTTACGTTACCATGCCATCTTGAGGGTATGATTGCCTGATCATAATTTAAATTAACTACTACATCTGAAGGAAACATCACTGCAGTTCTTTGGGGACGCAGTGGCTGAATCCTGGCTCCCGCAGTGGCGCATCTAGGGCATCTTCTGTCCCAGGAGGCCTTGCCAGGGATGACCTTTCTTTCTCTTGCCCTTTTCCTCCCTCCCATCTCCAGGCTGTAGATGATTCCGTGGTCACGAGGTCGCGACAGTCCGCGCCGTCGTGGAGACAGCGGGACGTGGAGAGAGAACTACATTTCCCAGCTGACTCTAGTGCGCGCGCCCCTGTTCCAGTGCTGGGGGCGATTGCAGCAGGCGCTCGCTCCCCGCCGAGCGCTCGTCGCCCGCCGGAGCCTCCGCCAGGGGATGAGGTGGGAGGCGCTAGAAACCACTTAGCTACAGCCAACCGCCCAATGCAGCACTCGCTCGCTCCCCCCACCAGCGGAAGCGCCCGCGGAGCACAATGCAGCACTGAGGCAGCGCCGCGGTGGAGGCTGCAGCGCCTGGGTCGCCACAGCTCGTGTCGGGGCTGGGAGCGGGTGGCCCAGGCTAGCCCCGGGCGCGGGGCGCGGAGCGCGGGATCCGGACGCGGCTGCCTGGGCATGAGGAGCTGAACATCTCGGGCTAGGCGGGCGGACGGCAGCACCATGCAGGCGGCGGCAGCGACGGCTGTGTCCGTGCCCTTCTTGCTGCTCTGCACCCTGGGGACCTGTCCCCCGGCGCGCTGCGGCCGGGCAGGTAAGTTCGCCGCCCTCTGTGGCTCTGGGACGTACCATTTTCCGGGCATCTTTGCAGCCCTCAAGCGCATGATAAAGGGGCATCCCCATTTCCCGAGTTAGCGGGGAGATTTTTTTTATTTAGAAGGGTGGTGAGAAGTGAAGCAAAAATATTTTGTGGGGGCGCGCGGATGCGTTAGAGGCTTTAGGTCAAATGCTTGTTTTTCTTCGGAAGTAGAAGAGGAATGCGGAGGATGAGAGAGGGGGCTCTGCTTTTGGGCCCCGATCTTGGATGCTCTCAGATGAGCTGGTCCAAGGCTTTGCGTCTGGTATCTCTGCGTCCTTCCCAGATGGGGTCTGGGAGGGAGGGGAGATGGGATCTTCTCTGGGGAACCATCGGACCGCAGGGTGGACGAGTGTCCGTCAGTGTCATTATTTTCTCCTTTTCTCCCTGATTCTTCCTTCCCCGCTTTCCTGCCCGAAGGAGACGCCTCGTTGACCGAGCTGGAGAGGAGGAACGAAAACCGCTTCCTGGAGCGCCAGAGCATCGTGCCACTCCGGCTAATCTACAGCTCGGGTGGAGAAGATGAAACTGGGCACGACGCGCTGGACACGCGGGTGCGGGGCGACCCCAGCAGTGGGCAGGTGAGAGGCGCGGTCCATGGGGGTGGTCCTACGCGCGGCCCAGCCCACTCCGACCCCGCGTTTGCTCTCGGTTGCCCTGGAGATGCAGTGTCTTGGGTGAAAGCAGCGCAGTTCTCTTGCGAGTCATATATGGCGCTCCCTGTGCAAAAGAAAGAAGAGAAAGGCGGACAAAACCCCCAAAGAGTCACAGGCCAGGGGCTTTGCTCAAGAGGTGTTTGTGCGGGATGCCTCCATGTGTGCGGCAACCTGAGTGAAGGGGCGGAGATCCTCTCACCGCTGCCAAGCGAAAGCCATGTGTAGGCAAGAAGGGATATAATATTTGAGTAGGATTTACATCATCATTATTGTTGTTGTGGTTGTTGTTGTTTTAATTCTCAAAGAGAAGGCTTTGTGTGAGTTAAGCCAAGATTGGTACTGTAGGAAAACTGGAAAAACAAGCGTAGACATCCCTATCTAAAATCTTGAAAGTAAGCTGAACTACAAGGTTCTCAACTCACTCAATTTGTGGACATCGGAGATGGACCCACTCACCTTCACCTTACAAAGAAGACATCCTCTTCTCCCCTTTCTTTATTGGTAGCAGCCCTCTTGGTGTAATTAGGGCAGTGTGGCTTTGGGGGCATTTATAAAGTATGTTTTAAAATAAAAATCTAAGTACCGTTTACCGTATTTAGGTCAATATCACACATTCACAGATACGCTTGAGAATTCATTTTTGAACTTACTGTTTAATCTAAGTAAATATTTTGGGGCTCTGTAAGCATTTTCTTTTTATTTACATGTATCAACCTGGCAACCAGTTCATCCACCTGTAAGTACATATTAAGATAGAACATGTTCATGTAGTTGAAAATTTTGCACACTTCACTAAAGTAGGCTGAATATTTTTACATGTCTAAATATATTCTTAATATTTTAAGATGTGTCTTGATGTGATAATCATAGTAATTTACTATAAGTGTAAAATATGTAAAAATAGAAAAATGCTCCTTATTTGTAGCCAAGTACTTAATTTTGTTAAAATCTTAACATGATAGAAATTAAAGTGCTATAGTAATATCCATCAACTAGATTATTATAATAGAAAATTTAATACGTCAAGTTTTAGTGAAAGAGCCCATCATTTGAATTAATGTTTGGTAAATACCTTTTCCATTATGATTTGTTTCCATACTAAAGCTGAAGAAATATCAGACACTGTTAGAATTACTTCTGTAGAGGAATATTCTCACACTCATTTGCAACTTTTATTATAAAAAATTTCAAACACACATGCACAAAAGTAGACAGACTATTATAATGAACTCTGAGCTTCAGCAATTAGCAACTCATAGCCAATCTTATGTACATCCTATTTTCTTTTCCTTTCTGTATTATTTTGAAACATTTCATAAAAAAATTTAACTATGAACCTCTAAAAGACAAGGATTTTTTAGAAAATGTAATCACGATATTATCATAGCTTATATATATTAAATATGTCAATGTATTATATATAAATATATATAATAGACATATAAATATTATATATAAGTTTGTTTGAACCAGGATCCAGATAATGTTTATAAACTGCAATTAGTTTTTTTAAAGCCTCTTTAATGTATGATTTCCCTCATCCTTTTTCTTCCTTTTTTCCATACAATTTATTCATTGAAGTTATGGAGTCTCTCATCAAGTAGAGTCTTCCACAAGCCAAATTTTTGCTGATATAGACATTGCTTTAAAACAAATCACAGTGCTTTAAAACAAATCAGAGAGGAAGAAAGTAGAGATGGAGAAAAAGAAAACTGCAGGATTGAACCCGGAGACTCCTGGAGCCTCTGCCTCATGCTGGTGATGTCTTTACGTACCCTCTGCCCTTCTCTGTGTCGGTGAAAGACTGCTATTCTTGGACAACAGGCCAGTCCCCCTTTTTCTCCCCATTTCTGGAATACCACTTTTGTGGGTGTTTTTTTGGTTTATAGATCTCTCCACTTGGGGCAGAGGTACTTGAGGCCTGTGCAGCTTCTACATCCTACAAGGATAAACCTCACATTTGAGAAGAATGACCATGACTGCCAAATGCCCTCACTTTTGGAGAGGTGTGAATGAATTGGCAGGATTTAGCTTAAACAATGGCACCCCACTCCAGTACTCTTGCCTGGAAGATCCCGTGGACGGAGGAGCCTGGTAGGCTGCAGTCCATGGGGTCTCGAAGAGTCGGACATGACTGAGCCATTTCCCTTTCACTTTTCACTTTCATGCATTGGAGAAGGAAGTGGCAACCCACTCCACTGTTCTTGCCTGGAGAATCCCAGGGATGGGGAGCCTGCTGAGCTGCCGTCTATCGGGTCGCACAGAGTCGGACACAACTGAAGCGACTTAGAAGCAGCTTAACAGTGTGAGTAGTTTATTCATTCAAGTCAGAAACGAGAGTGAAGATACTGTCTTGTTATCAAAGTAATTATGACAAGCAGTTATCTCCATTCTGGTACATGGTAAGGTACAAATAGTGCATTTGGTTGGGTGCTGGGTCATCTAGGTAGCTACAGCAGTTTATTATGTTCCTCAGCTACAGTTAGTGATCACTGACTAGTAGGGCTGAATCTGGCAGAGTTGTAAAGACTTAGTTGCCATATGCCAACATTTCCTCCAGTTAGGAAACTGAGGAGTGGTCCTGCATATGTCATTTCTTATTTCATTGAGCACTATTGATTGAATCTAAAAACATAAGTTAATTATATATGGACCTTGTTAATTTTCTTGGTGATTAAATGGATGTAATTTATACTCATACGTATGTTTAACAACTTCCTTTCTAATAATAAAATTAGGATGCTTTCTATCAGCTCAGAAAGGTATATACTGATTTGTTTATTTAAAAGACATTTATATACTTGAGTTCATGCTGTATACCATTTTTTTTTTTTAAGACCCTGGGGATTTAGAGGTAAAAGACTCAGTTCTAGCCTGTTAGGAGTTTATAGACAAGTAGGAAGATGAATGAATAGATAGGTAGTTACACTGTGTCCTTGTGTGTGATTTTCTGGAGGTGATCATAGAGAGATGTGGAAGCAAAAAGACAGTGCTTAACCTAGCTGAGCAGTCAGGGTGGGTTCTCAAGGGGAGGCACTATCTGAACTGTGTTTTGAGGGTTGGTAAGAACTGACCAAATTATAGGGAAGGGGTGGTCATATCAAACGAAGGGTCAGCAGGTACATGGACGTGTGAAATCAGATGCATTTTTGACTGCAAATAGTTAAGATTTAAGGGACAGAAGAAACAAACCAGAAAATAGCTGAGGAATTTGGGCTTCTCCTGAAGGCAGTTCAAGGATTTCAGTAAGTAGAGTTACCCAGCTACATATAGGTAACCTGCTAGACTTACCTATACCATCATGTTGTTATGGTATAACCCTAATTGTTAGAAATGAATAATGTTAATTTCAAAGGCTGAGTGAATGTGGTTGTTCACTTTAATTCATTGTTCAATACCAATTCACATACTCATTAAGCTTCATAAGAACTTAGTTACTAACCATACTTAGCTGCTTAGTATAAATGAGTTAATATTTATGTAGCACTTAGAACAGTTCGGCATGTTCTACAAGCACTATATGAGATTTGTTAAATAACATTAACTCCCTTAGGCTGCTTGAGTACTGTTTAGAAATTTTATGACATCATACTTTAATGCAAAATGGTGCCCTAATTACCAGAATTTAACATTTTCCCAGAAGTAAGTTACAAATGACTCAAGTTTACATAACTAAATGGAATCTTAATGATTATAAAGATGAAAGAAATCTTATAGGTCATCTAAACTAACTGAAGAATTGCTTCTTACCTGGTAAGATAGAGTCATTGATCTAGAGTAAGGAAACCAGCCATGTTTTACTTAATGTTTGAGAAAGCTCACAAGAACTATGATGGTATAAAACACCTTAATTTTACTTTTACTGTGTCCTTAGTTCAGTTTTCATCCCAAAATGGAACTGCACATTTTATATTTTTTGAAAATTTATTTTTGTTTTGTGGAAATACTGGCAGTTTGATAGGTGTGAAGTAATTGATTCTGTTGGTATAAGTCCATATCTGTATGGCCAGTTACTTGAATGTATACTTTTATTTTCATCCTGAATCAGATGACTGACACTGAAAGCTTAATGTGCCACGAAGTTCTAGAAATGGCAGTCAAAGGTATTGTATTTGATTGTGGGTAGCCTTGCTCTCCTCAAAACTGTCTTCCTGATCTGAAGTAATTTTAATTCTGTAAAAGAGCACGCAGAACTGGAATATTCAAAGTATGCAGTCTTCCCTTCATCTGACTTGAAATTACTTATGCTGAAAAAATTGTATGTTGCAGATAATAGGATAAAACTTATTTTAACAGAACACGCATGTAAGCAAGGTTTCACTTAGAGTCCTGCTATTGGTTTGAAACCGATGGTCACGTAATTGATATTATAAAGAGCAAGCACCTTCCTGGTTACTCTTTTTTTTTTTTTTTTTGCAAGCCAAGCATGATAGATTTAGCACAGCATCAAAGATAGGTTATTTGCTGTGTGGTAGACAGGTTTGTTTTGCTGTGTGGTCACCCCATGCATTTTCAATAATTTGTTTGGCAGCCAATAATTGCTTTTGCTACAAGTAGCAGAATTTCTTTTTATCAGAAGTCTTTGTCAGTGAATAGACAGGCTACTTGTTTTCTGTCTCATTCCCTGGAAAGCATTTGTAAGCCTCTCAAGTAGTCAAGTGTCAAGAACATAGATCTACCATTTATTATAGTTTTGATAATCAGTAATGAATGGGGAAATGCAAGATGGACACTGGATGGCAAGAGATAGCTGTGCACTGTTTTTATGAACATATTTATCTATATGCCTAAGCATACATGAGCTGCACCAAAATTTGGGTTGTTTCACTTGGGAACACTGCTTCAACATGACAGTCCATTGTCTGTAGTACTGCTTTCGGGGAGAAAAAGGGCTCCTAGAAATTAGAAATATTTTGTGAGTATAGGACATACATCTTTTTTTCCCTTAATGTGCATTTGTTAAACCTAAATAGCTCAATATTGATAAAACTGTGCAACCAGTCAAAAATTTGTTCCACTGTAATAAACAGGAAGGAGACATTCCCCAGCACATTTTTATTTTCCTACCAACCTTCTCTTACAATTACATAATTAAAATAAAATTTAAAACTGTAGTATTCTTACATCTTGTTTTCTGTCTATGAGATCCCAATTTGTATTTATTTCTTTTGGGAATCTTTGAAATTCTGCCCAATGGTTTTACCGTGCACAAAAGAATGTTGTCTTTCATCACTTCTTTACAGCTACACATGGAAAACTGTGACCAACTCTAAGAGCTTATGGGATGATAAAAATTGTCCTTAAGTTTTATTTGCTTTTTCTTATTTTAATGAATGCCAAGTATTCTGTCATTTTTAATGATGAAAGCCTCTTCTAACAGTACATGGAGGAAGGCCTGCTTTCTTGTCGTATAGGGTTAGTAGTACTCTTTAACTCCAGTGGGGTCCAGATATTGCTACATCCACCATTAAGGATTATGGATAAACCCAAAAAGGAAGAAGGATATTATTAAAGAGTTGGGGAGGACGCAAGAAAAGGAAGACACTTTGAGATGAATGGCGAGAAGGAGGAAGGAAAGAGAAATCAGGAAGACATAAATACTTATACAGTGATGTCATGTTACAGAATATACTAAAATATTTAATAATATTTAATAAACGGTAATGTATGTGGCTACTTTTTATGTGCCAAACAGTTTTCGGAGTACTTGTGACCTATACCACTCATTGCATCCGCACAAGAATCGTTTGACAGTAACATTTAACTGCAAAATTACAAAGCTGATAGATAGCTGAGAGGGTTTTTGAACACAGTCTCTTCAGTTCCACTGCACTGCCTGTGTGCTGAAGCACTATGCTAAACTGGCCTTTGTGCAGGAGGTCATCAACATTTCCTTGGATATCATTCAGTGGTGCTGGGGTCAATGATTTCTTACATCCGTTCCCCTGGAGCTATATATTTCTTGCAGCACTTGAAAATATCTTTAAAAAGTATAGTAGTGAAGAAACTCTTCTACCACCTTGAGAATGAGAATGGAATATATAAAGATATTTAAAAGGTGAACAGCACCTCTCAAAGGATGTGTGTTTTGTTTTCAAACTGGGTGTGCACATTGATCTAATCTTCTTTGCAAATCAAAGATTTCAGTATCCAACTGTCAGTACTAAAATTATATATGCTTTTTTGTGGTCTAAGCTTTATAAAGTAGAAACATGAAATGCTCAATAGAAATCCATATTTGTGTGTACTTTTTCAAATGAAAAGATATAAAATATCTTTCGTGTCTTCCCAGAACGAATAGCTCCAGAGTCCCAAATGTCAAAGCATTCAGGTCAAAGAGATACATAATCAATAATAACCAAAATGATAGCTTCTGTGAACATCTAGCTGGATATGTTCACTTAGGTAATGAAAGCATTAGAAAGCAAATACTGAGGGAAAGAGCTGAAAAATAAGAATTAATATTTACTCTTTATGTCAGGCACTGTGCTGAGTGATTTACCTGTATTATCTCTCATTATGAGGTAGGCATGATTATACCCATTTTATAGATGAGGAAACTGAGGCTTAAGGAATCTAATTAATCAGCCCAAGGTTATACAACTGATAAGTAATAGAACTGGGTTAAGAATTCTCAAAGAAAATGTTAGAGATTAACATAAAATGACCCTTTTGTAATCTTTGGTTCTTATTTAATATGTGGTTACCCATTTATCTATGAGTTGGAACAAATGTAACCTTTCTTGAAAACTCTTGACCTCATCTCCCATCTATCTGATCTCCTACCTGATTTCCTACCCTACCCTGATCTCCTCCCTTGCTAACTTCATTTAGGGGTGACTTGATGTCATGTTTAGGACTTGTTATAGGTTTTCATTTCTAGAAATGGTTGTGATTTCTACTTCTACCTCAGATTTTTTTTTTAACATTTAAAACATTTATTTATTTTGACCATGTTGTGAGGTACAGGATCCTAGTTCCCCAACCAGAGATTGAATCCATTCCCCTTGCAGTGGAAGCCTGGAGTCCCAGCCACTGGACCACCAGGGAAATTGTACCTCAGATATTCTATTAACCACAAGGAAATATCTGCATGTGCATCTGAATAGCAGCAGAGAATATCTGCACTCTGAGTACTTGTTGGAGTTTTATCTGTCAGAAATTCATGTAACAGAAGCTATTTATGGAGAATTATCATCTGTTCCTTTTTAGGGCACTGGCCTCACCTCCAGAGATTCTAGGGTAGGAGTTTGGTTTTTCTTTTGAAGTCTTCAGGGGATTCCAGTTTGCACACAGGGCTGAGGAGCTCTGTGTATTCTCAAGATTTAAGTTATTTTTTTCATAAATCTCTTTGGATTTCAGTTAGTCACAAGGGAGCTTGGTATTTGAATTGGTATCAACAGGAGATCTGAGTTCGATCCCTGGGTTGGGAAGATCCCCTGGAGATGGGAATGGCAATCTACTCCACTGTTCTTGCCTGCAGAATTCCATGGACAGAGGAGCCTGGTGGGCTACAGTCCATGGATTACAAAGAGTTGGACATGACTGAACAGCTAACACTTTCTCAGTCACTCCCCTGACCACTTCAATCACTTTCCCAGCTTTTTCTAAAGGATAATTTGAAGGAATCTTGTAAGAAATATTCCTGCAAAACCAGTTACATTGAAGTCGTGGAGAACATTAAGCATGGTTTCTCATCAGGACCAAGAGGAGAGATTTGTCTTATTCTTTTGTTCCCTTTCTTAATGTGGATGCTAAAAGTTACCAGGACAGTTGTTCTCTCTTCCAGAGGAGAAGTCTTAGCATGAGTTTTCATAGTAGCTTCATTCCTAGATCATTGTCCTGTTCCCGCTCATCATCTCCATTTCAATACAAAAGTCATCTGAAATCCTCTTGACTTGTGCTAACTTATCAACCTGGGAATTCGTATCTGTGCACATTTTCAAGTGCATGTTAGATTTAGATTAAAGTAAATATTAGGCTTTAAAAATGTGATGTCAAGAGGTTTCATTTGTTCACTTTTTAAAAGTAGTCCTATTCCACTCCCCTTCTTTTCACCAGTACTCTTTTTTCCTTCCTAGCACTTGACATTCTTTTTAACAATTGACTTGTTTATTGTCTTTCTTTCACTGTGCCATCATCGAACTGTAAAAGACACAAGAATAGTGATCTTGTCTGTTTGGTCACCACACATCTTCACTGCCTAGAGCAGTGACTGGCACAGAATTGATGCTTAATAAATATTTATTGAATTAACGAGTTTTCTTATCCACTTGAAAATTTTTTCTTGTAATTATCCACATAAAACAAGCTGAACTCTCTTTTGGAATACTGTTGTGTTCCAAACGAATAAATGAATGAATAATTTTTTGTGTTTTCAAATATTGAATGTACAGTTCCTTTGATAATTATAACTATTTGACACAGAAATGGAGTTTAAAATGCTGTATTTCAAAAAATATGAAGATGTCATATAGAAAAACTGATTTTAAAGTTCTAGGTGTCATTCTTCATTTTACCTTTTGAGTTGCTTTTAAGACAGAAATCTGTTTTCCCCAGAGCAGACTATTATATATAAATTTATTTTGAAAATAAAATTTAAAATATAGTACTAGGATCCAGAAATATCAGCAGTTCTAAAGCTGGACAGAGAAGGAACAAGTTTAATCCCTCTTTCCCTCTGCCCCACCCTGTCTCACCATCTATCTGTTGTTTGTATTGAAGGGATGTTTCAGAATTATATTCATCTGTAAGGGTCCATGCTTAGTTGCTCAGTCATGTCCAACTATTTGGGACCCTATGGACTGTAGCCCACCAGGCTCCTCTGCCCATGGGATTTTTCAGGCAAGAATACTGGAGTGGATTGCCATTTCCTTCAACATTTTTCTTCTCCTTTTTAAAAATTAATTTTGTATCAGGAGATTTTAGCACTTAGCAATAGCTGCCCCTTTGCTGCATTTTTTCTTTTGTCCCAAGTGAAAGAACATTAGATGACTCTTTGAAGATGGGAAATCAATGATACTTTCCTGAAACTCAGCCTCAAGAGCTCACATTTTACAAGTTATTTTAAAATTTTCTACGTAAGGCAGTAGAATGGGTGGACAGTTCTTTTCAACCATTTATTATGATTGGCATGGACTTCTGCCTCTAGCTTTCCCCTCTGGTTGGTCAATTTCTATTCTTATATACATTTTTTTTTTTCAGTTTGCTTTTTAAGCAGGCTTGTTTGTGAGAAATTGAGGTCAGGATGTTAGTCTCTGGCTGGTACACGCCAATTGCTATACCTGGTCAGAGCTTAAGCTCTGGGATCAATGGTTTCTCTTTCTTTGGATAAGATTAGCAAGATGCCGCAGGGGAAAATGCCACTTCACAGACCTGATGTACATGAATTCCCTCATGGGTTTTTAGTGCCTTTGGAATATCCTGTCCGGAGTCTGGCCTAGAACCTAGCTATGGATTCATAGCAGTCAAGGTTATGCAGGGCCGTATCGATCTAGGAGAGGCTAGAGTAGACGTTGGCAGAAGAGTGATCTTGAGTCATCAGAACGTGGACAGGAGCAGACTGTGGGTATAAGGGTGGTTGGCTCCACTCCTGTGTTTTAAAAGAGAACCTTGTGTTTTTTGGGTCAGACTTGCTCTGATGACTGCTGAGATTGTTTCCATGCCCCCATGAGCATGTTTGGTTCAGGGGGAAGAGCTACTTCCTCCTCCTCCTTCTAATTCCCCCTTCACTCCTCTCCCGACTCCCTCCTCTTCTCTTCCCCATTAATGTAATTCAGACTGCAGACTGTGCCTCTCCTGGGTCAGAGAGGATACTTACATAAAGATTGATTTCCTAACTCATGTAAGAGTTACTGCTCTGAAAAATCATATTTAGTTTATACAAAAGGAGCAATGGGCTTATTTTACATGCACTTGGTATGTGTTCAAAAAGTATGTTAGTAATAGAAGAATCTTGTTAGTTGGAGTTTGGAAAATTTGTTCCTATTGAGATGGATAATTTTGGTGTCAGTCTCCGTTTTCTATAAATACTGGGTCATTTTCACGATTAGTTTGGTATCACCTGCAGTTTAGCAATAGTTTAGGAATACTTTGATGTGCTTTTGAAGAAAACTTTAGGAAAGTGTTTAATAAGAAGAATGGGAAGTTTGTTTGTTTGTTTGTTTTTTTACAGATGCATTTACAAATTTACCATTGTGCTAAATAATCAAGCCATTTCTTATTGACTATGATAGAAACTTAAACATCACTGAATACCATAGAAGTTTTGATTCAGAATCACAAAACTGTTCTTACATTTTAGGGTCTTGTACAGCTTGGTTAGCTATAAATAGTACATTGCTATTTTTCGAACTGATTTCCTCATAAAAGTACCTGAAAGCTTATACAGATATTGATTGATAAGAAGGTGGGCAAAATTCAAGTTGTATTCATTGCTGTCACCAAAGTTGAAGACATTTCTGACTGGATGAGTAACTAGACATGAGGGTATTTCAAGCCATGGTGTATAATAACTTTTGCTGGTTCTCAGTGTCCTCCAGGGTGAAAAAAAAAGGGAGAAAAATATTGTTGCTACAATACTGTGATTTTTCGTTTTGTTTAAGTTTCTGAGGTAAGTTTAGTGTGATGGCCTTAGGGTCCCCAATGATCTCGCGTGGACGGTATTCTCTCATAATTAATGAAGGCAGAGTACTAGTCATTCAGACTTAACCAACTTAATATGAAATCTACTTGAGGTCATTGATTACTGTGTTGTCCGGGACGTTATTTTAAGTGAAGTTTGCAGTTGTCCTCGGGTGATGGGATAAGAATTATTTCTATTTAATTGTAGGGAAAACATGGTGTTAAGGCATGCACCCTCATCTGCATTTTTATTTCTTCCTGGTATTGAGCTCAGAGCCTTGTAGGTAGCAAGTGCTCAACAGGCAAATGAGAACTGGATTTGATGCCATGAGGTAGAAAGTCTATTCCTTTCTTAGGCCTCCAGACCCTTGTTGTTGTAATAGGTTTTCCCTGGTCAGTTCTTTCTTTCCTTTCCTCTCATGTTTTTCTTTTCTCAGCTCTCAGTACAGGCTCCATCGCATTCCCATTGCCTCTTTCCATTTGTCATTTTTCTGTGAACATAGTCTTACTCTGTTCACTTTCCCTGTGACCCTTGGTTTATTTTGTGTCTTCCCCCCTACTTTCTGTCAAGTGCCTCGTTTTCTCTTAACAACTGAAGTAAAAACAAACCTCTGAAAGGTAATTTATATTCAGTGTTGGGAACCATCCCTGTCGCTTGTTGCTGGACTGACTTATTTTGGGATTTGCAAAATGTGTTATAGTTCAACAAGCTTCCCACTCTACTACTTACCTTTAAGTCTGGTTTTTTATCTGGTTTTTCCTTTTGTTTCTTTTGTTTCCTTTAAACTGTCCCTCATTCATTTTCTTCTTTGGGTGTGGATTGCCTGGAGTATCACTTCTGCTCTTTGCTGTTGGAATAGTCACCTTCCGAAAGTCGTTCTCCTTGTTCTCCCTGCTCATAATCCCGTGAACTTAAACTCTGAGTTATGTGCCTGGTCCACCCTCCATGCTTGCTGAACGGTTATTTCTTGAAGTCTTCCAGAGAGGTCGGCTGCAGGATTATGATGCAGAATTGTGCAATGATGACGGAGGAGGAAATGGCAACCCACTCTAGAATTCTTACCTGGAGCATCTCAGGGACAGAGGAGCCTAGTGGGCTACCATCTATGGGGTCACACAGAGTCAAACAAGACCGAAGCGACTTATTAGCAGCAATGATGAAGCACTTTAACAGGTATCCTGAAAGTTCAGCTTGCCTCACAGGCTTGGCATGAAGCCATAGGAGTTTTGTGTGTGTGGATGCAGTGGTATTGGAGTACTGGTCATTTGGGTGTGTTAATAAAAGGTGCATGTGTACTTAGTCTCTTCAGTCCTGTCTGACTTTTTGCACCCATGGACTGTAGCCTGCCAGGCCTCTCTGTCCATGGGCTTCTTCAGGCAGGAACCCTGGAGTAGGTTGCCATGCCCTCTCCTCCAGTGAATCTTCTCAAGCCAGGGATAGAACCCATGTCTCCTATATCTTCTGCCTTGGCAGGTGGATTCTTTACTACTAGTGCCACCTAGGAAGACTTGTCCTCGTGAGAAGGACCTAATGTTGGGCTGGAACTTTGTCATTTGTGGTCACTACTATTTGTTCACTGCTTAACACTCTGCTTGATGGACAGTTGGTGCTCAGCAAATATTTATGATCTGCCGTTGTTTCAGTTTCAGAGATGCAGAAAAAGAGTTCTGGTGTGACCATTCATGTGACTGATTTTATGTGCTTCTGATGTATTTCCAACCATCACAGTATTTCCTTATTTTGGATTGTTAAAATCTTTTGTTGGGAGGGGTTTGAGAGGAGTATGGGCCTCCTTCCACATTTATAACTTTATCTCTGACCTCTTTCTTCCTCTTCCCTCGAAAGACTTTTTCCTCCCTCCCTTTATTTGGCCGCACTAGGCCTTAATTGTGGCATGAAGGATCCTTTGTTGTGGCGTGTGGGATCTAGTTCCCTAACCAGGGATCAAGCCTGGGCCCCCTGCCTTAGGAGCACAGTTTTAAGCACTGGACCATCAGGGAAGTCCGCCAGTACATTCTTGTCTGCCTGGCCTAACAGAGTTCTGCTGTATATGTAGAACGCCCAGGTTCTGGGAGGATCCCATCACTGTGAGAATCTGAGCTCCTGTTTTACAAGTGAGGTCAGGTTTATTAGGAAAGCCAGGGCCATGAGGATAAGCAGAAAGAAGGCTAGAGAAAGTGGCGGGAACTCGGACAGTAATGGGCAGGCTGATATTCTACCATATAAAGCAGCCTTGTTGTCAGCTGCTTTAATTACTGTGACAAACTCATTCATGTCATTTTCTAAGCCCTGTCTCTCCCAACACAAATAAATCCAAGCTATTTAACTTTTGTGTGTGACTTTGTTCATCAGATTGCCATTTGCTGCCTGGAGCTGCATTTTCTTTAAGACAGTGATGTCTGTCTTCAGGGAAAGTGACATATAGTATTTTTGATAGGTTTAAAACTCATATGACATATTTAGCTAAGAAGTTTTCATGATATTCGTTCTTAAAGTATTGATTTTTTTTTCTTTGAACCAAGGACAGCATCCCCTTATTTTTCTCCCTATAGCTAAGCCTCCAATAATTTCTTACCTAATATTTTGTTTTATTTTTAACAAATCTTTACCTCCTTATTGTGGACTAACAAGTTAATAAAAAATATTTACTTTGTCTTTTAGACAGTAGATACTACTCTTATGGTAACTGTTACTCCATGAAATCTACATGCTCTAAAAGGTCTGCACATTTGATTTAAATCAGAAAAAACCCTACTGAAGAATAGCCATTTTGGAATAAGTAGAGACCTAGGGAGGGATGGCACTCTGAGATGCTTTCAAGCATTAATATCTTAGTGTGAATGAAAGATTGATCTGAAAGTAGATTTATGGTCAGAAAAGAAAGTAAGGGCTTGTGTTGGTGAGAGGTCCCAGATTAAAATCTTAAGATTGAGAAGTGCTAGTCACTCAGTTGTGTCCAACTTCTCACGACCCCTGGGCTGTAGCCAGGCTCCTCTGTCCATGGGATTCTCCAGGCAAGAATACTGGAGTTGGTTGTCATTTCCTCCTCCAGGGGATCTTCCTGACCCAGGGATTGAACCCTGGTCTCCTGCATTGCAGGCAGATTCTTTACTGTCTGAACCACCAGAGAAGCCCAAGATCAAGAACCTAGCCCACAACATAAACTCTTCAACAGTTTCCATGACTTCAGCTGATATAGTATAATCTCAGGAACAAAATGACTCATATTTGAATTATATATTTATAAGATTATTATTCAAACATAATTTGCATACCATAGAATTCACCCATTTAACCACAGTGTACAATTCAGAGTTTCTTAGTATACTCAAACAAGTTTGCAGGCATCACCATAATCAGTCTTAAACATCACCTCAGAATGAAAGTTTCACCACCTCATACACATTTGCCAAACTCCCACCCTGCCTGTCTCCACCCCGAGCCCTAGGCAACCGCTAGTCTACTTTCTGTCTTTATAGCTTTGCCTGTTCTGTGCATTTCAAATAAATGGAGTCATACACTACCTGGTCTTTTGTGACTCGCTTCTTTCACTGAGCATAATGATTTCAGGGGGTTGCAAAGAGTCGGGCACATTGAGGGACTGAACTGAACTGAACTGAACTGAATGATTTCAAGGTTTATCCATGTTGTAGTGTGTGCTTTTACCTCATTTTTTATTGATGAATAACATCCATTCATTTTGAGGGAGCTTTGGCTTGTTTCCACTTTGGGGAAATTATGCATAATACTGCTATGAACATTTGTGTTGATGTTTTTGTATCAATGTGCGAAAACACGACATGCACCAAAGATCAATACAAGTGTGTTGTGACACACGCAGTGCACGCTTTTCATTCTACTCTGTTCTTTGTCATTTTCTAAAAAATCCTGGCTGTCGTGCACTAAAGTGATTAATCCTCTAATGGGTCAGAGCTGACCCACAGTTTAAAAAACTGTTCTGCAGAGCCCTGACTGTGGAGCCCAGTGGTATCTGTGAGGCAGCTCTGGTTAAGGCTTTACAGATGGAGTCCTGTGCCTCCTGGCAGCTTCCAGCTGCTAATTTTTGCTTCTTGTAGTTTTCCTGGCAACAGTATTAAAGACATGTCTATGGTTTTGTTACTCACCCCTGAGCTGTTATGTGTGGCACCAATGAAAACTGATGAATAGAAAATATGGCATATGAAAATTTCTTCAAGACAACTTTTGTTACTTTTTTAAAAATTTGAAAATCTTATGTCTTGTAATAGTCTAAACATATTTTAAAAAGTAGATAGAATAATGTGACAAACATTCTCATACTCACCACCCAGGGTCAACAACATTTAGTAGTTTTTTTTTTTTTTTTGAGAGATAAACGTTATACAGTATATGTATATTACTATTTTGTATTTTTAATGTATATATTTGGTATCATACATATCCTTTTGCCACTTCTCAACTTTGATTTTTAATCTTTTATCTTGACACAGGTAAAATAATTCATTTCTTTTTATTGCTATCTTTCTTTCCATTTTTTAAAGTCTACCCTAATTTATGTATTCATTGTCCTATTAATGGCATTTATAGATTGACCTTGATTTCTTGATGGTATAAGTAGTGTCTGCCATTGAAACATACATGTGCGTGTGTTTCTGCAGGGCATACATTTAGAAGTGAAATTGTTGGTTCTTAGGGTTTGTCATTCTCGACGTCTGCACATGTAGACAAATCTCACAGTGATATACCAATTTATACCCTATCTGCCATGCATGAGAATTTCTGTGTATCTCCATCTTTATCATTTGAAATCAGAAGACTTTAAAATTTCTAACAGTATTACGGGTGTTAAATAGTGTCTAATTACTTTACTTTCCATTTCCCTGATGATTCATAAGGTAAAGCCTTTGGTAATCTGTATTTCTTCCTTTGAATGGCCTAATCATATGCTTTCCCCATTTTTCGAGTGTCTTTCCTATTGATTTATAGGCATTTTAAGTATGTTATGGATTTTTCCCTATTATTAGTTATCTCTGTTGCAGACATTTTAAATATTGGGTCTTATCTGTTCATTCTCATGATATCTTTTGTTGTAATAGATTTAAAGATTGATGTTATCCATGTCAATTATTTTTTTCATGATTGTGTTGTGTAATACTATACTACTGTAGAATCTACTAAAGTTTCAGAATAAATCTTCATTTTTAGTAAGATGACTCCCTGATAAAACATTGTCTTCTAAGAAAGCATTATAGGATAGAGATTGAGTTAGAGAACCTGGAATTAAGTACATGGATTCAAAGCCCACCTTTGCCACTGGCTGCACTTTACTTCTCTGATACTGAATTTTTACATCAATAAAATAGGGATAAGAATAGCACCTATATCGTATGTTGTGAGGTTTAAGGAGGTAATATGCATAAAGCTTGTAGCTAAGCTAAGCATTTGGCATATAGTAAGAGCTGGTAGCTCAGCAGGTGAAGAATCCGCCTGCAATGCAGGAGACCCCAGTTGGATTCCTGGGTCACTGGAAGATCCACTGGAGGAGGGATAGGCTACCCACCTCAGTATTTTTGGGCTTCCCTGGTGGCTGAGTCAGTAAAGAATCAGCCTGCAGTGCAGGAGACCTGGGTTCGATCCCTAGATTGGGAAGGTCCCCTGGAGGAGGGCATGGAAACCTACTCCAGGATTCTTGCCTGGAGAATCCCCATGGACAGAGGAGCCTGGTGGGCTGTAGTCCATGCGTTCACAAAGAGTCAGGTGTGACTAAACACAGCACAGCAAAACACAAGAACTGTATACATAGCTTTGCTGGTAGCTCAGCACTGAAAACTCTGGCCTCGGGAGATGCAGGTTCAATCCCTGGGTCAGAAAGATCCCCTGGAGGAGAAAATGGTAACCTACTCCAGTATTCTTGCCTGGAGAATCCCATGGACAGAGGAGCCTGGCAGGCTACAGTCCATAGGGTTGCAAAAGAGTCATACGCGACTGAATGACTGAACACAACACAACAACAAGGGCTCTATACATGTTAGCTCTCTTTCTCTCTCTCTCTCTTTTTAGCTTCCATAATGATCGTTTCTTGGTGTAAATAACTTCCCAGTTTCTTGGGAACACAAATCACTGGATTTCTTCAATTGTTTTCACAAGAGCTGTGATTTGCATCAAACCTTACAGGAAGTGGAATAGTTTGGACCCTCATGCTAATTCTGGGTACCAACTCTGATCTCACTGCACTTTTTTTTTTTTCAGGAGTTTTACAAACCAAGTTAACGTTGCCCTCTTTCTCCTCCCACATAATAATGGCTAAACATCCAGTGTAATTTGTTTTCTTACAATTAAGTGAGTAACAAAGCAGCTCCATTGCTTTGGAACAGAAGCATCTCTGCATCCGCTGAATCCTCATGAATCCGCCTGCAATGTGGGAGACCTGGGTTTGATCTCTGGGTTGGGAAGATACCCTAGAGAAAGGAATGGCTACCCACTCCTGTATTCTGGCCTGGAGAATTCCATGGATTGTAGAGTCCATGGAGTTACAAAGATTCGGACATGACTGAGTGGCTTTCACTTTCACTTTCAATAGTCTGTGTCCTCATAGGGCTGCTCCCTGCTGGGAGGTGAGGGAAGGTAGGGAGATCGGGACTTGAAGAGATTAACAGGCAGGGAAATAAAGGTTGGACCAGAGTTCCCAAGCTAGGCTGACTGTTGGAATCTGTATTTTTAACTTTAGTAGAAAATAGAGTGATCTATTTTAATAGCTTGTTTTATTTTATTATTTTAAAAACATGTTTTGTCTGCAGAACTTCAAAAGGCAAAAATCTAAGAGGACAGACAGTTGAGGAAGAAAGGGCTCTCCAGAATTTTATAAAAGGTCCAACTCTCAGCGACCTCATGGACTGCAGCCCACCAGGCTCCTCCATCCATGAGAGTTTCCAGGCAAGAGTACCCCCAATGGAGTGGGGTGCCATTGCCTTATCCATTTATAAAAGGTAGCAGTTGCTATAAGAAAGACCAACGTTTCCTGCATTTGAAATATGTTTATGGCCACAATCTTGGTTTTCAACATAGTGTTTTAATAACAGCCTTATTGAAATATAATTTATGTACCATAAAATTAATCCTTTGAAAGTGTACATTCAGTAGAATCTTTTTATAAAGTTTTTTTTTTAATGTGGATCATTTTTAAATGAATTTGTCACAGTACTGCTCCTGTTTTAGTTTTTTGGCCTTGAGGCATGTGGAATCTTAACTTCCTGACCAGGGATTGAAACTGCACACCCTGCATCGGAAGGGGAAGTCTTAACTACCAGACAGCGAGAGATGTCCCCAATCAGTGGTTTTTAATATAGCTTTTAATGAACCTTTTGGCTTCCCTGGTGGCTCAGATGGTAAAGCATCTGCCTGCAATTTGGGAGACCCGGGTTCGATTCCTGGGTCGGGAAGATCCCCTGGAGAAGTAAATGGCAATCCACTCCAGCACTCTTGCCTGAAAAATCCGACAGACAGAGGAGCATGGTAGGTTATAGTCCATGGGGTCGCAAAGAACCTTTTAGTCATTCTCAGTTCTTAGTTTTCCCTTTCTCTTCTGCCTTTCTATCTTTTTGTCATTCTGTTGTTTTTGGTCCCANGTAAATGGCAATCCACTCCAGCACTCTTGCCTGAAAAATCCGACAGACAGAGGAGCATGGTAGGTTATAGTCCATGGGGTCGCAAAGAACCTTTTAGTCATTCTCAGTTCTTAGTTTTCCCTTTCTCTTCTGCCTTTCTATCTTTTTGTCATTCTGTTGTTTTTGGTCCCATTGTAAAGCAGTCATAATCATCAGTTCCTTTCCTCAGCTTCTTGTTGAGCTGACTCGGCCCAGCATTAGATGTGGCCTTCAGCTCCATGAAAGAACTTCCTTTATCTTGCAATGGATTCCCGTATTTAATAAATATTTTAACACTTAGTCCGTCAACCATGTGTTTCTGAATTTCCAACAGTTTTCAACAGTCTTTCCAAAATCTGTTATTCCAAAGTTAAATGTTTGTGTTATTTCTCTGTCTCAAGAAATAATTGGGTTGGAAGAAGCCCGTATGCTTTCCTTTTAGCATCATATGCTCCCTGCAGAAAATGTTCGGCAAAGAGCAGCTCTAAGTGCAGATATTATTGTTGCTGGTGGTGTTAGTGATGTGCATATGTATGTGTGTGTATATCTGTCTGAAGAGTCTTCATGGAATAGCCCATCTCTGTTGGGCCAATGGGTCTGTTTTAGTTCTCACATTTGACTGAATGAGAGAAAAATCTACACTTGTCTCTGTACCTCTGGCCCTTGTGCAGTTGGGTATTTTAGTTATGTTAGAGCTATTAATCATGCCTTTTTATAGCTCCTGTTCTCTGCAGCGTGTTTTCACTAGAACTAGAGATTCTTGATTTCTCTTTTCCTTGTTCTATCTTTGAGTAATGAGGGAGCTGAGAAGACTGCAAATATTTAATAGACTTAGATTCTGTTCCTTTTCTTATAAAGTTTAAACTTGCCAGCTTTGCAATTGAAACTTTCCCATTGCTTCGTTCATTTTTCAGATTAAGGCTCCATAACTGTTTTGGGCAATATTAACATAGGGTGTGTGTGCATGTGCACACACACACATGCATGTGTGTGATGGAATTATTTCCTGTGATTCCATTTGTGAGCTGACATTTTAAAAATTTATTCCCTGAATATTTATTTAGGGCCTACTATAAGAAAGCATTATCTGGCTTTGGGGGATATATAAATGAATTAAACCAAGTTTGTTTCTTCATGGGACTTATGTTCTAGTAGACAGGCAAAACCATAATAAATGATAAATTATTTAGAATAGCAGGAGGTGATAAGCACCATGAAAAACAAAATATAAAAGTACAGCATTGTAATGGATATTGGGAGTGCCTGCCAGTGGGGTGGGGAACATAGATTGTAATTTTCAATAGGATGATCCAATAGATCTCAGAAAGAAGGTGACATTGGGAAAAGCTTGAAGGAAGTGGTAAGTGAGCCAGGCTCTTCTGAGGAAGAGCATTTCAGTAGGAGAGAACAGCTGGTACGACAATCCTGAGGCTAGAGCATGTCTATCAGGTATGAGTAACAAGACTACTCCAGAGAAGATCGGTGTTGGAAGATCTCAGTTAAAACTGTACTGGGGGAAATATTTTAAAATATCCATATCTCTGGCAATATTTTCCATTTCATTCTGTGTTCTCTCCAAAGAAGACCACACAAATTTTCACTATAGTATCTGAATGTAATCTGTTCTCCACCCCCAATACAATGCACTTGGATTCTTTGCAAGACAGTATTACCTCAGGTTGGTAGGTGGGTAGGTGGGTAGGTAGGTTTAGTCATTCAGTCATGTCTGACACTCTCAACCCCATGGATTGTAGCCTGCCAGGCTCCTCTGTCTATGGGATTTCCCAAGCAAGAATATTGGAGTGAATTGCCACTTCCTTCTCATGGGGATCTTCCCACCCCGGGGATTGAACCAGCATCTCCTGCATTGTTGGCAGATTCTTTACGGACTGAGCCAGCAGGAAGCCAAAGTATTACTTCGGTAAACTTAAATGTACTTCCCTTTTATGTTTATACTTGCATGGCTATGGATCACTCTGTAGGATGTTTTACCCTGTGTAGTTGGTAGGTATTTTTAGTGCTAGCCTGCTATAAAGCCTACAAAGTAGCAGATAGTTTCTGCTGTGCCTAACAGAGGAGAGGCATCCTTTCAAGTCATTTTTTAGCATATCCTGTTTCATAAAGGGAGGAAATAGGTCTAACTTGCATTAAGAGAGTTCTGTTAGCTATTGAAGAGGAAAAAGATAATTCAGCATTGAGAAAAACGACAATTAAAGGTTGTCTCAAAAATGTACAAGATAGTCTCCAGAATCATTTTTTCAAGATGGTATGGAGTAGATGCTTGTTTCTTTCTCAGGTGAGAAATGAATCACACAACTCACTGAGGTTCCCTAAAACTCAAAGTTTCCGTCCTTCTCCTTCTGAACTACAGATAATGCATATTGCAAGCCATGTAGCCAAATGCCTACACATGCACAACAAATGTTGATTGAATAAAATGAGCACAAGGTCCCAGGTAAGAAATTTTTAAGGTGAATCAATAGAGAGCATATGCTGTTAAAGCTTTTACCCTGTATAACAGTGCTGGTGCTTACAAGCTACTGGAGAACCAAATAAAGAAACCAATAGAATGATTGGTTTGTCTAACCATATGAAAGCAACCCTTATTAGGGTGATATTTCTGAGAACTAGTTTCCATTTGCAAAATGGAAAGTAATTCAAAACTTGCAAAATAATGTTTGTTAATCTTATTGTAGAATTATTGTAAATTTGTAAGTGAGTATGTGTCACGTGCCAAGGGAGGTACTAAGTGTTGGGAATACATAAAGCAGTTGGTCCAGAGTTGAGAGTGGAGGGTAGTATAGCTGTGGGGCATGGACCGCATGAGAGAGGAGCAGAGGAACTGTCATCGGGAAGTGACTGGAGGGAAGCAGTAATTCCAAGGAGTTCCTTGGTGGTCCAGTGATTAAGACTCAGGGCTTTCACAGCAGCGGCCCGGGTTCAGTTCCTGTTGGGGGAGATGAGATCTAGGAGGACATACAGCTAAAAAGAAAAAATCTGGCTCTGGATGTAACACAGAATTCTGTCTCTCTCTCTCTCTCATACACACACTCAAACTTCACATACACACACACTTAGACTTCTGCTGCTCATGCAGTGTAATAATAAATAGCTTCGAAGCATCTAGACTTTCTGTGTATTTTACAGGCATCCAGGCTTCTCAGCAATCTTCAGAAGTTGATGCTACTCTTCCCATCTACTAAATGGAGAAACTGAGGCACAGGGAGCTTAAATGACTTGTCCAAGATTGTTCAGTTTGGGAAGGGGTGGAGGGAGGCTTTGAAACAGGAAATTTGGCTCTAGAATCGGGAGTCTAAGCCACTACCCTCTGCCACTTTTTGTAAATAACTGCTCACGGTTTTCAAAGAGAGGGAAAATTCTTTAGGACAAAAGAGCTTCGTTCTGAATTATGTTACTACCTTGTACAAGAGTAGCAACATATTTTACTAGACAACAAAAATCTGCAGACAGGGGTTGTATCTTTCTCAGAGTCTGTTGTGGTTCACACCTAGGGATTCAGAATGTGATGGTGGTTATGGAGGTGGTGGAACCTACCAGGAAGGCCAGAGAAGGACAAAAAGGTCGGCTTGGTGGCAGCGTGCTGAGGATGCTGTACTAGGGAACATTTTGATCAGGAGGCTTTGCCAGGAGGCAGCTTCCCAGAAACTCAGTGGGGGTAGTTCACAGGGACAACCTACACTTCTCAGAAGTAAAGAAAGTCTCCCAGGGTATCATTTAATAAGTTAATTGAAAAGTGAACTGTGTGTGTTACTTCAAGGTATGCATTTGCTTCAGAGCAACAAAAAGTTTAAAAAGAAAACAACACAAAACTATTAAAAGGGAACAGAAAGAAAGGCTGTGCCCAGCGCTTTTCCTTTGTAAAAGAGATCTGGGGTATCTTGCAGAAATCCTTTCTTTAACCCAGCATGTCAGTTGCACAGAGGCCTCGTTAAACTGCTGTAATCTGCCCTCAATAGAGGCAACAACTAGAAAGTTTGGTTTATTCAGCTTTATGTCAAAACATATCAACAGCATAGAAACCTGGGTCATGTATGGAGCACTGAAAACAGTTGAGGGCCCCTGCATGCTTGCTCTTTTGTTAAGGCTGTGAGTTGAAGCAGAGGAAGATATGTTTAGATAGCTCTAAACAAGCTATTGCCTCCCAGCTCCACTGACCTGCCTTCACAAGCTCTTGACTCCTTGGGATCCTATCTGTGTGTCCTTTCTGGCTTTTTTTTTTTTTTTGCCAACCATACAGGTTGTAGTATCTTAGTTCTCCAACTAGGAATTAAACCCAGGACCCCAGCAGTGAAAGCATGGTGTCCTAACCATTGGACTGCCAGAGAATTCTCTATCCTTTCCCTTTCTAACACAGAGGAGGTCAAGTTCCATCAACCTCTGGCATGATATCGTTCCTGTCTAGAGTTGAGTTCATACCAGTGAAGCACAGAGTGGTCAAGGACTCCCCTGGTTGTTCAGTGGTTAAGACTTCATGCTTCCAACGCAGGGAAGCATAGATTTGATCCCTGGTGAGGGAACTGAGATCCCACAACCTGTGCGATGTGGCCAAAAAGAAAAAAAAAAGTGATCAGACCAGGATTTTGTTTTCTTTGTATATGCAGACACAAATTCAAAACAATAGTTAAAAATCTTAGAAATTTTGTTGTGTTATTTTGTTGCAATGAAGACATTTTGGGCCTACAGGATAGTCTACATATGATTCTGACTTTTATTTCACTAGATACTGTTAGCTTGTCCTAGGTCCAGACACTCTCCAGTGAGGATCTTTTTTTAGGGCAGCAGCTATTCTTTCTATCAGATCTTTTTAGAGTTGGACTCACCAGCACTTACAGAGTTTACTTGTTTCAAGTAGTAGTTATTTTCTAGGTTACCATTGGCTATAAGCTATGGTGTGTATACATGTACACACATACATGCATGTGCAAGCATTATTGGATGTACAGTGGATAACGTTGACTTGGTTTGGTGAGTTTCTCTGTCTCAATAACAGTATCTCTTATTAGAGATAGAAATCCTCCTATAAGAGATTATTTACAGTCAATGTATTTACAAATAACACTGATTTATTTAATATCCTTTGTACATTCACACCTGAATGTTCCATATATAGATGTGTAAGTTTTACTCAATGAAAAATTATCTTGATTTCACTGACATAAATATTTTCTTCAGATCACTTAATATATCCAAAGAGCCCATTTAAATGGTGGTCTGTGTACATGAAGTGTCAACAATATTCAATCTAGTTTTCATCGATTCTATTATGTACCTTTTAATTTTGAATGGGTAACAAATACACTGGGGATATTGTAAAAATGCAGATTCTGATTCAGTAGTTCCAATGGGCCTGAATTCCACTTTTTTTTTTAATAAGCTCATTTAACTAGTGCTGCTGCAGTCTCTGGTTCATTAACCACAATTTTAAATAGCAGAGAGATAATTAGGAACACAAAACATTCATATTTAACTTTGAACTTAAAATGTTTTAAGGATTTTATGCATCTAATAGAATAGTAAGCACAACAACAATTCTTTTTGAATATTTACTATGAACTCTGTATGTTTCTAAATTTCTTGCATAGTATTGAATGCATCGCATAAATATTTAAAGAAAACTATTACTGTTCCTTTTTTTTAGATATTTTGTCGAACATTCAGTAAATATTAGAGCTTGTGCTTTATTCTAGTTCACTTGAACTAGTCTATCTAAAAAGAACACTGCGAAATACACAAACCCAACCTTAATTAACATTTACAGTCAATGTATTTCTAAAAGGCATTTCACTTTTCCAGGGAAAGTGTTTAGTGCTAAGGATTAAGTAACATATTTGATCTACTTATAGGGGCCAGTAGCCACTAGTGCCAGTAAATAATGGAAGTGTAAGAAAAAGTAATTTCTAGAGTTTCTTTTATTACTGTTGTCCAATAGAGTAATTTCATTGTTTTTCTACCTTTTAAATAGTTCCTAATCATGTGTTTTCATTTTTTCACTCTTTAATTTCTTTCTTTCTTTTTAAATTGGAGGAAAATTGCTTTACAGTGTTGTATATTTGTTTAAATTCAGATGCTTTTGAAGTTTATATCCAAAAGAGACTACAGACCAGATACATGTAACAAAATTTTTCTCATTTGTATTTTCTAGTAAACATGCACCATGAATGATTTTTTTTCAATTCCCCTGTAATTTAAGGGCAAGGAGTTACTCTTCAAAGCAGCTTGGAGACACCAACTGGTAGTATTTGGAAGCCCATCAGTTTAAGAATTTGCTGGACACTTTCATGTCACACTGAATCTCCATAGCAGACTCTTGCTATGTTGTAACTTATGTATGCATTGAAAGAAGACGTGATTTTGAGACATGGTTTCCTCGGTGATCCTCAGTGATGACTGGTAATCTGCATACTTGCTCTCAATGTCTCTCTCTTTCTCAAACACACACACACACACACACACACACACACGCACGCAAATGCACACACACATATCCATTCCTTCCTTCACTTTGAAACTATGATAATTGAGGTAACTGGTATGTTCTTCCAACCAATCTTCATTCTAACTACTTGGGAATCCCTAAAAATAAATAGGTCATTTTGCAGGGGTTTGTATTCATTTTCTGTTCCAATAAAGAAAGCATTATCTATCAAGTTATAGATAAAAAACAAACATCTTTTGAGGATCCTTGATTTTAGAGATTTCCCTTTTCTTCTTTTTCTTTTATGCTGAATCTTTGTTCTTGAAATGTTTTACTTAGATTTTTCTCAGCTAAGTTTTTGGAAGGGCTTACCTGGTACCTCAGACAGTGAAGAATCTGTCTGCAATGTGGGAGACCTGGGTTTAATCCCTTGATTGGGACGATCCCCTGGAAGACAGCATGGCAACCCATTCCAGTATTCTTGTCTGGAGAATCCCCACGGACAGAGGAGCCTGGTGGGCTACCCTCTATGGGATCTTAAAGAGTCGGACATGACTGGACAACTAAGCATAAGCATATGTTTTTGGAAAACTTGTATAGTTGAAGTAGTAAAGAAAGAATCTGGTCCTTTTGAAGTTTCAGTTCAGTTCAGTCACTCAGTCGTGTCCTACGCTTTGCAACCCCATGAATTGCAGCACGCCAGGCCTCCCTGTCCATCACCAACTCCCGGAGTTCACTNCTTCCTAACCTGCATATAGGTTTCTCAAGAGGTAGGTCCGGTGGTCTGGTATTCCCATCTCTCTCAGAATTTTCCACAGTTTCTTGTGACCACACAGTCAAAGGCTTTGGCATAGTCAATAAAGCAGAAATAGATCTTTTTCTGGAACTCTCTTGCTTTTTTGATGATTTTGGCAATTTGATCTCTGGTTCCTCTGCCTTTTCTAAAACCAGCTTGAACATCTAGGATATATACATATGTACATATATATCTGTATATATGTATGTATATATTGTGTGAGTGTGTATGTGTGTGTGTGAGCAGAAAGTCTCTATAATTATGTAGTGTTAGTCTTTAGCTCTAGGAGAGAAAAAACTTTCTTACCTTATGTAATTTTTTCTTAAAGAAAATGCCATGGAATTCTTATGTACCAGTATTCATCATGACATTTTGGTCAGTGATTTCTTTCTTCTAATTCTGGGAGCTGGCCCTTTCATGTATTGAGCCTTAATTCTCAGATGCCTCTGATATCCATAAAAGGAAGATGAAATTAAGCAAGCAAGCAAACAAAAATCCATTCACATAATAACTGGTTGAAGTGAATCTTGATGTGAAGAACTCACCATTCTTAATTTTATTCTTTGGACTTGACCTCTTTCTGAAGTTGCCTCCAGGAAGGACTGTGATCCAGCTGGCAGAGACAAACTTTATTTCCAGGCCTGCTTTTAAAATTATCTGATTTAGAGCTGAACTGACTAGTCATTCATTTGATAATGTAATAGCTTAACTGCCTCTCCCTTCCTCTGTTCTTTTTACCTGTCTCTTATTTAGCTCTCAGTAGTTACATTATGCTTTGCAGCAAGCTTTTATCCATTTTTTCACCATAAACAAAAATTTTAAAGTACTTTTCTTGCAGCAACCTATAATTCATACTATTTTTAGTTATCATTTGGGGAGAAACAAAATGAGAAAGTTTTAGCAGCTCCATAAATGAAAAGTCACATCAGCAGTGGGGCCAGGAAGACCTGTCATCTTTCTCCTAAGGCTTTCTTGCATTAAGAGAAAGTATCAGTTTCCCAGGACTCGTTCATCTGTGGGATGTTGTCTGCTGATTTTATTGCATTCAAACATTGGGGTTCCTTGCACTCAGATTTAATTACAGCTCAGTATGACTACATATTGTATTGTTCTCAGGCTGCTAAAGATCATAAAGATCTGCTTCTACTTTCAGGCTTGTGTGAGTAAGCGTTTTCTTGTTCAGGACCAAAATGAAGTCCTAGTAATGGGCAGTTAATGGCCAAGATGATGGAGAGACTGATTTATCAGAATATAGCAGAGCATAAATAGGTAATGAGGCTGCCTAACTTCCTGAATGGAGATGAGAAAATCAGAGCTGATGCCAGTGTCTGCACAGCACCCTTCCACTCCAGCTTGTTGGAGCAGCAGCCACTGGAGAGAAGGGTCCTTGGCCACCCGGAATCGCAGAATGGAGGGCTTTCAGTGACATCAGAACTAGAAACTCACTAAGGCTAATTCAGAGTGTGCCTCCTAAGATGTGTATAACTGAATCACTCTGCTGTAGACCTGAAACTAGCACAGCATTTTTTATCAACTATACTCCAATATAAAATTTTATAAAATGAACTCATCTAAGAAGAACCTTTTTTTTTTTTTTTTTTTTTGATGGTATGTGTGGCTTCACCTTGTTCCTGGGTGCTGAGATCTGCATAACATTATCTTTGTTCTTGGATAACACATCCCTAAACCAGTGCATGTCCACAACAATGGGACATGTTTGCATCAGTTGTAAAGTTTTTCACAGCAAATAATAGCAAGAATTGGTATTTGCATTATAGAGCAAGTTCAACTAGAGAGGCATTCCATGGTAATTGATTACCTGTTAGAGGGAATTCCAATCTAGTGCTCCTTTTCCTTCTTTTTTTTTTAAAGTTTTTTTGAGCCTGCTATGTGCAAAAGAGTATGCTAAGGTGCTTGTAGAGATGTTTCTGTAAACTTCTTGGCTTTCAGTTTATCTGGGAGGCCACCAGATGGGATCTATTTTTCTTCTTCTTCTTCTTCTTTTTTTTTTTTTTTTTTGCCTTTTCTACCATCCCCTTCCTTTTTTTTTTTAACTTTTAAAACTTTTGTTATTTTGGTTTAATTCAACAACAAAATTCAAGCAGTAAATTATCAAAAGAACATACATTTTTCTTGCAAGAAATATGTGAGAATTTGATAAGTAGATCATTATTTCAAAACTAAACATATATTGTCATAAACTGTGAAGAGATGGGAAAGGAGCTATTTATCGAACATCTATCATCTCAAAGGCTTTTACATCCATTTATTATTGTTTCCAGGATAAAGAGTACATTTCTTACGTTGTTTTATGCTAGTGGTTCTGAACCCTTGGCCACCCTCAGAAATCACAGGGTAGCTCTTTTAAAAATACTGATGCCCAGGATCAATTCTAGACTAAAAGAATTAGAATCTCTGAGTTTGGGGCCCAGGCATTGGTATTTAAAAAAAAAAATTTCTGAGAAGATGTGCTCCATACGTATAATAGAATATTACTCATCCATAAAAAGGAATAAAATTGGGTTATTTGTAGTGACGTGGATAGACCTAGAGTCTGTCATGCAGAGTGAAGTAAGTCATAAAGAGAAAAACAAATATCATATGTTAATGGATATATATGGAATCTAGAAAAATGGTATGCTTGAACCTATTTACGGGGAAGGAATAGAGATGCAGACAGAGGCTTGTGGATGCAGAGGGAAAGAGGAGGGTGAGACAAATTGGGAGAGTAGCACTGACGTATATACAATGCTATGCTCAAAACAGCCAGCTAGTGGAGAGCTGCTGTGTAACACAGAGAGCTCAGCTTGTTGCTCTATGATGACCTAGAGGGACGGGGTGGAGGGGATGGGAGGGAGGCTGAGAGATCAGGAGGAAGGGGATATATGCATACATGTGGCTGAGTCACTTCATTGTACAGCAGAAACTGGCACAACATTGTAAGGCAATTATACTCCAAAAAAAAATAAATAAATACATAATAAAAATAAATAAAGAGCTTCCGAGTTAGCCTAATATGCAGTCTTAGGGCCGCATATGTAGCCTAATATGTGGGCTTCCCTGGTGGCTCAGACGGTAAAGTGTCTGCCTGTAACACGCGAGACCTGGGTTTGATCCCTGGGTAGGGAAGATCTCCCAGAGAAGGAAATGGCAACCCACTCCAGTAGTCTTGCTTGGAAAGTTCCATGGATGGAGGAGCCTGGTAGGCTACGCAGTCCATGGGATCCCAAAGAGTTGGACAGGACTGAGTAACTTCACTGGTTCAATATGCAATCAGGATTGACAACCACTGGTTTGAAAATTCTTTGCCACTGGGGTTCTAGCCTGTTCTGCTACAATAGATGCCTCCCATTCTCTGTCTCAGGAATATAGCGTTTCCTTCCATCCTTGTGCTGAGTTATTTTCTATTTTTGTGTCTTTGTAGGTCCTTTATTAGGAGTGCTTTCCCTGCATTCTTGGTCTGAGGAGTACCTCCTCAACTCTCTGTAATCTTATGGTCAGAGGTCTGCTGTTGTATCTTTTACATATATCGGTTTTTGGACTTGAAGAGATCTCTAGTCTTTCCCATCCTATTGTTTTCTTCTATTTCTTTGTGTTGATCACTGAGGAAGGTTTTCTTGTCTCTTCTTCCCATTCTTTGGAATTCTGCATTCAAATGAGTATATATTTCCTTTTCTTCTTTGCCTTTCATTTCTCTTCTTTTCACAGCTATTTGTAAGGTCTCCTCAGACAACTGTTTTCCGCTTTTGCATTTTTTTTCCTTAGGGATGGTCTTGATCACTGTCTCCTGTACAATGTCATGAACCTCCATCCATAGTTCATCAGGCACTCTGTCTATCAGATCTAATCCCTTGAATCTATTTGTCACTTCCACTGTATAATTATAAGGGCTTTGATTTAAGTCATACCTGAAAAAGTGGTTTTCCCTACTTTCTTCAATTTAAGTCTGAATTTGGCAATAAGGAGTTCATGATCTGAGTCACAGTTAGTTCCCAGTTTTGTTTTTGCTGACTGTATAGAGTTTCTCTATCTTTGGCTGCAAAGAATATAATCAGTGATTTCGGTATTGACCATCTAGTGATGTGGACGTGTAGAGTCTTCTCTTCTGTTGGCTTATTTAACTTATATGCAGAGTACATCATGCAAAATGCGGGGCTGGATGAAGCACAAGCTGGAGTCAAGACTGCCGAGAGAAATTTCAATAACATCAGATACACAGATGACACCATCCTTATGACGGAAAGTGAAGAAGAACTAAAGAGCCTCTTGAAAGTCAAAGAGGAGAGTTAAAAGCTGGCTTAAAACTCAACATTCAGAAAATGAAGATCATGGCATCCGGTCCCATCACTTCATGGCCAATAGACAGGGAAACAATGGAAACAGTGACAGACTATTTTCTTGAGCTCCAAAAATCACTGCAGATGGCGACTGCAGCCATGAAATTAAAAGACTCTTGCTCCTTGGAAGAAAAGCTTTGACCAACCTAGACAACATGTTAAAAAGCAGAGACATTGCTTTTCCAACAAAGGTCCATCTAGTTAAAACTATGGTTTCTCCAGTAGTCATGTATGGATGTGAAAGTTGGACTATAAAGAAAGCCGAGCGCTGAAGAATTGATGCTTTTGAATTTTGGTATTGGAGAAAACTTTTGAGAGTCCCTTGGACTGCAAGGAGATCCAACTAGTCAATCCTAAGGGAAATCAGTCCTGGGTGTTCATTGGAAGGACTGATGCTGAGGCCGAAACTCTAATACTTTGGCTACCTGATGTGAAGAACTGACTCACTGGAAAAAACACTGATGCTGGGAAAGATTGAAGGCGGGAGAAGGAGGGAACAACAGAGGATGAGATGGTTGGATGGCATCACCAACCTGATGGACATGAATTTGAGCAAACTCTGGGAGTTGGTGATGGAAAGGGAAGCCTGGCATGCTGCAGTCCATGGGGCTGCAAAGAGTTGTACACGACTGAGCAACTGAACTGAACTGATTATTGGACTTTGAGATATTTTGTAATAATTTGGTTAATGATTTATTTTTTTGACTGTGAGTTTCCTGCATGCCATGTCTGATTCTTCTTTATTTTCCCAAAGCCCTGTGTATTTCCTGAGGTATGGTCAGTGCTCCACAAAGGTTGAATACATTGTTAACTTTCCTTCAGTTTTCACAATAAAGCTATAGAAGTGTTTATTATTGTTTTTGGTCTTTTAGAGGCAGAGACTTTCAGTTCAGAAACATTAAACAATTTGCCCTAGTTTGTTCCATTAATAAATGGAAGACCTAGAATTCAAAACCAGTCTGCTTGGCTTTAAAGGCTATGTTTTTTTGTTTTCTTTCATTTTGTTTTAACATGTTCGGTTGTTGAACACTATTTGGTTCTTATAATGTTAAATGTAGAAGGTTGGATTTTAAGAGCACTGTGGTTAAAGACAGTATGTAAAGTAAGTGTCAAATATAGTGTAGATTAGGACAACCATGGGTATGATTGAGCTAACCAGATGAAAAGAGGAAGGTATTTAACGTAGAGTCATAGATATAGAATTAAGGAGAGAAAGCACTAATGTTCTCACGTATATTCTATTAATTTATGTATTAAGTAGATCTACTGAGTATAATGCTCTGTTAAAAATGCTGTTGTTATACAATTCTGCTTCAATAAGTTCCATATCTTAACTATATTATTGATGTGGTTATAGGAAACTCTAGAATGAGGGATCTTAATGTTAATAAGCTATATCAGTCTCTTTGAGCTGTTTTGTCAGAAGTTTGCATAAGTAGAGGAGAAATTACAGAAAGGTTATGGTGATTCTTCAGTTGCCTTGTCTGATGTAGAAAAACAGGGAAAATAGATAAAACTAATTAGTGGTATTTTTGTTTTTTATTGAACTCAAAGTATTGGATGCAGAAAATTGCACTTGTATTTCTTAAAAAACAAAGTAGAAGCAATAAAATGTCAAAAGGAATTTAGGATGCAGAAGAGCTGAAGGCTCTGTTACATGCATTGAAGACTTCTTTTTAATTTTATTAATTATTTACAGAAGTATCCTGTTGCACAATTCCGTTTGACTGATAATACTCTCACTCCATTAATATTCATGGATTCATTATTTAGGTTGGCTTAATTAAAAATCCAACTACCTGTCTTTCTCCTTGTGTCAAAGTTCTGATTCTACTGTGAAAGTTTTAGTGCATCTTTGTTTTTAAAAAAAAAGGTTGTAAATAACACAAGCTTGAAAAGTTAATTTATAGCTGCTCTTTGGATTCTGTAGGTTGGCCCTGGTTCATTGGCTCTTGGAGAACTGAAGAGAAAAAGATAGGCTGCCAAGAAGCAAAATGCATGAGGAGCATGGAGGTTATATTAACTTCACATTTAAATGTTAGCTCTTGCCCGTGAATAATAAATAGGCCTCAATCTGGGGATTGTATCAGGTTTTCTGGTCCTAAAATCCTATGATTCATTTTTGAAATTTGAAATGTAAATTATCCTTATGTAATTATATTGATTTATTAAGTTTTATTGCCATCTGGTTAGTTATTTTATATTTTTCCATTTTTCTCCCTCAGTCTTTTTTCACAGCTATGATCAAAGTCAGCCTCACTGCTTAAAACACAAACATTTCACCATTACCTTTGTAATTTTGTTCCTTTAAAAATTGGTTTCTATGTGTATTGTAAACTATAATTCTTAATTTCTAAGGTTGTGGTTTGTGTCAGATGTGGTAATGGTTTTGACTTTTCTGATGGAGTCAAGAGTTCAGAGATTGTCATGGTTTGATTGTCTTCTCATGCGCTCTAAAAGTGCTCTTTAGAACCCAGGAAAAACTGCAAGCACCACCAAAAAGTTCAGAATGAAAGCAAAGGGATGAAGCATAGTGGGAAACCAGCCAATATGATTTGGAAATGACATTGCTCACATGCCTCAGTTTCTTTATTTGTAAAATAAGGATGTACCTTAAATGAGCTCCAGGGGTTCTCTCAATATTATTCTATGGTAACAAAGCATTTAAGATTTTAAAATCACAAGTCATTCTTATATAGTAATTTGAAAAAGTGCATTTCTGCAAAATAATAATTTTCACATGTCTCTAAGAGTCATTGTTACCTTTGAATCTTCTAGTTAAAGTTAATAAATATTAGAATTAGGGGAGCAATATATATTAGGCACTCCCCCACCAAAATAAAGAGGAAAATCTTGAGTAGATTAGTTCTCTCTTCTTTCTTTTGCTTTGAGCTAAGAAGGTAAGGTTTAAGATTAACTTTCTGTGAGCTGTTCTGGCTCACTTCAAAAGTGTTGAATAATAAGCTGGATTGTTAATATTGCCTGAATTTAGTGTAATTCTACTTAATTTAGTATTTCTCCAAGCTAACGAAGATCATGGCATCTGGTCCCATCACTTCATGGGAAATAGACGGGGAAACAGTGGAAACAGTGTNGATGGCATCACTGACTTGATGGGCATGAGTCTGAGTGAACTCCGGGAGTTGGTGATGGACCCGGAGGCCTGGTGTTCTGCGATTCATGGGGTTGCAAAGAGTCGGACACGACTGAGCGACTGAACTGAACTGAACCTGAAGAAGTAAATACGTTTCTTCTCTTTGGCCTACTGGTTAAGTCAGACATATGGGGATTGCAAGTACCTGAGTGGTAGGAGATTATCCAGAATGCAAGAAAAAAAAGGGCTAATGTGTATTTCGGTGATCACCACTGCAAGTTTGGTTTGGCTGGGAAGTCCTATATTTCGACTTTTGTTTGTCTGTTTTTTGTTTTTGTTTTGGCCACGCAGCTTGGCATGTGGGATCTTATTTCCCTCACCAAGAACTGAAGTTGCATCCCTTGCAGTGAGAGCATGGATTCTTAGCCACGAAACCTTCAGGGAAGTCCCTCTGTGTTTGGAGTTTGATCCTTGTACCTTCATGAGTGTCAGTGCCTTGTTTGTGAGTCACTGTTGCAAGTGCCTTGGTTTTTAACCAAGCCATGGAGGAAAATGACATTGAGTACTGATGCAATCAACTTGTTATTGGAGTTATTTTTCTAAATGTTCAGGGACGTTGCTAGTGATGCTACATTAGTTTCCCATGGCTGCTGTAACATGTTGTACTGAAAACTTAATGTTAAAAGAATGGAATTAATTTTCTTGCAGTTCTGGAGATCAGAAGCCTGAACTGGGTCTTAAAAGGCTAAAATGAAGGTGTTCTCAGGGCTATGCTCCTTCTGGTGGCTCCAGGCAAGAACTGGCTCTAACTTTTTCCTTTTTCTAGTTTCTAGAGCGGCCAACATTCCTTGGCATGTGGTCTTTTCCTCACCTCAGTTTAATCTCTACTTGCACTATGACAGGGCTTCCCTGGTAGCTCAGCTGGTAAAGAGTCCGCCTGCAGTGCAAGAGACCCCAGTTCAATTCCACGGTCAGGAAGTTTCCCTGGAGAAGAGATAGCCTACCCNTTTTTCTAGTTTCTAGAGCGGCCAACATTCCTTGGCATGTGGTCTTTTCCTCACCTCAGTTTAATCTCTACTTGCACTATGACAGGGCTTCCCTGGTAGCTCAGCTGGTAAAGAGTCCGCCTGCAGTGCAAGAGACCCCAGTTCAATTCCACGGTCAGGAAGTTTCCCTGGAGAAGAGATAGCCTACCCACTCCAGTATTCTTGGGCTTCTCTGGTGGTTCAGATGGTAAAGAATCTGCCTGCAATGTGGGAGACCTGGGTTCGATCCCTCAGATGGGAAAATCCCCTGGAGGAGGGCATGGCAGCCCACTCCAGTATTCTTGCCTAGAAAATCCCCATCACATTTCCTTCTCTGACTCTGACCTTTATAAGTCTGGGGTGACTACAGTGGGTCCACCTGGATAATCCAATATATTCCCCATCTCAAGGTCCTTAACTTAGCCACATCTTTGAAGCCCTTTGCCATGTGAGGTAACATGTTCATAGGTTCCAGAGATTACAGTGTGGACATCTTTGGGGGGTGTTATTCTATCTATCGTCACTTTGGTTCAGTTCAGTCACTCAGTCGTGTCCAACTCTGCAACCCCATGAATCGTAGCATGCCAGGCCTCCCTGTCTGTCACCAACTCCCAGAGTTCACTCAGACTCCTGTCCATCGAGTCAGTGATGCCATCCAGCCATCTCATCCTCTGTCGTCCCCTTCTCCTCCTGCCCCCAATCCCTTCCAGCATCAGAGTCTTTTCCAATGAGTCAACTCTTCACATGAGGTGGCCAAAGGACTGGAGTTTCAGCTTTAGCATCATTCCTTCCACAGAAATCCCAGGGCTGATCTCATTCACAATGGACTAGTTGGATCTCCTTGCAGTCCAAGGGACTCAAGATCTACGATCTATCTATCGTAGATCCCTTTTAATCATTCAGGTCATCAACCAGGTGTTACCTCCTCAGAGAGGCCTCCATACCACCTAGAACCCCATCTATCCTGGTTCCTGTTTGCCCTGCTTTATTAAATCTGATAACAGTGTGTTTATATTCTAAATTTATTTTTCATTTTGTGTCATTTCATTTAGCTGTCACTTTCTATCTCCCTCCACTAGAGGATAAGCCCCACTAGAGGGGAAACATGGGCAGCCTTCTTCACCACTTTGTCCCCCAAATCAAAAGCATTCCAGCACTTGGTAGACTCTCAGAAGATATTTGTTGAATGAACCCATTTGCATAAAGTCTAAGGAAGCCTGTCTTACACTAAAACACTATTAATATAATCCCATTCCTTTTACTATCAATAATGCAAACATTTTTCACTAAACAGCAGTTAACCATGCTGTCAATAGATTTCTTTTTTGAATTCAAGTCACTGGTTTCTCCTTGGGAGTTGAGTGAGGTCAATAAAATAAAAGTACCAGCTGTAAACTGAAGCTTCATGAAAAAGAAAATAGAAGAATTAGACAGAATTAGTACAAATTGTAAGTATTGTAGTGTTAGTCACTCAGTCATGACCAACTCTTTGCAACCCCATGGATTATAGTCTGCCAAGCTTCTCCATCCATGGCATTCTCTAGGCAAGAATACTGGAGTGGATTGTCATTTCCTCCTCCAGGGGATCTTCCTGACCCAGGGATTGAACCTGGGTCTTCTACATTGCAGTCAGATTCTTTACCAACTGAGCCACCAGGGAAGCCCCACCAGGGAAGCCCCACCAGGGAAGCCCCACCAGGGAAGTCTTGAAAGTTGGGTAGAGCCATTTCTGGGAAATAGCCTTGGTAAAGATCACCACCTCAGGGTCTGGTTTTTAAAAGCACAAGTGATGAAAGCTACATACAAGGTTGGAATGCACAAAACTTGTGCAATTAAAGAGTAAAAGAGAGAACTGAGTGCGAATGGGATACAGCTGGGTCCCTTGGGACTTGTTTGCTTTATGTCCGAGGTGGGGATGATTGTGGAGGCTCTTGATATGCAGAGAGAGAAAGTTTGTATTTGATGTAGTAGAAAATATAGGACTTATAGTTAGGATTTTATGTTGGTAAGGAGTCAGTTTTTTTTTTTTTAATTGGAGCATAATTGTTTTGCAGTGTTGTGTTAGTTTCTGCAATACAACAATGTCAATCACCTATATGTATATATATATTTATTCAGGCTTCCCAGGTGACTCTAGTGGTAAAGAATCTATTTGCCAATGCAGGGCATGCAAGAAACATGGGTTTGATCCCTGGGTTGAGAAGATCCTCTGGAGTAGGAAATGGCAACTCACTCCAGTATTCTTGCCTGGAAAACCCCATGGACAGAGGAGCCTGGTGGGCTGCAGTCCATGGGGTCGCAAAAAGTTGGATACAGATGAGCAGGCAACTGAGCACCTCCCTCCTGATCCTCCCTCCCACCTCACCCCGCATCCCACCTCACTAGATGGTCACAGATCACTGAGCTGAGCTCCCTGTGGTATGCAGCAGCCTCCTACTAGCTATCTGTTTTCACATGGTAGTGTCAGTTTTAGAAAGATCAGAGAGGATATGAGCTGTGGCATACATGGAAATGAAGAGCAAGGTGTGGCTCCAAGAACTATCATAGAAGAGATGTCAGAATTTGGTAATAACCAGGGTGTTAATTGGGAACAGTGAGTAGTTAGGGGGTTGAATGTTTAATGAGGCTAAGAAGTATCCAGAGAGTTCTTCACCCTTGGGATTTCATGAGGATCAGAATGTGTTAGCATTCTCCCACACTCATTTATTTCAAAGACTTTAAAGCTGAAGGGCTATCCTTTGATTCCAGGAAGCTTTATGATTATTAAGCTCTCTTCTTTCTCCTGATACCGTAGTTTGATGAGAGTGGGAATCCAAGGTGTGGTTGAGGTGCCCTTTGTGTCCCACAGAATCCTAGAATGACCCTTACTGAGATGCTCTGGTTCTTGGGGAGCAGCACCACCATCTCCCTCATATGCTACATAAATACAGTTGCTCAGATGGTTTACATCTCTAAAATAGTGTTTGCTTTTTTTACTGAAGGAATTATACATGCTTACTGCAGAATTATACATGCTTACTGTAGAAATTTTGGATGCTATAGACAAATATAAGCCAAAAAAAAAATCAAATAATTTATAGTTCTACTGCTTAGGTGTAGTTCTATGAGGAGTTGGAATAAATAGTTTTGCTTACTCTTTTCAGTTAATGCATGTGGTTATTCAGTATGTTAATATTATTGATAACACTGTATGTTTTTTAGAATCCCTTGTGATTTTTTTTCTGGGAGTCCCTAAAATGGCATAGGAAATAGTGATGGATTTTCTCAGTAAAATTTTAATGGGTGATGTTTGCAGTAGATGGGCGAGGGTTCAGTTTTTCTCTTAGGAATTGCAGAAACCTCGATGAAATCCCATTTGGTAAATTAGAACTGAACTATTACTTTTAAAGTATTTGAGTTAGGATAAAAAGGGTTTTCTAGAAGTTTAGGTATCTTCCTTATAATAGATCACATTCATCATACTAATCTAGTCTGGCATTAACTTATTTTCCCTATTTCCTTTTTAATATGCAAAGCTTAATTTTAAAAGAGTCAGTCATTTAAACCAGAATGAAATATAGTTCAGTCTTCTTGGAAATGAAATATTTAGTCACTAGAGATAAAGCAGAAAGGGAAGGTACTTGCCTTCCTTGGTTAAGTGGTACTTTAGATTAGTGAATGGCTTCAAAGAAGGTAAAGTTTTACTTTGTTTTTTATTTCACTTCCATGTTGAATTGATTTTCTAATTAATATTATAAAACTTTCAGAGGATCATGAGATATGCTTATCATCAGATCTCCATGGCTGTATAATAAATTCCTCTTATCTTTTTGATATTGCAGTTGACTCATGTTGACCAGGCAAGCTTCCAGCTGGACGTCTTTGGAACATCTTTTATTCTTGATGTCCTGTTAAATCAGTAAGTCTTTCCTGAGCTGCATGCACTGTTTTTAGATACACACTGAATCTACTTTCTTATCCTTCTGTAAAGATTTGTTTGCTTCCTACATTTTACTTCATCTTCCTGTAACAGTTTGTAGTTGTTTAGTCACTAAGTCAAGTACGACTCTTTGCAACCCCATGGACCATAGCCCACCAGGCTCCTCTGTCCGTGGGATTTCTCAGGCAAGAATACTGGAGAGGATTGCCAGTTCATTCTCCAGTAACAGTTAAATGCTACATTTGAAACTATGGTACTTATTGATTATAAGTTATAAAGTCTGGTAAATAATAGAAAATGGATATCCACTTGAAATTGAACAAGTATAACAGATTCAAGAATGTAAAATTGAGGGAAATACTTTAATATTTTGCATTGTTTTGTTCTTTGATCATGTATATTAAAAAGTGTAATAAAATTGTATTTCTATAATACTGATTAAAATAGTTTCTTATTTTCAAGATTCATGGCTTAGAACATATATGTTAGATATTTTATACTACACAATGTTTTTTAGGGCATGAATTTCAATTTCATAGGGTGTGACTTTCCAATTTCATAAGGCGTGAATAAGATTGTGTTAATATGATCTGTCTTATATTCTTCCTTGATGTAAACACTGTAAAACTGATGGTTGTATGATGCATTTTGGGCTTTCCTGGTGGCTCAGTGGTAAAGAATCTGCCTGCTGATGCAGGAGATGCAGCTTTGATCCCTGGTTTAGGAAGATTCCCTGCAAAAGGAAATGGCAACCCACTCCAGTATTCTTTCCTGGAAAATCCCATGGACAGAGAAGCCTGGAAGGCTACAGTGCATGGAGTCACAAAAGAGTCGGATACAACTTAGTGGCTAAAATAACAATGACTCATTTCAGCTTTTCAGCAATTTTGATGTCATGAAGTTTTTTAAAAAAAACTCATTATGAAGGAATGCATGCTCCTTAGAAGAATAATGAAAGAGCAGAAAAATCATCTCATATAATTTTATCACTTGGAGACTGACTGCCCTGTTTTAAGTTACCCTCTGTGTGCTTACCTCCCTATCCACCCTACTACCTATTCTTCCCTGGTTAACTTTAAAAATAATATTATCACCATTTAATATGAAGTTTGACTCATGAAATGGACATGTTTGCAGGTCAAAAATTTGATGAGCAGCATTGTTGTATGGTCAACTAATTATCTATATTTTAATTTTAAACTAATTTTTACTGTTGGTCTTTTTCCTCCCACTAGAATTTAAGTTCCTGAGGACTGAGATTTATTTTCCCTTACTGATGTATCCTTAGCACAGAATAGGCACTAAATTCTAGAATGGGAAGTCATATTGACATAGAAACCAAAGGCTGGAGTAGGCCAGGAGATAAAGGAGATGACTGATGAGAGTGGAGGCTGTCGGTTGGGGAAGAATGAAGCGGCAAAAAAGAAAGATGTCAGGGATTCCTGGTGGTACTGTGGTTGAGACTCTGAGCTTCCACTTCAAGGGGAAATTCCCTGGTTGAGAACTAAGATCCCATATGCCACGCAGTGTGACCAAAAATTAAAACAAAACAAAACAAAACAAAACATAAGATCATGGCATCTGGTCCCATCACTTCATGGGAAATAGATGGGGAAACAGTGGAAACAGTGTCAGACTTTATTTTGGGGGGCTCCAAAATCACTGCAGATGGTGATTGCAGCCATGAAATTATAAGATGCTTATTCCTTGGAAGGAAAGTTATGACCAACTTAGATAGCATATTCAAAAGCAGAGACATTACTTTGCCAGCAAAGGTCTATCTAGTCAAGGCTGTGGTTTTTCCAGTAGTCATGTATGGATATGAGAGTTGGACTGTGAAGAAAGCTCAGCACTGAAGAATTGATGCTTTTGAACTGTGGTGCTGGAGAAGACTCTTGAGAGTCCCTTGGACTGCAAGGAGATCCAACCATCCATTCTGAAGGAGATCAGCCCTGGGATTTCTTTGGAAGGAATGATGCTGAAGCTGAAGCTCCAGTACTTTGGCCACCTCATGCGAAGAGTTGACTCATTGGAAAAGACTCTGATGCTGGGAGGGATTGGGGGCAGGAGGAAAAGGGGACTACAGAGGGTGAGATGGGTGGATGGTGTCACCGACTCAATGGACATGAGTTTGAGTAAATTCCGGGAGTTGGTGATGGACAGGGAGGCCTGGCGTGCTGTGATTCATGGGGTCGCAAAGAGTCGGACATGACTGAGTGACTGGAATGAACTGAACTGAACTGAAAATAAAAAAGAGAAAGAGGGCAAGTGTTTGGGACTGGCTTCTGAAAGTGCAGATATGTATCTGGGTATGATTTGGAAAGTCTGAGTATGGTTTGGAAAGACTCTTTCTTTAATGACTGTTTCCCGTCCTTCCTTGAAATCATTTTTCCTGGGAATAGTTCCTGCTTTGTTTTCTGGTTTCTGACAGTGGTAATGCCTTGACTTTCAGTACCCCAATGAAGAGGGGATACTTATTCGTCTTTCCGAAGTCACCTGACTTCTTCGGGGGACATCTGAGCCCTAAAGTTTTCTGTTCCTGAAGGAGAAATACATATGGCCATACTTATCAGAGCATGAAACTTAGAATAGTAAGGGTGCAGCAAAATTTCTTTCGAGATAGGGGCAAGAAACTCCATCCTTATTGCATACAAAGAATAAAATAATGGCATAAATGGTAAAAATAGAGGTCGTTTGGACTGAGAAATATGCAAACTGTGTTTTGTTTGGTTTTTTTGCCTGTGATCTATATTAAACATAGGTGTCAATTATCTATTTTCTTTATGTTGTATGATCTAGAATGATTTTATACAAAGGCCTTTTTCCTTATTTTTATGGAGAATGTTTTTTTTTTTTTTCATGGTTTCACTTTATATATTGTCTTGTGGTTATGCTGGTTAGGGAGCAAAAAGATGAAAAATGGATTGTTTTGCTCTTTAAGCTTTTCCTTCTTTCTTTCTTGCTCTCCTTTCCTCCCATCTTTCCTCCATTGCTTTCTTTGTCCTTCTTTCCTTCCTTCTTTTGTCTCACTCATAGGTGTCATAATATTTATTTAACAGTGTTTAATTTACTTTTTCTTCTTAAGTTTTTAAAATTGAGATAGAGCTGGTTTACAACATTATAGTAGTTCTAGATATGCAACATAGTGTTTTAAAATTTTCATAGATTATACTCCATTTGACATAAAATACCTATATTCCTTGTGCTGTATAATATATCCTTGTAGGCTATTTTATACATAGTGACTTGTATCTCTTAATCCTCTATCCCTGTGTTACCCACCCCTTCTTCCCTAGCCCCACTGGAAAGCACTAGTTTATTCTGCTGCTGCTGCTGCTAAGTCACTTCAGTCGTGTCCAACTCTGTGTGACCCCATAGACAGCAGCCCACCAGGCTCCCCTGTCCCTGGGATTCTCCAGGCAAGAACACTGGAATGGGTTGTCATTTTTTTCTCCAATGCAGGAAAGTGAAAAGTGAAAGTGAAGTCACTCACTCATGTCCGACACTTAGTGACCCCATGGACTGCAGCCTACCAGGCTCCTCTGTCCATGGGATTTTCAAAGCACTAGTTTATTCTAAATATCTGTAAATCTGTTTCTGTTTTGTCATATTGGTTCATTTTTTTAATGTTTTAGGTTCCACATATAAATGATAACATAAAGTATTTGTCTGAGAGTGATTTTTTTTTAAGCATCATAGGCTCCAGGTCCATCTATGTTGCTGAAAATGTGAAATTTCATCCTGTGTATATGGTGAATTGGTTACTTTTCCCAGTGTTGGAGAACTAGCCTTTTGTAGTGTTCTAGTAGCTCTGGTCATCACTGCTATGTGCTATAGGGGTTCTCCCTATGTGGGTTGTGTGGGTGCTTCTGATGTAGTATGCTGACTACTGTGGGCATGCTGCTTGACATGACTGGCCCCCCTGTTCAACTGGTTGCTCTTGTGTGGAGGCTTCTGGCTACTGGCTGGTGGAGCCAGGTAATGACAAGGTTGGCTGTGGAACCTCAAAGGTTCCCAGGGGTAGCGCTGGCTCACTGGTGAGTGGAACTGGGTCCCGAGGGCTGTGACTGCAAGGCCCTGGGAGTCCCAAGACTGGTGGGTGGGGCTAGACCCTAGGATCACTGTCTGAGGGGCCTGAGATGTCTCAAATCTTGAATCGGCCTGTTGGTGGGCAGGGTCTAGTCCTGGGGTCTCTGGCTACGGAATCCAGGGGTCCCAGAACTGGTGTTGGGTCACTGTTGGTTGAGGCCAATTCCTGATAGAGCTGCTGGGGGGTTGAGGATATCCTGAAGTTCTGTTTCCCTACTGGTGAATGGAGCCAGATGCGGCGTGGGATGGATGTTGAGGGTTGGGGAGGAGGGGGCGTGGCAGGGAAGAAGATTCTGGGGCCAGTGTGAGCAAAGCAGAATCCTGGGCCTCTGGCTCCAGGACCCTTGGTGTTCTGAAACTAATGTCAGCACCCTGGTATGTGGAGCCAGGTCCCGGGACTCCTGGTGGATGCACAAAGCCGTGTCCAGGATTGGCTGTGGACTCAGTGGGTCTTGAGGCAGCTAGCCTCCTGGTTGGGGGGGCTGTGTCTCCTCCTGCTAGTTGCTTGGCCTGAGATATTCCAGTACTAATGCCCACAGGCTGGCAGGCAGAGCTGGATCTTGGAGCTAATAAGCTAGAGGGAAGATTCCAGAATAGTGCCCACCAAGGCCAGTGTCCACGTGGCAGAACTTGCTCCCCAAAATGTCTGCCACCAGCATCTCGGTGCCTCCTGTCTCTGGAACACTGCAAAATCATCAGGTAGGTCTGATGCAGGCTCCTTTCAAATTATTGCTTCTGCCTTGGGTCCTAGAGCACGTGAGATTTTGCATGTGACCTTTAAGAATGGAGTCTCTCTTTTCCTCAGCCCTCTGGCTTCCCCCAAAAGTAGTCTCTGCTGGCCTTTAAACCCAGACATTCTGTAGGTTCATCTTCCTGGCGCTGGACCCTTGGGCTGGGGGCACAGTGTGGGGCTCTCATTCCTAGGTTCCTCTTCCTGGTGCTGGACCCTTGGGCTGGGGCACAGTGTGGGGCTCTGATTCCTAGGTTCATCTTCCTGGCGCTGAACCCTTGGGCTGGGGGCACAGTGTGGGGCTCTGATTCCTAGGTTCATCTTCCTGGCGCTGGACCCTTGGGCTGGGGGCACAGTGTGGGGCTCTGATTCCTAGGTTCATCTTCCTGGTGCTGGACCCTTGGGCTGGGGGCACAGTGTGGGGCTCTGATTCCTCTCTTCTAGGGGGCAATCTCTGCAGTTATAGCTCTTCTCCCATTTGCGGTTTGCCCACCCACTGCTGTGGGTCTCAACTATCCAGTTCCTCCTTTATGTCTGTAATTGTAGAAGGTTTTTTTATGGTAGGTTCTGGTCTTTCACATCAGTGATTTCTCTGTAAATAGTTGTCATTTGGGATGCCCTTGAGAGCAGGTGAGTCCAGGGTCTTCCTACTCCACCATCTGGGGAACTCTTCAACCAAAGCTGTTTGCTTTATGAAGCAATTCCAGGGCTGTGGAATAGGTCATTTTGGTTTTTTTTAATTTTTGCTCTTGTTTTAAACTGGAGGCAAGTCAAGTCCTTGTGTAGCTGAATTCCAGTTGCAGAATGGATCCCCAAAATATGTATTTTTAGATTGGAAGGAAGGAAAAGTGTCATTATATAATACTCCTTCCGAATGTTCAGGAAGCAAGTTTATCTGTAACCAAATTATATAATAGTTCAATCTTTGGGTCCTATCTCATACAGGCAGCAGATAAAGACTATGGGATGGTTAAAAATGAAAAGAACAGTCAGTTCCTGTATTATCAAGGAAGAGTGGGAAGCAGTTCTCAACGCCTTTAAGGGGTCATACAGTTGTGAAATTTCACTCTTTTGGACAGATACGTTAATAAAACCAAACATATGCCTGTTCTGACCTGATTTGGCCTGGTCAAACAAGTCTTGAGGCCAACACTGGATTATTCCAGAGGTCAGCAACTGGTGTTACACTTTACTGTGAACCATTCCTCAGAAAGAAAAGGCTTAATAAAGACATTTAACTCTATTATTGAAACAATTCAGACCAAGTCTATTCCTGTAACTCTCTCCTTTCTTCTTCAAGAAGTAGATGATTAAACTGTGTAAAGGAATGCAAAAATACTGAAAAAAATATTTTAGAACTCCTTGACCTTTTTCTACAATAGGTGGCCTGACAGATGTAAACAAATACACACATACACATTCATGTAAGCCCCACACCCCACACCACGGAAGAAGCAAATATTCCACGTGAATTGTGGTTGGTTGTTCTAGGATGTGAAACACGTAACAGAAAAGAGAGAACTCATCTGTTTTTTTGTCAATGATTTTTTAAAATTTTATTTTATGTTGAATTATAGTTGATCAAAAATGTCTGTTTCAGGTGGGTGTACTAGAAAGGGATTCAGTTATACACATATACATATATCTATATACTTTTTCAAATTCTTTTTTCATTTAGATTATTACAGATTATTGAGTAGAGCTCTTTGTACTATACAGTAGGCCTTTGTTGGTTATCTATTTCAAATATAGTAGTGTGTGTGCATTTGGAAGAGATTCTACTGTCCAGCTATCAGATTTTAGGATGACCCAACTTGTAAATTTTGACTTTTTAAAATAGATTATTTCCTCTTCATCTTCTTACATCAGTAACAACAAAAACAGTTTCTCTCACTCTGTGATTCTTTTTTTTTAATTAAAATTCTTTTAATTGACATATAGTTGATTTACAATTTTTTAAATTTTATTTATTTAAATTGTAGGCTAATTGCTTTACAATACTGTAGTGGTTTTGCCATACATTGACATGAATCAGTCATGGGTGTACATGTGTCCCCTGGTCCTGAGGCTCCCACCTCCCTCTTATATCAGCTATTTTTTCCTACTTCACGGGCACTGGGGGTAGGGAGGACACCAAAGACTCAAATGTAACAGTAGATGGCGGTAGATGGGTTGCCCGTGCAGATAGGAGGTGATGTGGAGCCAGGGTTTGGAGATGGGGATGTGGTGGGAGGAGAAACAGGAGAAAGGTCAGACAAGGAACACCCAAATTCTGTTCAGATGGGCAAGTCCAGTCTTCTTTCACTTAGGGGAATCACACACATGCTTGGTTTCCACTGGGACTCTTGAGTTTGCAATAAAATTGGGAATCATGATAATTAAAAGACGGCATGAATTCAATTGGAACTGAAGGTTAAGTTTGGAAGTCTCATTTACTTAACCATGTCCTATTTTCAGTGTGGTAAATAAGATGTTTACAGTGTGGATAAAAATAAGTGAGGAGGATAAGATTATAATTAAATGATGGTGTTATGTGATGATAAAGAATAACATAAGAGATTTCTCACTGTTACTAATAAATCTGTAACTATCTTGTTTAACATAATTCATTATGGTAAATATTTGTTTATATGTACACTTAATACAAATTACTGTGTAGAACACAAATCTGTGTTTAATAGTTCTTATCAATAATGGTCCTTACCTTCATTTTGTACACACATGTAGGTGTATATATGTGCACATGTGTGTATACACACAAGATGCACACACATATGTACATAACACAGATGAATGCAGACACACATGTACATAATTCGTATGTATACATGTGTGTTCATTTCTAAATCTTTAGTAAATGGTAAGAGTTCTTCTTTCCTCATCTTCCTTCAATAGAAATGAGGGAATAAGTATCCTATCCTTAGGGAGCCTGTATTCTAGTCAGAAAAAGCAATGAACATGTTAACAAACAAAGTAATTTTGGAGAGTGGCAGTGCCATTAATGGCAGGTGCCTGATGTGGGGGTGAGGATGCCGTCTGAGCGTCTTTCCATCCACATCACGGTGGTTGTTGCTGTTGTTGTTGTTGTTTTTAATTTAAGCAGCAGTTGTTATCAGGCCATCTCTAAGAAGATGACATTTGACTGTAAGGGCAGAGAGAAAGAACAGTGCGTGTCAAGACCTGGAGGCAGAAGTAGGCCTAGTGTGTTTGAGAGACAGGAAGATGGCTTAGAAGATTGGAACAGGAGCCAAGAGGTTATTAAATGAGGTTGATGGTGTGTGTGTTAGTTGCTCAATCATGTCTGACTCTTTGTGACCCCAAGAACTGTAGCCTGCCAGGCTCCTCTGTCCCTGGAATTCACCAGGCAAGAATACTGGAGTAGGTAGCCATTCCCTTCTCCAGGAGATCTTCCCAACCCAGGGATCAAACCCAGTTCTCCTGCATTACAGGTGGATTCTTTACCCTATGGGCCACCAGGGGAAAGTTTGATGGTAGAGAGACCCAAATCATGTAGAAAAGTAGAAGGATCCTTTTAGGCCACAGGAAAGACTGAATAATAGTCTAAGCAGACATAACTAATATTTTTATACCGTAAGTTGCGTTATTCACTCATTTCCATCCTGACTTATGATCCTTTCTTCATCATATTTAGTTTTTGTATATTTTACTGTCTTCTCAAGGCAATCTCTTCTAAAGATCGTTCATTAGTTATTGGGCCTAGTAGCACTATACTATTTATCAGAGCTTTTTAAAGTGTTTTAACATCTAGCATGGAAACCTCTCTTGTTAGTTTCATTTTGCAAAATTTCCTAAGATATTTTTGCCTGTTCTTAGTTGGAAATTTAGGGTAATTTTGTCACTCTCTTTTTAGAATTTTAACTGGACTGCCACTAAACCTATAATTTAATTTGAGAAAAGTGCACCTTTTATGGTGCTAAGTCTTTCCATCTATATCATTGTGATTGTTGTTGTTTTTAAAATTTAAGCATCTTTTTTTCTGTCTCGCAGTAAAATTTAACACTTTGATTTTTGTAGGTCTTACACATTTCATGTAGAACATATTCATGGGAATTATGTTTTTTTGTTGCTACTGTGGAGATTTTTTCCATCATATTTTATGATTAATTACTAGTATCACTGTTAATATTGCGAATGGCTGTTCATTGTTTCTTTGGGTTTTATAGTTTGATAGTAACATGACTGGAAAATCATGAGCACTTTAGTTGTCTTTCCAGGACGATAGTTATTACTGTTACACACTCTAGTGCTTTTTCTAGAAGTTCCTGACCTCTATTATTTGATGATAATAACATTTTTCTCTTGGTTCTTTTGATGATAGGAGTATCTCTAGAATTTGTTGTTAAGCAGGATGTTAATTCTTGATTTTTGAGAACTAGTCTTTATCATGGCATCCAATCTGATCACTTTGTGGCAAATAGATGGGGAAACAATGGAAACAGTGACAGACTTTATTTTTTTGCACTCCAAAATCACTGCAAATGAAGACTGCAGCCATGAAATTAAAAGACACTTACTCCTTGGAAGAAAAGCTATGACAAACCTAGACAGCATATTGAAAAGCAGAGACATTACTTTACCAACAAAGGTTTGTCTAGTCCAAGCTATGGTTTTTCCAGTAGTCGTGTATGGATGTGAGAGTTGGACTATAAAGAAAGCTGAGTGCTGAAGAATTGATGCTTTTGAATTATGGTGTTGGAGAAGACTGTTGAGAATCCCTTGCACAGCAAGGAGACCAAACCAGTCAATCCTAAAGGAGACCAGTCCTGAATATTCATTGGAAGGACTGATGCTGAAGCTGAAGCTCCAATACTTTGGCCACCTGATGTGAAGAGCCGACTCACTGGAACAGACTCCGATGCTGGGAAAGATTAAAGGCAGGATTAGAAGGGGACGATATAGGATGAGATGGTTGGATAGCATCACTGACTCAATGGACATGAGTTTGAGCAAGCTTTGGGGGATGGTGAAGGACAGGGAAGCCTGGCATACTGCAGTCCATGGGATAGCAAAGAGTTGGATACGACTGAGTGACTGAACAACAAAGTTTTTATCGTGTTAGACCAATATCCCATATCTTGTTTAAGTTTTTTCCTTTTTTAAAAGAGTATTATATTTTCTTGAATAGTTTTTTAGTCAATGCAATGAACATGCAGATTTTCTTAACTGACTTTTTGTGTTTTATTACGTTACTGTTTCCTGTTATGAGAAATTATTCTTGACTGTAGAGGATAAACTCTACATTGGATAATGTAGGATAATTATCTATGTTGGATAATTCATTGTTTCTGGCCTCTCTCCTGGTGACTATAAAAGGGAATTACACTTCCTGTTTTTATTTAAGTTACCATGGCACACGTCCCTATGGTAAATTGCCTCCATCTCCAAGTGTCTCTTTCCCTCAACTGTTTGTGAGATTTGTTCTCTACTCTTTTGTCTTGCCACTCTATCCTTGCCTCAGATGGAAGCTCGGGACAGCTGCTCTGCTGAGCACAGCTATCCTCCTCAAGGCGATGGCTGCTAACATCTGCCAGGAGTGGTCCCTCTAAGAACCCAGAAGCCCAAACCCGTCCACAGTCCTTCTTGTGAAGGTCAGTGCTGCCGCCAGATGCACAGAGACATGCCCTCTGCTTAGAGTCAGGCAGGGCAGAGAGGAAGTTCTTTCTTTTTCCTGTCCAAGGCCCACCTTACATTCTATTTCCAGGTAAGAAGCAGTTGGGATGTCTACTCTCAGAAGGTGAAATTGAACCCCTGTTTTCAGAGTTTTGTTCTGACTTGACTCCCATGACTTGACAGTAGCTTTCAAAGGATGGCTTATTCAACTTTAAACAATAGCCCATGTGACACACAGTCCAGAACACCAAATACATCTTTGTCACAGTCGTTCCTCCTGCATGAGGTGTAGAAAAGATCAGGATTGCACAGCCTTCCTGCTTCAACTCTGGCTCCCTAATTTCCTCTGATGTTGTGCGTAGGCAAGGACAGATCGTTTTCAGGACTGCGGCAGGTTGACAAGCAACAGATGTGTAGTGGCTTAACTCTGCAATTAACACCTTGAGGTGAGTGTAATTGGTTTTCTCTACTGGTTCAAGATTTCCCCAGGGTTCGGAGAACTCCGAGTATATTTTAGGGGAAATTGCCCCTCCAAAAAAGGAAGGTTGCCTACTTACAAATTCTGGTTTCCGTTTTAGAATGCTGCAACTAATTGTAAGGCAATTTCTAGCTTAAAATGATAAGATCCAGTTTTTTTCAGTACTCCATTAAAAACTACTAAAATAGTTTTACTGTTATATTGTTTAGGATTTTTGCATCAACTGTCATGAAACTGGCATTAGTCTTTTTTTGTGTGTAAGATATAAAAGCTATAAAAAGGATATTTTCACTTATAAAGCATTCCCTGAAACATTATTTTCTGTAGTATAGGAATCATACATATATATTTTATTGTTTTAAAGTCTTTGTCTTTACCCTGACTGGTCCCGTATTACTTTTAATAAATAAGACATTGATAAACTATTCTTTGAGGATTGATGTATTCATCTGCTTGTTTTTAAGCCAACTTTGGGAAATTACATCTTCCCAAAATGTAATTTTTATTTTAAAATAGTCATTTTTTTCCCCCTTGGCTGCACCATACAGCTTGTGGGATCTTAGTTCCCACACCAAGGATTGAACCTGGGCCCCTGGGTAGTGGAAGGGTAGACTGCTAACCACGGGAAAGCAGGGAAATGCCTAAGTGTGCTTTGTAGAAAATAATTTCTAAAATTTTCTCTGTACCTATTATATAATTTCTCAATGCTACTTTTATTTGTACTTATCAAATATAACTCAACATATACAAACTTTTAGAAACTAAACACTATGNTACACAGTCAGAGGCTTTGGTGTAGCCAATAAAGCAGAAGTAGATGATTTTCTGGAACTCTCTTGCTTTTCCGATGATCCAGCAGATGTTGGCAATTTGATCTCTGGTTCCTCTGCCTTTTCTAAATCCAGCTTGAACATCTGGAAGTTCACATTTCACATACTGTTGAAAGCTGGCTTGGAGAATTTTGAGCATTATTTTACTAGTGTGTGAGATGAGTGCAATTGTGCCATAGTTTGACCATTGTTTGGCATTCCCTTTCTTTGGGATTGTAATGAAAACAACTTTTCCAGTCCTGTGGCCACTGCTGAGTTTTCCAGATTCCCTGGCATATTAAGTGCTGCACTTTCACAGCATCATCTTTTAGGATTTGAAATAGGTCAACTGGAATTACATCACCTCCACTAGCTTTGTTTGCAGTGATGCTTCCTAAGGCCCACTTGATTTCGCATTCCAGGATGACTTTCTCTAGGTGAGTGATCATACCATCATGATTATCTGGGTTGTAAAGAACTTTTTTGTATAGTTCTTCTGTGTATTCTTGCCACCTCTTCTTAAGATCTGCTTCTGTTATATCCATACCATTTCTGTCCTTTATTAAGCCCATCTTTGCAGGAAATGTTCCCTTGGTATATCTAATTTTCTTGAAGGGATCTCTATAGTCTTTCCCGTTCTATTGTTTTCCTCTATTTCTTTGCATTGATCACTGAGGAAAGCTTTTTTATCTCTCCTTGTTCTTCTTTGGAACTCTGCATTCAAATGGATATATCTTTCCTTTTCTCTTTTGCCTTTCACTTCTCTTCTTTTCACAGCTATTTGTAAGCCTCCTCCAACAACCATTTTGCCTTTTTAAATTTATTTTTCTTGGGAATGGTCTTGATCCCTGTCTCTTGTACAATGTCAGGAACCTCTGTCCATAGTTCATCAGGTACTCTGTCTATCAGATCTAATCCCTTGAATCTATTTCTCACTTCCACTGTACAATCTTAAGGGATAGGTCACACCTGAATGTTCTAGTGGTTTTCCCTAGTTTCTTCAATTTCAGTCTGAATTGAGCAATAAGGAGTTCATAGTCTGATCCACAGTCTGTTCCTAGTCTTGTTTTTGCTGACTGTATAGAGCTTCTGCATCCTTGGCTGCAAAGAATATAATCAATCTGATTTCTTTATTGACCATCTGGTGATGTCCGTGTATAGAGTCATCTCTTGTGTTGTTGGAAGAGGGTATTTGCTATGACCAGTGCATTCTCTAGGCAAACTCTATTAGCCTTTGCCCTGCTTCATTCTGTACTTCAAGGCCAAATTTGGAGTTACTCCAAATGGAGTTACTCTAGGTATTTTTTTGACTTGATACTCTTATATTCTAGTCCCCTGTAATGAAAATGACATCTTTTTTTGGTGTTAGTTCTAGAAGGTCTTGTAGGTCTTCATAGAACCAGTCAACTTCAGCTTCTTTGGCATTACTGGTTGGGGCATAGGCTTGGATTAGTGTGATATTGAATGGTTTGACTTGGAAAGGAACAGAGATCTTTCTGTCATTTTTGAGATTGCATCCCAGTACTGCATTTCAGACTCTTTTGTTGACTATGATGGCTACTGCAGTTCTTCTAAAGGATTCTTTTCCACAGTAGCAGATGTAATGGTCATCTGAGTTAAATTCACTCATTCCAGTCCATTTTAGTTTGCTGATTCCTAAAATGTTGATGTTCACTCTTGCCATCTCCTGTTTGACCACTTCCAATTTGCCTTGACCAGGCTTCTCTGGTGGCTCAGATGGTAAAGAGTCTGCTTGCAATGTGGGAGACCTGGTTTCATCCCTGGGTCGGGATGATCCCCTGGGGAAGGAAATGGCAACCTACTCCAGTACTCTTGTCTGGAAAATTACACAGATGAAGGAGCCTGGTAGGCTATAGTCCATGGGATCACAAGAGTTGGAAATGACTGAGCAACTTCACTATGGACCTAACGTTCCAGGTTCCTATGCAATATTGCTCTTCACAGCATCAGATTTTATTTCCATCACCAGTCATATCCACAACTGGGTGTTGGTTTTGCTTTTGCTCTGTCTCTTCAGTCTTTCTGGAGTTTTTTGTCCACTGATCTCCAGTAGCATATTGGACACCTACCTACCTGGGGAGTTCATCTTTCAGTGTCCTATATTTTTGCCTTTTCATACTGTTCATGGGGTTCTCAAGGCAAGAATACTGAGGTGGTTTGCCATTCCCTTCTTCAGTGGACATTTTCTCAGAACTCTCCACCATGACCCATCCATCTTGGGTGGCCCTACACTGCATGGCTCATAGTTTCATTGAGTTAGACAAGGCTGTGATGCATGTGTTTAGATTGGTTAGTTTTCTGTGACTATGGTTTTCGGTCTGTCTGCTCTCTGATGGAGAAGGATAAGAAACTTATGGAAGCTTCATGATGGGAGAGACTGACTAAGGGGGAAACTGGGTCTTGTTCTGATGGGCAGGGCCATGCTCAGTAAATATTGAATCCAATTTTCTGTTGATGCGTGGGGCTGTGTTCCCTCCCTCTTATTTACCTGGGGCCAAACTATGGTGGAGGTAATGAAGATAATGGTGACCTCCTTCAAAAGGTCCTATGCAGGCACCGCTACACTCAGTGCCTCCGACTTTGCAGCAGGCCACCGTCAACCCACACCTCCGCCAGAGACTCCTGGACTCTATGGTGGGGTTAACCATGACCTCCTCAAGAGGGCTTATGCCATACCTAAGTCTGCTGCACCCAGAGCCCCTGCCCCGGCAAAGTCCTCTGCTGACCCATACCTCCATAGGAGATACTCAAACACAGTTCTGTCTCAGTCTTGTTGGGGTCTCTGGGTCCTGGTGCACACAAGGTTTGTTTGAGCCCTCTGAGCTTCTCTGGTGGGTATGGGGTTTGATTCTAAATGTGATTTCACCCCTCTTACCATCTTGCTGAGGCTTCTCCTTTGCCCTTGGATGTGGGGTATTTCCTCAAAGTCGCTCCAGCGCCACACAGCTGCCTCTCCTCAATTTCTTTAGGTGGAATTTACCTAGAATATTTGAGGCCTATGATAGGCTCATGTTCAATTGTTTTGAGAAAGGCTAAACTGTTTTCCAAAGTGGGGTTGTGAGTTTTTAGGTGGTGTAATAGTAACTGTTCTTCTATAAACTCTATTTCACAGGAGGGGTGGTTGTCAAATATAAATAGTTGCTCGGTTTTCAGGTTTTCTATTCCATGTCCATGGCAAACCTGGAAAGAGGTTCATATTCTCATGATTATTATCTCATGCTCTTTGGTTCATAATAAAACTCTACCTTTGAAATATATATTGAGCTTTTGACACTTTTGCAGGAGTAGGTTTCTACCATTGGTATAATCGCCTAAGGAACTTTTATGTTAGGACTTACGGCTTGTATTTCATATCCTTTTGTTTATTCTGAGTTGAAAAGTGGTAGTTTTAAACTGAGAATCCTAAAACTAGACTTTAGAACTTCCTCTCACAGGCAGAAAGTCACCTGGGTTCAGCCCTGGATGGTCTTGGTTGCTGCAAAACCCATAGCAAAGGGGAACTGTGTTGCAAAGCACAGGAAAGTCTACTGGGTGTGTCTGGCAAAGAGCCAGAAAATGTTCCAATGCAGAGACCAATCCTAAAGCTAAGACCTGGAAGCTGTTTTGGAAGGGGCATCTGGAAGGAATCTCAGAAGGACCCTAAAGACTGGAGCTTTTTATAGCTGCTGCCGCTAAGTCGCTTCAGTCATGTCCGACTCTTTGTGACTCCATAGACAGCAGCCCACCAAGCTCTGCTGTCCCTGGGATCCTCCAGGTAAGAACACTGGAGTGGGTTGCCATTTCCTTCTCCAATGGATGAAAGTGAAAAGTGAAAATGAAGTCGCTCAGTTGTGTCCGACTCTTAGCGACGCCATGGACTACAGCCTATCAGGCTCCTCTGTTCATGGGATTTTCCAGGCAAGAGTACTGGAGTGGGTTGCTGTTGCCTTCTCTGGAGCCTTTTATGGCAGGGGTTCCCAACCCCTGGGCCATGGACCACTACTAGTCTGTGGCCTGTTAGAAGCAAGGCCACACAGCAGCAGGTGAGCAGTGGGCAAGTGAGAGAAGGTTCATCTGTATTTACAGCTGCTGCCTTTCACTCACATTACTGCCTGAGCTATGTCTTCTGCCAGATCAGCTGCGGCATTCGATTCTCATAGGAGCACCAACCCTACTGTTAACTGGGCAAGTAAAGGATCTAGATTGCATGCTCCTTAGTTGCAGGAAAACACGCTCAGGGGTCACACTGATTCTGCAGTTTGGTGAGTTGTATAATATTGCATTATATATCATATGTAATAATAATAGAAATAAAGTGCACAATAAATGTAATGTGCTTGAATCATACCAAAATCATCCACTCCCCCTACCACTCCATCCCTGGAAAAATTGTCTTCTGTGGAACTGGTCTTGGTGCCAAAAAGTTTGGAACCGCTGTTTTATGGGATTCAGAGAGCCAAACTCTTGGGTGAGGAGCTGTGCAAGGCTCAGCTCTTCAAGACCCTTTTATAAGAAGCGGTCAGAGCTGAGCTGAGGAGTTAAGTCCCGGTGCATCTTTATTAAACTGGCCTATTTAAGCTTTCTGCTCCTGGTTGGCTTCTTAAAGTATAGCCTTAGTGCAGACACATTGTCTTTCATCTGTTTTTTAAAAATTTGACCTTGGGTTGTTTTTAGTATTACCTGCTTTTTTACTAGGGGAATCTGGAGATTTCAGCACACTTGTGAGAATATATTTAATTTATAAATAAAATAATTGCAGAATTATTCAGTATAACCAAGACTGTTATTGTTAGTCCTTCAAGGAAAATACCATATAAATGCTATTTTATAGTTAAGATGATTAATGTATATTTTTGCATTACAGATTTGTTAGATAAGCTGAAAATGTAATTCGCTAGATACATTAAATCCTCTTAATGTACAACAATGAAAATTGTAACATTTATGCATCATTGCATAGATATTCTTGTGTACTTTTATGGTGATTAGGAGACACATTGAAGATTAAATTATCAGAGCTCACTGCTGATTTTCTCCCAGGTGCCAAATTATTGAACTCGGTTAAATTATCTAGCAGTGATTGTGGCATAGCCCACTAACAGGGAACTTTGTCAACAGGTATAGCAAATTTGATTCCCTAGGTTTATTTAATATAATTAGAGGAACCTGGTGGGCTACAGTTCATGGGGTCACTATGAACAGTTGGACACAACTGAAACGACTTATCACACACGCAGCACACACTCAGAAGTTTATATGGTTGTTAAACTATTGGGTGAACAAAATCTTTGCAATTTACTTGGATACTTATTCTGTAATAGCAGTATTTGTTTTATAATAAAGACTGTGTCTTAGACTGAGGTATAAGGTACATGCTCACCCAAGTGAGCTATCTGCATAGAACTTGTTTGTTGCTCTTTGTCTCTGAGATATTTTCTCACACATACAAAAAATATCTATCAATCGGTTGTCACACCCTGTGAATATAGGTATATTCTCATGCTTCAGCAGTTGGCATATGTTCTCAACCAATGAGATCTGATGTGGTAGATGTACTGGACACTCTTGTCCTATGAGTGTTAACTGTAACCATTCTCAGACAGAGACTTACATCTTTATGTATCTAGAGGACCAGTGTGGACTGGGTGCAATCTTATTATTGTCCATACTTACACCATTATACAGTTTTATATCCTATATGTGTGTGTGTGTGTACTTAGTTGCTCAGTCCTGTCCAACTCTTTGTGACCCATGTACTGTAGCCCACCAGCCTCTTCTGTCCGTGAAGTTTTCCAGGCAAGAATACTGGAGCGAGTTACCATTTCTTACTCCAGGGGATTTTCCTGACCCAAGGATTGAACCCGTGTCTCCTGTGTCTCCTGCATTGGCAGGCAGATTCTTTACTGCTGAACCATGTGAGAAGCCCATCCCCTCTATATGCATCCCTGAACACAAAGTACATCTTTTTTCTTTTAAATATTTTGAACATAGGATATACTTGTAGATTTTTAATTATTCAGTGTTTATGTTCAGTCACAGTCATTAGTCTTTGTGATGCTCACATGGTTCCAAAGCTGGATGGGGAGAACCCTTTCATTTTGGTTCCTATGTCCTTGTCACACAGCCCCATTAATCTCTAAGTGCTTCTTTGCCTTCTGGGCCAACAAGAAAAACGTCTTCCCTCTCAGACAGTCAGGTTCACTTTTTACTTTTGAACTGATTTCTGTTTTTTAATAGCCTGGTCCTTATCTTCATTTTGCTGCTGCTCCTGCTGCTAAGTCACTTCAGTCATGTCCGACTCTGTGTGACCCCATAGACGGCAGCCCACCAGGCTTCCCCGTCCCTGGGATTCTCCAGGCAAGAACACTGGAGTGGGTTGCCATTTCCTTCATTTTGCTAATCAATTATAAATACTATCATCTTATTATATAAAAAAGCCCAAGATTGACAGCTATCATTATTCTTATTTTAAACAAAGTTTGAACCAACACATGAATAAATGACAAAAGCATTTCAATTACTTGCCTTTTGGGAGATTATCTTACACATAACAAATTAAATGAAATATAGAAAGAAAAAAAAGAAAGACTTCCCTGGTGGGTCAGACAGTAAAAGCAAATCTCAGATAAAACTTCCTTAAGAATGTTATAGTAATAAACCATAAGGAGGTGATATGAGGTGATAATCAGAATTTTAAAGTAACATTAGAGTTCTGAGGGAATAAGCTCTTAATACCTTTAAGGTTGAAGGAATCAATTAAAACAGAGCTATGTTTGTTTCCCTATCCATTAGTGAAATCTCCATGTCTTTTTTTCTTCCAACCAAAAGGGATTTGGTTAGAAATTGTAAACTCTAAAAAGATTCAACTCAGATAAATCATATTGGTGTTCAGGATACTCTTGACCATGTGGAGGAAACAAATATCTATCCTGTGATCTGGACTGCAAGATGATCAAACTTGATTCCTGTGGTATCAATCTGGGAAGGAATGAAAGATCTTGGCCAGTACAGGACTTCTGATAAAACTTCACACACACAAAATGATATTTGGTTCTGAGTATTCAGCTGTGTAAAACTTTGCTAAGGCAGGGATTCTCTAAAGCAGAAAAAAGGGACAAAACAATGATATGGTAATGGGAATGTGCCTTGGGGCAGATTTGTATAAAGTTTGGGGAGCCGGAGAACTAGGAGATTAAACTGTTTTATTAGATTGGGTCTGACAAGTATGTCTAAGTGATTTCTTGACTGCCACACTATCTGAACTTTTTCTGGTTGACAGTGGAGGACTGTCAGTGTTTTTAAGTGATTATATCATAAATTCAGAAAGATATTTTTACTAGTAGCTCAGAAATTTTATTAATCATGAAAACAAAAACCTGGTATGTTTTGAGTTACCTAATAAGCTTCCTTAATTAGTGGTTTTGATTCTCAAAATGTTTCCTTAATCCTATAGGTAGTATTAGTTTTTAGGCCTACCGTAGTGCTGATTTTATTTATTCATATTATGAAATTGTTTTCCTATAGCACATTTTGATAATAAATTAGTTGGGATGCTTTGGGTTAAAAATGATGGAAAAGTCTGACTCAATGAGTTTTACATAATAGGAGATTCCAGTCTCACATAGTTATTAGTCCAGAGGTTAGGCAGTCTCAGGTGTGACTTCAGCTCTGTTACTTTGCCATTCTCACGTCCAGAGGAAATGGAAAGATCTGTCTAACTGTTGGGATCCAGGAAGGCTTTTACTGAAACTTCCAAAGTCTTATTGGGCAGAACTGAGTCAAACCTTCTGTTAAACCATTCCTTGGCAGAGGAAAAGTTTCTCTGTGATGAGTTGATAATAATCAGGATTACTCTGGAGTTGGGGTGAGTTCGTCTTCCCATTGTCATATGGGATAAGAGAGGATCTCTGACCCATTCAGGGTTCTGAGAGCTAGTGGCATTTGGAGTGGATATTGACAGGCAGCCAATAGAGTCTGCCAAAGAGAACCTTGGATGAAGGTGACCTTCAAAGAATAGATTAGAGTGCTTTTGCAGTGCTGAGGCTGAGTTCATTCCACAGACTTGTTGACATGAGAACCCTCTGATCTTCCTTTTATTCTTGATCCAAGAGGGACTGCATTTACCAAAAAAAAAAAAAGAGTCAATTCATTTGAATTTTATTCATTGACTTTTGTAATCCCATGTGCATCTTCTTCTTGTTCATATCTAATGAGACCCTATAATAAATTGCTTTAACTTTTTTTTCATTTTAGTAACTTTTGCTGTAAGAAGGTGAATGATCAGAGTAGATGTATCAAATGTCAGGTTTCTCCAAGAAAGCTCTAGGCATGCTGTGAAATTCAGCCCTGCAGCTGCCGAACTCTGAACCCCAACCTGAGCTATCACTTCCCTCTGTAGGAGAATCAGTGTGCTTCAGGCTGTTCCAGCCCTTGCTTTACCCTTTCCATTACCTCACCCTTCAACTGCAGTCTGTCCTGCCCCCTGCTGGGAGTCATTCAGCTACCATGGTTCTGTTAAGAACCTGTTCTCTGATAAATTATTTCATGATAAAGTGTTGCCTTGTTCTAGTCCCCTTCTTAGTCCATATATGTGACTCTTCAGTGGTGTTTCTGTCTGCTCGAAGTAACTCCACGGATTGATTCTAAAAGGTCTATTTCAGGCCCGTAGGATGACACAGATATACTTGGTTATTACTCTTGAGAGCCCCTTGGACTGCAAGATCAAGCCAGTGAATCCTAAAGGAAACCAGTCCTGAATATTCATTGGAAAGACTGATGCTGAAGCTGAAACTCCAGTACTTTGGCCACCTGATGTGAAGAACTGACTCACTGGAAAAGACCGTGATGCTGGGAAAGATAGAAGACGGGTGGAGAAGGGGACGACAAAGGATGAGATGGTTGGATGGCATCACTGTCTTGATGGGGATGAGTTTGAGTAAGCTCCAGGATTTGGTGATGGACAGGGAAGCCTGGCATGCTGCAGTCCATGGGGTAGCAAAGAGTCAGACTGAACTGAACTGAGGACGACACAGAAGCATTTTAAGCACTGCATGTCTTTTCATTTTCACTGTGCAGAAAGCATGATATGCATAGAACTTGCCTTATTCAAAGGATGGTTTGAACCTATGAACCCAGATTTGGTTTGAACCTATGAACCCAGATTTACACTAGCCTTCACTGAGAGATTCTGAATGCTTAAGCAGTTATCATTTAGAGAAAGAACAGAATCAAACTGTCTTAATAATTGAAAGCTTCAAGGTTGTCTGATATAAATAACACACTAAAAAACATACTCTTCTCTTTACAAAAACTATCTTAAGTAGTTTTAATTAATTCGGTTCCATAATGAAAATGATTGGCTGTCATTCTTCAACCATACCTCGTTGCGGAGATCAGATATCCTGTTGTCACTTGAGTAATTCTTTCCCCCCATTTCTTTCTGCTTCTCTGGATCCAATTTTGATGTGGATCATATCTCTTTTTTAAAAATATTTTTTTCTGACTCTGTTCCCATCCCAGTTCCTCTTCTAAAGCTTGTGGCTCAGATTGTAACAGACAACGAAGCTTAATAGAGGTCACAGAAAATCCCAGTTCTCACTTTGCAAGGTACCTTGCATTTAAAGTGCAGAATCACACAAACTTCCTAATTAAAATTTATCATGTGAATAAATATTCTTCAAAGGCAAAGTGGTGAAATGGCTTTGAAACAGGCCTCTGGCAGTGGTTTTGCAGAGGTCTTTTAGTTAACTAGTAACACATGGCCATGGATATGAATACCAGACCATTTTAGAGAAACAGCAGATGTGGCTTTATTCCTCCCTTTGCAGAAAGGATCTTGGAAATCACAATGCTTGGATGGAGAGGCCTAGGGTTTTCCCTGAAGTACACGGCTAATGGCTACTGGGCAGTGTCCAGAAGGGCTCTCCTTTTGATGCCCAAAAGCTCTCTTCTCACAGGCCGTGATCGTGCCTTCAAGGACATGTTAGCTTTTGTGATAGGTTATCTCCATCATATAAATTAATACAAAGTTTCTAATTAATGTCTTCCTCATTGCCAGTTTTCCTAGCCCATTGAGCTCAACTCTGGCTACATATTACAATGACTTGGGGGTTTATAAAAACTGCCAATACCTGGGTCCCAAACCACAAACTAGCAGTTTCCCAGTTTGGTCCCTGGAGCAACAGCATCCACAGGATCCTCATTCAGACCTACTGAATCAGAACTTCTGGTGGGCTGGGACTCAGAAAACTGTTTTAACAAGCTCTCTGGGTATTCTGATGTGTGTTCGAGCTTGAGAACCACTAGTGTATTTTTTCCAGGACATCAGTTTCCTCCCATGATCTTAGTATAGTCCCAATCTCAACCCTGCATTTGTGAGGCACTCATTTTCTTATGTGTATTACAAGAGGAGCTTTGTGTTTTGTTCAAAATTCATTTAAAACTGTTCTCACTCATAACATAATAAAGATAGCATCTTGTGGATAAATCTTGTTGAAAACTAAGGTGGCTTTTTGTTGTTGATTTTTTCGGTATGCTTGGTTATTACAGATTAGGTCAAAGAAGACTTCCTTCTGCGCCCTGTGTAGCTTGCTCTGACCTGAGGTGTTGTGTTCTTGAGCTGGAAAGTTGTGAATTGGTTCACGTGGTGAACTCAGCCGGTCAACGTGAGTCTATTTCGCAGGTCCCTAAATCCCATGGACAGAGGCGCCTGGTGGGCTGCAGTCCATGGAGTCTCAGTGAGCTGGACACAGCAATGAATGACTAAGCGCAGCAGCGTTAGTAATAAGGACACAGCCACGACACAGGGTTATTCAGGACTTTGGATCCAGTGGTGGGCATGACTTTCCAGGATTTCACATTGCGATAAGGGAGAGAAAAGGCAGCACAGCAGGTAACCTGGGAGGGCAGATCATACTGGTTGGCTGGTCAGCACACTGTGCTTCCTGAAGGAAATACTATTGGGACTTGAGGGATCAATACAAAAGTTCATATAGAAAAGGATTTCTCTTATAAATTCTAGAGTAGTGGGTACTTTGTATTTACTGTGCCAGTTGTCAGTGTTTGTTTAAATGGTGCCTGTACCAACAGAAGCAACATTGACAAGTGGTTAGCCGCAAAGATTTTGCAGCTGGACTTCCTAGGTTTGGAATGCCCCTAACTAGCTGTGTGTTCTCAGGCAAGTCAGCTAACTGTTCACTGCATGGATTTCTCTACCTGTAAAACAGGAATGAGAGCAGAACTTTCCCATAGGGTGGTTGACAGAAGCACCTAGAACAGCACCTGGCTATAGAGGTGTTCAGTAAATGTTATCTATTATTGGCTAACAGAGGCACTGTCCTTTACAGAGTTACTCTGAGTCCAGCTGTCTTGAAGGGACTGGCTAACTTTGAAACCTTTAGAATAAAAAGGGAGCTAGGTACTGAGATTATTATTGGAGTTTTGTTTTTTTCTTTAAAGTTAATTTTAACTGTTCTGGGTCTTTACTGCTTCATGGGCTATTCTCTAGTTGGGATGCTCCAGCTTCTCACTGTGGTGGCTTCTCTTGTTGCGGAGCATGGGTTCTAGGACTTGCAGACTCAGTAGTTGTGGCCGCTAGTCTCTAGAGCACAGGCTCAATAATTGTGGTTCATGAGCTTAGTGGCTCCGTGGCATGTGGGCTCTTCCCAGATCAGGGCTCAAGCCCATGTCTCCTGCATTAGCAGGGGGATTCTTTACCAATGAGCTGCTAGAGAAGCCCTTTTTCCTTTTTCTTTTTTAATGCATATAAAACAATGTTTTATCAAAAGTTTCAAAGCCTAGTTACTATTTATTAACTTGGTGATGTCACTGAACATATTTAAATAATGGAAATTAATAGTTCTGAATCCCTTCTGTGCAATTCTGAAACCTCAGAAGCTCTGAAAGTGAAAAGATTTTATATATTTCCAGAAACTCATTTGGCCTTAAAAATCTCACTCTTACATACACATACTAGTTTTGTATTGCTGCTGTCATGAATTACCCTAAATTTAGCAGCTTAAAGCAACACAAATTGATTATCTCACAGTTTTCCGAGTCCGAAGTCCAGCTCAGCTGGATTCCCTGCTTAGAGTCTCACAGGCCTCTGTTAAGGTATCATTCAGGTTATGCTCCTTCCTGGAGGCTTTGGGGAAGAATTTACTTCAAGCATTTTTAGATTGTTGGCAAAATTCAGTTCCTTGAGTTTATAGGATTGAGGTCCTCATTTCCTTGCTGGCGGCTGGCCACAGACAGTTCTAGAGGCTGCCCACATTCATTGGCTGCTGCTGCTGCTAAGTCACTTCAGTCGTGTCCGACTCTGTGCGACCCCATAGACAGCAGCCCACCAGGCTCTCCCGTCCCTGAGATTCTCCAGGCAAGAACACTGGAGTGGGTTGCCATTTCCTTCTCCAATGCATGAAAGGGAAAAGTGAAAGTGAAGTTGCTCAGTCATGTCCAGCTCTTCGCGACCCCATGGACTGACTACCAGGCTCCTCCATTCATGGGATTTTCCAGGCAAGAGTACTGGAGTGGGGTGCCATTGCCTTCTCCAATTCATTGGCTAGGGACCCCCTTTCTCCATCTTCCAAAGCAACAATGGCCAGTCAGGTCCCTCTCTTTGGCCTCTGCTTCTGTTTCATCCTTTCTTTGCCATCCTCTTCCACCATCCCACTCTGATTGACATGTCTGCCTCTCTCTTCTTTTAAGGGTTTCTGTGATTACATGGGGCTGCCCTGGGATAATCTCTGTATTTTAAAGTCAACTGATAAGTAACTTAAAGTTAATCTGCAAAATCTCTTTGTGCAGTACCTAGATTAGTAGTGTTGACCCCTCAACAATATGGTATTGAACTGCTCAGGCAGATTTTTTCTCAGTAAACATACAGTTTGCCCTTTATATATCTGTGGGTTTCCTATTTGTGGAACTCACCACCAGGAATTGAAATTTCCATCTGCAGTTGGTTGAACCTGAGGATGTGAATGAAACCTGTGACTGTGGAGAGACTGCCACATTCGTTGTTCTACAGCATTTTATGTAAGAGACTTGAGCACCTGTGGATTTTAGTACATGTGGAGATTCCTGGAACCAATCCCCTGAAGATGCCAAGAGATGATTGTGTTTGATTGATTGGTCCGAGAATGAGAATCTCGTGGGGGTGGAAATCTTGAGAACTGTGCCTATCTCAATGCAACAGTTCAGTTCGGTATAGTCACTCAGTCGTGTCCAACTTTTTGCAACCTCATGGACTGCAGCATGCCAGGCCTCCCTGTCCATCACCAACTCCCAGAGCTTACTCAAACTCATGTCCATCGAATCAGTGATGCCATCCAACCATTTCATCTTCTGTTGTCCCCTTCTCCTCCTGCCTTCAGTCTTTCTCAGAATCAGGGTCTTTTCCAGTGAGTCAGTTCTTCACATCAGGTGGCTAAAGTATTGGAGTTTCAGCTTCAGCATCAGTCCTTCCAATGATTATTCAGGGCTCATTTCCTTTAGGATGGACTGGTTGGATATCCTTGCTGTTCAAGGGACTCTCAAGAGTCTTCTCCAACACCATAGTTCAAAACCATCAATTCTTCGGCACTCAGCTTTCTTTTTATAGCCCAACTCTCACATCCATATATTACTACTGGAAAAACAATAACTTTGACTAGATGGACCTTGTTGGCATCTTGTCTCTACTTTTTAATATGCTATTTAGGTTGGTCATAGCTTTTTTTCCAAGGAGCAAGTGTCTTTTAATTTCATGGCTGCAGTCACCATCTGCAATGATTTTGGAGCCCAAGAAAATAAAGTCTGCCACTGTTTCCATTGTTTACCCATCTACTGGCCATGAAGTGATGGGACCAGATGCCATGATCTTAGTTTTCTGAATGTTGTAGTTTTATATCTTAGTTTTCTGAATCTCAATCCATAAGACTACTTAATAGTCTTTATTGATCCCACTTAGTGTGAATCTCATTTGGTACAAGAATCAGAGACATACTTTGGAGATACTGTGGGTTTAGTTCCAAACCATTGTAGTAAATCTCATATCAAAATAAAGTCAGTCATGACATTTTTTGGCTTCCCAGTACCTCTAAAAGTTATATTTACATTGTATGTAGNTACCCATCTACTGGCCATGAAGTGATGGGACCAGATGCCATGATCTTAGTTTTCTGAATGTTGTAGTTTTATATCTTAGTTTTCTGAATCTCAATCCATAAGACTACTTAATAGTCTTTATTGATCCCACTTAGTGTGAATCTCATTTGGTACAAGAATCAGAGACATACTTTGGAGATACTGTGGGTTTAGTTCCAAACCATTGTAGTAAATCTCATATCAAAATAAAGTCAGTCATGACATTTTTTGGCTTCCCAGTACCTCTAAAAGTTATATTTACATTGTATGTAGTCTGTTCAGTGTGCCATAGTACTAAGTATAAGAAACAGTGTGCATATCTTAATTTAAAATTATTGCTGTTGGAAAAATGGCACCAATAGTCTTGCTCAACACCAGGCTGCCACAAACATTCAATTTGTAAAGTGCGTTATCTGGGAAGCATATGCCTGTATCTATATGCTTGATAAAGGGTGTTGTCCTTGATCTTTTGATTTTGCTGGGAGCAGTGTGTAATATATGATCTATGCACATTGTTACCTTTCTAAAATTAAAACATTTCTAAACTCCAGAATACATCTGGTCTCAAGGGTTCTTGAAGAGATCGTGAATGTGTTATAAAAAGTTATAGGTAAAAGATTTTTTAAGGTATTCATGTTTTATTTACATTTTAAACTATTATGAAATGGTGCCTGTACAACACTTACTTCTTGAGAAAAGGGATATTACTGTGTTCTCCAGACTCACGCTAAAATAGACTTTATATGGGACTTTGAAGACAGGCTCGTTTTGAAGATTCAGGAGGCACCAATATTGCAGATAAGAAAGGAAAGGATGGAAGAGAAAAGCACATTGAACACTATGCTGTTGACTTTAGTGCATTCACACAATGTGTGTGTGTGTGTGTGATTTAATCTTTACTACCTATATATGTTGTTCTTTTTTTAATTTTATACATGGTGGAGTCAAGAATCAGGGAAACTGAGTAACTTGCTCAGGGTCGCATAGCTGGTCAGTGTGGAACTGGAATTTGAGCTTAGTTCTGACTTCAAAGTCTCCGTTTTATCCATTTGTCAAGGAAACTCCTATTTGGAAGCAGATCTGGGATTTAAACTCTAGTCTCCTGCTTTGCTCTGTTCAGATAGTTATTTTTAATACATAATTGTTGATTTATAAGTGCTTTTTAAAATATTTAAAACATTTTAAAACTTCTTACAAAACCAAGCAATTTATGATGCTTGGTTTTTTTTACTAGAATTAATTTGTATTTAGGATTATCAGTTATGTGGGATTAAAATTTTCCATTTTTTAAGGATTTTTAAAATCAGTTACACCTTAAAATTAGAGCCAAATTGAACATTTTATTCCTGAATGAATTCTCTATTAAAAATTATTTGTTGTAAATTGCCATCTCTTAAAATGAGACAGTTTACCAATTTAGCAAACATTATTAAATGATGCAAATAATACGTCTTTCCAGTACTGGAACATTTCTTTACATTCATTGTTGTTAAGTAACCCCCTATTATTTGCTGAATATCCAGTTTGCTATTCCTTTGATGTAAAACATTCTCTTTTGAAAAGTAAGCAGCTTTCCTGCTGATTTCTGTTTCATTTCCTCCTCGCTGTTTTGCTCTCTGTTTTCTCTGTGTAGTAAAGTGTTGACAGAAAGCAACTGTACAGAGATATAAAAATATGCATCAATTAAACAGCAAATCACAGTGTAGTTTTCGAGAGAAGTATTTTAGCTAAGACATGAGAAACACAGCTGTAATAAATCTGAATAAGAATTTTTCCGGAATGGTTACTAAAATAATCTTATTGTTTTTCATTTTATAATTTATCACAGGATTAAAAAAATGGACTAGACATGCATATTCAGGGTTGTGTGCTGTTTTGAAAAGTAAACATGAAGAAAGATTTTTCTAATGTCTTCATTTTGTTCCTGTTATTTTGTTTTCATATCCACAAAGAAAATATGCTAACTTACATGATTTATTATGATAAAATATTTTAAATGTTGGCGGTTAGGGAACAACTTTATGATTCAAAAAATAAATTTTATTTGGCATAACATGGATTCCTTAACAAAAATAATGTTACAAACGAAGCTTTGTGATAGATGCCTATACTGAATATGACTATTTGAATATTCGTCCATTTAGACTAATGGTTTGGAAGATATATATTCCTTTCAGTAGGAATAAATGCAATTTTAATTAACTGTGGTATGTTCAGAAGGTAAGGAATGGAATAGTTGAGAAAAGAGAACTAAGTTTTGTTTTTACCCTGGTCTTGAATAAGATTATTGTTTATAATTTGCATTTGCTCTATAGACAAAATCAGGCACTGAGAGTATATTATTTTGGAATTGCTTCTATCTTTTTTGGGCTCAGAAGAATTGAGATTGGTTGGATTTTATAATCCATGGAAGGCAGTTTCTACTCTGGTACTTGCTTATCTTTCAGTGACAAGGTGTGGAAACATACGCAGAAAAATGTATAAGCTTTACACCAAGACACAATGAAAGACTGTGCAAACTCAAAGGCCAAGACATTTAGGAATAAGTAATTTCCTCTTGTTTGGAGATCTAGTATATCACTGTCTCTTTGGAGAGGGGACTGAGGCTCTCTGATTTCCTGATTTTGTATTCTTGTATTTATACCTGCTGCTCACTCCAAAGCCAGCAGAGATACCATTTTGAGCTTTAATGCTGGTCCTGATGTGTGGCACACCATGTACTGCCATTTAATAACTTTGTATTTTCAAGGCTCAGTTTTTGTATAGTATAGAAAGTGAAGTGAAAGTGACGTAGCCCAGTAGTGTCTGACTCTTTGTGATCCCATGGACTATAGCCCACCATGCTCCTCCGTCCATGGGATTTTCCAGGCAAGAGTACTGGAGTGGGTTGCCGTTTCCTTCTCCAGAGGACCTTCCCAACCCAGGGATCAAACCCGGGTCTCTCACATTGTAGGCAGACACTCTACCATCTGAACCACCAGTCATCATTTCCCCTTTGTTTCCCATAGTCCCTAACAATGTCTGTGATTCTCTTCATTGCCAACAGGTGAGTCTTACAGGATCTAGCACTTGGGTGAAGACCTGCCAGGGCAAGACTATGGGAGCAGGCATATTGCAAGCTTCTATAATGAAAATTATGACAGAGCAGACAGTCAGAAGACCCAGGTTTGAGTTGTCGGTACTCTGTAACTTCCTAGTGATGCAACCTTGGCGGAGCTGCGTAATCTCTCTAGAGATCAGTTTCCTTGGCTTTCAAATGGTGAATGTTCTTACTGTGCTTGACCTGGCAAAGTTGTGAAAAGCTAATGTTTATAAACTTTTCTGGGTAGTCAAATATGTGTATCAGTTGGGAACCTTTCATTTGCAAGTGACAAAAACTTAGCTTAGATATATAAAGGAAAATGAGATTTATTGACTCATGCTATTGAATCCACGGGCATTTCTGGTTTTCATGTCCCTGTTGCTCTCCACTCTTAGTTCTGCTTCTTTCCATTGTTAATTTCCAGCTCAATATATACCTCTGGCCACAAGCCCTGATGTGCCTCAAGTTCAGTCCAGTAGGGAGAACCACCTACTTCTTTCTGTTCCAGTAAGTCTCAGTGTCCTCCAGCAGCTTTGATTGATTCACATGCCCGTCTCTGAACCAGGTACCGAAACCAGAAAATATGATGTAGCCTTTGTCCACGACCAGTGTGGACCTACCCCTGGAACTGGGATCTTTCCCAAACTACAGGAACTGAATGTGGGGGAGGGGTGATTTCCCAAAGGACTTTACCAATGTCAAGAAATTCTGTCACAAGAACAATTTTCTGGTGAACAGGATGCTGTTGTTTTCTTCTCTGTGAAAAGAATATCTCATGGTTTAAAAGCTAAATAGTTGGTAGGCATTTGTAAAAGTCAAAAAAGGGCACAATTTCAAAGGGAAATTTTATTTAGTAAAGCAAAGAAGAAAAAGATCAGACATGGATTGAGGACAGATAAAGTTGATGAGTTGGGTGAGGCAGGACCCTTTTCTTTATGCAGCTTGGAAGACACTCCTCCCTAATGAAACTAACCTCCACCCTATTAGATGACCATTTTATGAGACTGTTTTCACTTCCTTCTTGATCCTAACCCAAGAAACAATTCATTTTTAGGGAGATTGAGCTCAGTCCAAAGGAGTAGGATTAGGAAAAACTTCATCCTTGGCTGAGATAAAAGGAAGATGTAATTTTTGAAGTCTTGGAACCTTTACTTAAAACCAGTAACTCTATTGTGAGAAATGTACATGTTATTGCCAAAAAAGTAGCTACGCAAATTGTAAAATTGATTCTGATTTTCAGTGACTAAGTGAGATCAGAAAAAAAAATGTTGCAGCAGGAAATTATGAAAACAGTTTTCTTTGGGAAAAGCAGGCAGCTGCCAGTCTGGGGAGATCTGAAATAAACAAAGGCAAAACGTAAAACACCTGTAACTCTGAAAAGAAAGTAACAATTTGAAGTGGCATTTTTTGTTACAGAAATTCATACGTACACCATCTCATTTAAACTTCATGATCATTTTCTTCTACAGATGGAGAAATTCAAGCTTAGTGAAGTTAAATAACTTGTCAGTTACTACTACTGCAAATTATTTACTACTGCTCAAAGTTAGAGATGGTGGTTTACCTAGAAATCAAGTGAATCCATGATGTTCCTGCCATAACTCAAGTATTCTGTGCAGTTTCTTAGGGATGGGAATGAGCCTCATTCATCTGGATTTTCCCTCAGATCAGATATGTCCTGAGAATCACTTTAAAAAAATTTTCCAAGACAGAACTGTATGCCAGAATTAAATAAGATATTGGAAAGTACTTGGCTATTTTAGCCAGGACGTGGAAACAACCTAGATGTCCATCAACAGATGAATGGATAAGAAAGCTGTGGTACATATACACGATGGAGTATTACTCAGCCATTAAAAAGAATACATTTGANTCATTGGAAAAGACTCTGATGCTGGGAGGGATTGGGGGTAGGAGGAGAAGGGGACAACCGAGGATGAGATGGCTGGATGGCATCACTGACTCGATGGGCGTGAGTCTGAGTGAACTCCAGGAGTCTGTGATGGACAGGGAGGCCTGGTGTGCTGCGAATCATGGTGTCACAAAGAGTTGGAGATGACTGAGCAACTGAAGTGAACTGAAGTGAACTGATGAGACCTAGAGAAATGTCTGAAGTCTGGACCACCTCTGGGGTCTTCCCCCAGTCCCAGTTTAAAGGATTATCTTTAGGTCCACAATAAAGAGGAGCGAGATGATTAGTGATCTTAATATCTTTCGTAGTTTTCTTCCATATTAGATATTATAAATGAATTATTTTTATAGAGTTCAGTAATTCTCAACAAATCTCATATTTATAATTTTCATTGAGTTTCTGGTTAAAGAACCTTTCTGAGAGGTAATTCAACAGACCAATCTAATTCCCTCATTCATTGTCTTTGTTGCACTATGTCAGGCCCTACAAACCACTGAAGGCCCAGAACTGTGCCAACAGGAAAAGTNAGAGTTCAGTAATTCTCAACAAATCTCATATTTATAATTTTCATTGAGTTTCTGGTTAAAGAACCTTTCTGAGAGGTAATTCAACAGACCAATCTAATTCCCTCATTCATTGTCTTTGTTGCACTATGTCAGGCCCTACAAACCACTGAAGGCCCAGAACTGTGCCAACAGGAAAAGTCTCTACCTCCATGGGGCTTATATTCCAATCAGGGAAGACAGGCCTAAGACAATTAAGGAGAAAAAAACATGACATAACTGCTATTGACTATGCTTGGTAAGTTAACACAAGAAACGAATTACCTCAGAGGATAAATGGCCAGTTTGAAAGCAGTTATGAAAGTATGAACAGGGACTGTTGCCCACCATTCTAGTAAACAGAGAATTTTGCCCAAATTTCCAATTCTACAAGGAACAAGCCATCAGCCACTGCAGTGGCCCCCTTCAGACACCCCCAGCAGTACGCCCTGAGGGGAATTCAGGATGGAAGAAAAAAAGGGGGAAGCATTTTGTGGTTTGGAAACTGGCCCTAGATATTTAGGATAAATACCTAAGGGACAATTTCAACGAACCTTGATTCTTACATCTTCTCATACATAGAAAAGCACCAAAATCATTAACTTGAGATACCTCTTCTTTGTAATTATCAGTGATCTTTTGATGTTTGACTACATTTTTTTCCCAGCAAAAACTCTATATCCTGGCTTCCTCCTTAACCCTTCAGAGCAGTTCCTTAGACCCGAGAGGCTGCATCCTAGGCCTAAGTTCTCAGCTGTTGTTGCTGTTGTTTAGTCTCTAAATCCTGTCTTATTCTTCTGTGATCCCATGGACTATAGCCCGCCAGGCTTCTCTTCTCCAGGAAATCTTCTCAACCCAGGGATCAAACTCAACTACCTGCACTGAGATTCTTTACCACTGAGCCTAAGACCTCAGTAAGATCCCCCAATAATACTTAAGTTGCAACTTTTCGTTGTGTATTTTTCTTTAGTTGACAAAAGAGAAAAGAAAAAACAAATACTGATTCTTGTTGGAATGGAAGAAAAAAATGCTTCTCATCCTCATCAGTGAATCATAGGATCAAGAAATGCTTAGAGTGTTAAAAGCCTATTGAAACTCAGCTTTGCAGAAATAATTCAGACCCACTGCTAAAAATCTTTAAATAGGTGTCACTGTGCAAACTTTTTAACTGTGCAAATATGGCTCCAAGGACAAGAGACTAACACATGACTTTTCCACTGAAGGCTGATAGGGCCAAGGTATCTGTGCTGAATTAAAGAGAAAGAATAAAGTGAAAGTGAAAGCAAAGGGTTGGGTAGAGGCAGTGGCATTTGAAACAAAGGCATAGCACTGATCTTGGAATCGTGTTGACACAAGATCTATGCACACGTGAAACTGGTCTGTGAAGTAAGAGACTGGCTAGGTTTTGTTTTGTTTTTTTAATTGAAGGATAACTGCTTTACATTATTTTGTCATTTTTCAGTCATACATCAACAAGAATCAGCCATGAATTACGCCCATGTCCCCTCCCTCCCATCCGACTCCCCATCCCACCCTTCTAGATTGTTACAGAGCCCCTGTTTGAGTTCCCCAAGTCATATGGCAAATCCCCACAGACTATCTATTTTACACATGGAATTGTAAGTTTCCATGTTACTCTCTCCATGCAGCTCATCCTCACCCTCCTCCCATCGCCCCAGGTCCACAGGTCTCTTCTGTATATCTGTTTCCCCATTTCTGCCCTGAAAATAAATTCATCAGTACCACCTTTTAGATTCGGAACCTCAAGTTAGGAAAAAGGTCTGTGACTATTTGAGACTTAGATTTACTGTTGCTTTTCTTTCTGTAATGATAAATTGTAGCCTGGAAAATCTGGATCCAAAAGGAAGCTTTTGGCAATTTTCAATTTTTCAATGCCAATATTCCCACAGCTGGAACAGTTAATAGAAAAAGGAAATTCCCAGACAATGGAGTCAAGATCCAATGAGAAGAGTCTTTGAGAGCCCAACTCTGGGAGTAGAGTTAATCCAGACTTAACTCTAGAATATCAAAGATATTCTCCTCACAGGGAATAAGACTCCACTCAGGATCTGCCCATTGGAGTCTCAGAATTGCTGCCTCAATTGAAGAAAGGAAGAGTGTGTCTGTCCTAATGAGGGAGAGACAGACAAAACATCTGGCAGCTAGAGACAGATCATGGTGGGCACTGGTGCAATTCACCAAGTATCACAGCACTCCTACTTGCAGGCATGTGGTAGAGTCACACACTCCCCTTTTAGGCCCTGAAAGACTGTGTGAAGCAGAGTCCACCTGATTCACACCAGATACATACTGGAGGTGCAAAAGGTAGAAGGGAGAGTAGGAGGCAGGGGTGGGGGCTGTAGTCTTCATTGAGAAGGTGACTTAGAACCAAGACCTCAGTGAGGTGCAGAGTGAGCTTGGCAGAGAGATGGCTCCCTTGCGGGGCCCTGAACACAGAAAGCAGGAATGTCAAAGACATTCCTGAGAAGTGGGAACAATGTAGTATACAGAATCAGCCTAGTGGGGCCAGGAAACAGACCCCTTCCTTCCTTGATGGCAGAATTTTAGCCTAATAATGATTGCTGACTATGAAATAGCCTACATTTGCACAGACAACATGAGAACACACTCGAAACTTTAAATAAAATTCAGGGTGTGAGAATGGCCAGTATGGCACATATAGGTACCCATATTAATTAATTCCTTCTTCCCTTTAACACCAGTTTATTGGGTAAAGAAATGAGGAGAGGATGAAGATGCTCTCCCTAAAGAGACAAAGTTCATGTGGACAGTTCAGCTCAGTTCAGTCGCTCAGTCATGTCCCACTCTTTGTGCCCATGGACTGCAGCATGCCAGGCTTCCCTGTCCATCACCAACTCTCTGAGCTTGCTTAAACTCATGTCCAGCAAGTCAGTGATGCCATCCAACCATCCCATCCTCTGTGTTCCCCTTCTCCTCCTACCTTCAATCTTTCCCAGCATCAGGGTCTTTGCTAATGAGTCAATTCTTCACACTAGGAGGCTTCATACTGGAGCTTCAGCTTCAATATCAGTCCTTCCAATGAATATTCAGTACTGATTTTCTGTAGCCAATAAAGTCCCTCTGTGTATTTTGGAAAGAATCTAAAACTATTCAGATATGTTTAATTCCAATATTAATCAGGGATATTGAAACAAAGAAAACTTCAAGAATCTTACCAAAGTTGCCAAGGATTCCAAGCAAAAATTTGAAAGTAGATTTTCATACTGTATACAAATGCAATTATCCTTTAATACAAAGTAAATTGATTTTTTTTAAAATGGAAAAATAAAAAGTCTCCTGCTAACCAAACAGTCCTCCTCTTGAGGTCTTTTCTCTCCTTATCATCTCGGCTTTCCATCTCCATTTATGTCCCTTCACAAAACATTTTAAAATGCAGATCTGAGATGGGTAAATAGCAAGCTAGGCAGCATCAACTAAAGTCACTCCCATGAGGCACTCTCAATGCTTCTGTACCCACCAGTCACTGATTATTGAAAATAGAGACAATAACGATTTTCTCCTAGAGGGTAAACCAAGGCCTGAGAGGTTAAAGAACTTTCACCAAGTCAAAGTCTGCTTCCCAGAATAAAAAGCAACCCTCCTCCACTGTTGGTGGGAATGTAAATTGGTACAGCCATTAAAAGATGCTCGCTTCTTGGAAGAAAAGCTATGACGAGCCTAGAAAGCATATTAAAGAGCAGCGAAATCATTTTGCTGACAGAGGTGCATATAGTCAAAGCTATGGTTTTTCCAATAGTCATATACCGACGTGAGCGTTGGACCATAAAGAAGACTGAGCACCAAATAACTGATGCTTTCAGACTGTGGTGTGGAAAACATTCTTGGGAGTCCCATGGACAGCAAGGAGATCAAACCAGTCAATCCTAAAGGAAATCAACCCTGAATAGTCTTTGGAAGGATTGTTGCTGAAGCTGAAGCTCCAATACTTTGGCCACCAGATGAAAACAGCTGACTCAATTGGAAAAGACCCTGATGCTGGGAAAGATTGAGGCCAGGAGGAGAAGGGGGTGACAGAAGTTGAGACGGCTGGATGGCATGACTGACTCAATGGCCATGAGTTTGAGCACATTCTGATGAAGGACAGCGATGCCTGATGTTCTACAGTCCATGGGGTCGCTGATAGTTGACACAGCTGAGTGACTGAACAACAGCCACTATGGAGAACAGGATGGAGATCCCTTTAAAAACTAAAAATAAAGCTACATATGACCAGCAATCCTCCTCCTGGGCCTATGTCTGAAGAAAACCATAATGTGAAAAGACACGTTTTTCTCAATGTTCATTGCACCACTATTTACAATAGTCAGGACATAGAAGCAACCTAAATGTCCATCGATGGATGGATAAAGATGATATGGGACATATATGCTATGCAATAGAAAATTAAGTGTGTTCGCTGCTCAGTCATGTCCAACTCTTTGTCACTCCATGGACTGTACCCCACCAGGCTCCTCTGTCCATGGAATTATCCAGATAACAATACTGGAGTGATATGCCATNATCGATGGATGGATAAAGATGATATGGGACATATATGCTATGCAATAGAAAATTAAGTGTGTTCGCTGCTCAGTCATGTCCAACTCTTTGTCACTCCATGGACTGTACCCCACCAGGCTCCTCTGTCCATGGAATTATCCAGATAACAATACTGGTGTGATATGCCATTCCCTTCTCCAGGGGATCTTCCTGACTCAGGGATCGAACCCCAGCCTCTCACATTGTAGGCATATTCTTACCATTTGAGACCACCAGGAAAACCCCTCCCAAGTTCAATCCCTGGGTCAGAAAGATTCTCTGGAGAAGGGAATGGCTACCCACTCCAGTATTCTTGCCTAAAGAATTCCACAAACTGAGCAACAATAGAATATTACTTAACCATGAAAAAAAATGAAGCAATGCCATGTGCAGCAACATGGATGGACCTAGAGATTGCCATATTGAGTGAAGTAAGTCAGACAGAGAAGGAGAAATATACCTTACATGTGGAATCTAAAAATAAATGACACAAACGAAATTACTTACAAAATAGAAACAGACTCACTTAATGTTTTGGTGAAAGTTTTAACTTTTGCTGCAGGTTCAAAGTGAAATTCACTCAGTCATGTCCGACTCTTCGAGACCCTATGGACTATACAGTCCATGGAATTCTCCAGGCCTTCCCAACCCAGCGATCAAATCCAAGTGTCCCACATTTCAGGCAGATTCTTTACCAGCTGAGCCACAAGGGAAATCCAAGTATACTGGAGTGGGTAGTCCATCCCTTCAACAGCAGATCTTCCAGACCCAGGAACTGAACCAGGGTCTCCTGCATTGCAGGCAGATTCTTTACTAACTGAGCTATCAGGGAAACCCCATCAGGGTCAAAGCATTTACTAACAAAAGAAACCACTCATTATACAGAAATATGCAAATTCAACATTTAATAGAGACTTATTGAACTTACTTTCAATATATAATCGTTAAAAAAAAAGAGAAATATAAACAGTGGAGGAGAGAAACAGCACATATGTCACTCAATTGGACCAACTAACACCTAGACTCAGTACTGGGAAGGCCCATGTAACAGCAGTCTGGAGTTCCAGTTGAGAAAGGATCCCAGGCAGTGCAACCACTCCACTGATGAGACTCTGAATTGCAGTTTTGGGGGTTCCTGTTTACAATGCTAGGCTGCAAACTGACACCATCATCAGTCTGCAAGCAAACTGCAGCTCTGGTTTCACGTTAATCTTTCTACAATGCTGTTTGTTTTATCTTGTGAGTGATGAGTTTCTCCAGACCCCTTGGGATTGGCTGGATCCAAAGGGCTCAGGAAAATTCCAAAGTTCGCTCTGTGTCTCACCTATGATACTGCTCAGCTTACTGATGACAACAGGTGCACTTGCCAGCAGCCATGAAGTCAGGGCAGTGTCTAGGCAGATCTGGAGGGAGGTCAGAGGCCTGCTCTGCTTTCTTGTCTCTGAAGCCTGAACAAAATTATTTCCATTTAATTTCCTTTAACACTCACAGACTTAGAGAACAGACTTATGGTTGCCCGGGCGAAGGATGGGGGAAAGGGATAGTGAGGGAGTTTAGGATGGACCTGTATACGATGCTATATTTAAAATGGATAACGAACAAAAGATCTACTGTATAGGAAATGGAACTCTGTTCAATGTTATGTGGCAACCTGGATGGGAGAGGAGTTTGGAGGAGAATAGAAACGTGTATATGGATAACTAAGTCCCTTAGCTATTCACCTGAAACTATCACAACATTATTAATTGGTTATACCCAAATACAAAATTAAAAGTTTCTTTAAAAAAAAGACAAAAGGATGCATGCACCCCAGTGTTCACTGCTGTATTATTTACAATAGCTGGTACATAGAAAAACACCCATTGACAGATTAACGGATCAAAGAAGACATGGTGTGTGTGTATATATATACACACACACACACACACACACACACACACACACACACACACAAACCAGCAAATCTGGAAAACTCAGCAGTGGCCACTGGACTGGAAAAGGTCAGTTTTCATTCCAATCCCAAAGAAAGGCAATGCCAAAGAATGCTCAAACTACCGCACAATTGCACTCATCTCACATGCTAGTAAAGTAATGCTCAAAATTCTCCAAGCTAGGCTTCAGCAATACATGAACTGTGAACTTCCAGATGTTCAAGCTGGTTTTAGAAAAGGCAGAGGAACCAGAGATCAAATTGCCAACATCCGCTGGACTGTGGAAAAAGCAAGAGAGTTCCAGAAAAACATCTATTTCTGCTTTATTGATCATGCCAAAGCCTTTGACTGTGTGGATCACAATAAACTGTGGAAAATTCTGAGAGAGATGGGAATACCAGACCACCTGACCTGCCTCTTGAGAAACCTATATGCAGGTCAGGA
>SJYA01000665.1:2232306-2281668 GCA_006410615.1 Neotragus moschatus | reverse complement strand
AGGACGGAGTCGGCAAGGAAAAACTTATTTATTCAGAAATAGAAGATTAGGAAATAATAGTATAGTGGGAAAATTTAGGTGGAGAAAAGAGGCTGAATAACTTGGTTTACGTGGAAAGCCAATAAAACCTTGAGACAAGAGGTTTGCACCATCTACATTGGGCCGCCAGCATCCACTTGTTTACTAACGGTGACCCACCTTGGGCTCCCTTTCACGTGGGTCTTAGAAGCCAAGACAAGTAAGTAGACATGGTGAGCCTCCACGCCCCAGATGGGAATTCAGCCAGTAAAGGAGAGGGTGGGAGAGAGAGAAAGAGACACGGGGGAAACCAGTTCTCCCAATGACTGGCCCCGGGGCCCTATTCTCCTTCAAGGCCTTTTATACCTTTCTTGATTATACATAGAGATCAAGGGGTAATACAAAATTATGCAGTGTTATCAGCCTATACTCTTATCAAAACCAGGCTTTTCTCTCTGCATACCTAGTTGTATACACAAGTCTTAGGTGATTTACATCATCTTCAGGCCAAAAGGGCCAATTAACATTTTATGGCTCTTTTCTGATAAGGGTATGTTAACCAGAAGGCTTATTTGTGTTAAAAGTGTTCTTCCCAAAGTCTGGTGCCATTCTCAGAAAGCACTAAATAAAGTTACATTCTTACATAGCAATTTGTAACAAGAGGAGTACAGTGATTTTATAACAAAGGAAAAGTATTTAACTCAAAAGTCTAGTATTGCTAACATCAAAACTACTATATATCTTTTTCCATATCTCGTTTACATTGATTAACATCTTCCCAGGTGCACAAAAGACAAAGAATAAGGAGGTCTGGCAGCAGTCATTGAGTCAACAGTGAAATCCTGTCACCAATAGGATTTTTAGCTCTTAGAAAGGGCTCTGTGATTTTAAAATACTTAAGCTTCGTGCCCCTCACAGTTGGAGGCTGTAAGCAATTCACAAGCTGTAAAAGGTCCGGGGAACCTGTTAGGCAAATGAGAGCATTTAAGTTAGAGCGTTATCAGAGGGGGTTGAGCTGAAACACTCCTTTCAGCTGAATTAGCTTTTTCCAGAGAATGTCAGAAGAATTAGAAAAAGTACAATGTCAGGCAGATTCTTATTTTTTTGAGTACATGCTCAGGAAATACCAAGGGGAAACTCTGAGACTCGAATCATCCTTGCCCATCTAGTCTGCCACATGACCTTATCATGGGTGGGATTCCCACACTGGCTCCTGGCAGCAGGCATATTCTGGTTTCCTTATTTTTGGGGTGTAGATGCTCAAGGAAACTCAGGGGGAATCTCTGCCGCATGACCTTGTCATGGATGGGATTCCTCACGCTGGCTCCCAGCAATTTACAAAACAGAAATAGACTCATAGACATAGAAAACAAACTTATGCTTACAAAAGTGGTGGAGGGGGGGATAAATTAGGAGGTTGGGATTAGCATATATAAGCTAATATAAAACAGAGAAACCATAAGGACCTACTGTATAGCATGGGGAACTATACTCAATATCTTGTAATAACCTATAATAGAAGAGAATGCAAAAAATGTATATATCAATACATATGTATATCTGAATTACTTTGCCCCACACCCGAAACTAAAACACTGTAAATCAACTACATAAAAAAAAAAAAAAAACATTTTTTAAACTCTGCTTCGCTGAATCTGAGTGTGAGCAGTGGCAGCAGCTGCAATGTGGTTGCTGGATGTGGGAACCAGCACCGTATGGTGAAGAAAGAACCCCAGGGTGGGCCCTGTTTGCAAACTGTGTGAAATTATTCATGTCCCTCGGCCTGTGATTCTTTCTCTGTGAAATAGGAGAGTTCAGTTAGATTAAATATAAGAACCTTCCACCTTTAACATTTTGTATTTCTGAAAACATGGAGTTAACCTTTCAGTGGCAACAGCAATTGTTCTGTAGGGTGCACCGTTTCCCTATAAGAAAAGGGATCACACCATGATGCACTAGGGAGAGGGCTGCAAGTTTCAAGAGTGTTCCCTCTGTATTCTGAAGACTTGGCACAAAATCCAACTCAAGAGAGTGGGGTGTGGATGGTGTGTGTGGTGCCCGATGTCGATGTTTTCTTATAAGTGCTTTTAACATAATGTTGGAGAAACATTCCCCACCCACAAAGCAGCATTATGTCTCATAAAGTTTCTCTGTAACCGCATTAAGGGAAAAAAGTCACTTTTACAAGGTCTACCTAAAACATTTTATATTGTTCATAAATAGCTATGAAATTGGGCTTCCCTGGTGGCTCAGTAGGTAAACAATCCACCTGCAATGCAGAAGACCTGGGTTTGATCCCTGGGTTGGGAAGAGCCCCTAGAGGAGGGCATGGCAAGCCACTCCGGTATTCTTGCAGGAGAATCCTCAAGGACAGACGAGCCTGGTAGGCTGCAACCCACAGGATCAAAGAGTTGGACACAACTGAGCGATGAAGCACACACAGTTATGAAATTAATGTGTCTGAAATTCTAATTAATGTAACAGCTGACAAATGTGCAACATCTCCAATTTAAACCTTCGTGCTTGTGGAGAGCCTGTGCTGATAATTTATTTTAATAATCGGAGGGTGGCTTAATGATTCTTCTAAGACCAGCAGCACTTGGAGCATATTAACAAAACAGAAGAAAGGTTATAATTCTTTATATTCTCTCTCTTTGGNTGAATTTTTCCTCGCCTATCCGTCTCCCCTTCGAATCACCCTGGATCCACCGGGGCTGGACCCCGGCAAGATCTCTTGTCTAAATTGTATGTTTATGAATTTGGTTCAAGACTCTTCTGGTTGCTCAGCACAGACAACCGATTTTAACTAGTCATGGCTTTGGTAGAAAGAACTTATTGTGCAGTGTAACAAAACCCTGAAACATAGCACAGGTTGGAGCTCACCTAAGGGTCACATGAACTTCAATAGCTTCACATCTATTCATTCTGGATGTTTTTTCTAATTTATTTCTCTATGTTATTTTTATTCTTCACTCTGAAAATAATCTTTTTCTAAAAAAATGATTGCAGGCAGCAAGATTTGGGGCATGGTGATTGGCATGTGGTAGTTGTTGGGGAGGAGTATGTCACCTGTAGAAGCAGGGCCTCATTTGGTCAGACACAACCGCAGTTGTCCAATGCAGTAGCTCAGGCTAAGGCTTGGTGTAGAGGTGGACGTTGAAGGCGCACAACTGATAAAACCCACTGCATGGTGCATGTCATTCCTTATGTAGACCCATAATTTATCCCCACTTTGAAAATAAATTTAGGCACAAATTTCCTAATTCTCAGAAAGTGACTTCTCTGTGCTTGTTCATTACGTACCTTTTAAAGTGTGTCATAGTATATTAAGAGTTAATTCATGTAACCTTCCCTTGATGCATGGATATAGTGGGACTAAATTAGTTCTAAAAATCATTCAAGGTGCAAATTCGCATAATTTGGAATATAGCAGCTTGGTTGGCAGCTGGGAAACAAAGAGATCAGAGGGCCAAGAGACTTTCAGAAGCAACATTGTTAGTGTTTCTACTAAAATGGTTAAGAATGGAATGTTTAAAGTATTGTTGATTTAAAGTAATTAAAACAACTTATATTGAACATTGGAATTAAAGGCTCAGCATTTTTGTTCTTCTTAAGTCAACCTGGTAGAGCACATTATTAGTTGGGCAATATTTGTCTTTGGATGGAATGTGAACCCTGAAAGGAACCTTCCTTATAAATCAAATATGGCTTAAGTTGGACTGCATTATAATTTGTTTAAATTAATAGTTTATAATAATTTCTTAATTATTTGAGATTCTGTAGTATTACCATGCTCATACATCAGTTTGAAGAAGTGCAATTTACTTTGAACAATGTGTATATTAATCTGAGTATAATTAATAGTCAGCCTTCTGTAACTGTGATTCCTTGGTATAGATTCAACCAAGCGCAGACAGTATAGTACCCTAGTATTTACTCTTGAAAAATATCCTTATATAAGTGGACCGGGACAGTTCAAACCTGTGTTGTCCAAGGGTCAATGTGTAAACTTCATGGAAATGTAACATAAACTTCATTCTTCATTTATTGAATTCATACTCCTGTTCTGGAAGAAGTATATTATTCATTGGATAATACCTTTATGAGTAACATTCTTCCTGGTAGAATGTTACAATGACATTGTCTTATTCTAGTAAAAAATAAATAGTATCATACCTTTAAATGTGATAACATAATTTAGATTTTGCTGGAGGCAATGGCAACCCACTCCAGTACTCTTGCCTGGAAAATCCCATGGACGGAGGAGCCTGGTGGGCTGCAGTCCATGGGGTCGCTAAGTCGGACACGACTGAGCGACTTCACTTTCACTTTTTACTTTCATGCATTGGAGAAGGAAATGGCAACCCACTCCAGTGTTCTCGCCTGGAGAATCCCAGGGAAGGGAGAGCCTGGTGGGCTACCATCTGTGGGGTCGCACAGAGTTGGACACGACTGAAGCGACTTAGCAGCAGCAGCAGCAGCAGCAGATGCATAGTCATCCTCTGTCATCCCCTTCTCCTCCTGCCTTTAGTCTTTCCCAGCCTCAGGGTCTTTTCCAGTGAGTCAGTTCTTCATATCAGGTTGCCAAAGTATTGGAGCTTCAGCATCAGTCCTTCCAATGAATATTCAGGAATGATTTCCTTTAGGATTGACTGGTTTGATCTCCTTGCAGGCTAAGGGACTCTTAAGAGTCTTCTCCAACACCACAGTTCAAAAGCATCAATTCTTTGGCACTCAGCTTTCTTTATAGTCCAACCCTCACATCCATACATGACTACTGGAAAATGAGAAGAGATGGTTGGATGGTACCACCAACTCAATGGACATGAGTTTGAGCAAGCTGCAGGAGATGGTGATGGACAGGGAAGCCTGGTGTGCTACAATCCATGGGGTCACAAAGAGTCAGACATGACTGAGCGACTGAACTGACTGAATGCATAGTCAACATAAATGTAAAATTTATAAATTTGGTTTGAAAGAACATACTTAACACTTTGTATAAACAATTTGTATGTGCGTGCTTGAGGGCACCCCACTCCAGTATTCTTGCCTGGACAATCCCGTGGATGGAGGAGCCTGGTGGGCTGCAGTCCATGGGGTTGCTGAGTTGGACATGACTGAGTGACTTCAGTTTCACTTTTCACTTTCATGCCTTGGGGAAGGAAATGGCAACCCACTCCAGTGATCTTGCCTGGAGAATCCCAGGGACGGGGGAGCCTTGGTGGGCTGCTGTCTAGGGGGTCACACAGAGTTGGACACGACTGAAGCGACTTAGCAGCAGCAGCCTGAGTGCTAAGTTACTTCAGTTGTGTCTGATTCTTTGTGGCCCTATGGACTGTAGCCCACCAGGTTCTGCTCTTCCTGGGATTCTCTAGGCAAGGATCCTGGAATGAGTTGCCATGTCCCTCTCCAGAGGAAAGTTTGTATACTCAATACAAAAAAATATAATTGCTCTTATGGGAGGAAAGATTTTTTTGTTACTATATTTTACTTCCATGGCTGTCCAGTAGTTAAGACTTTACCTTCCAGTGCATGGAGTGTGTGTTTGATCCCTGGTTGAGGAGTTAGTATTCTACATGCCTCATGGTCAAAAAACCAAAATATAAACCAGGAGCAATTGCCGGGGTCCAGCCCCGGTGGATCCAAGGTGATTCGAAGGGGAGACAGATAGGCGAGGAAAAAACTTATTTATTTAGAAATATAAATTTGATTAGGAAATAATAGTATAGTAGGAAAATTAAGTGGAGAAAAGAGGCTGAATAACTTGGTTTACGTGGAAAGCCAATAAAACCTCGAGACAAGAGGTTTGCACCATCTATGTGGGCCACCGGTGTCCCCTTGAATATCGGGGGGTGCCCCACCTTAGGCTCCCCCTTGCGTGGATCTTAGAAGCCAGGGTAAGTAAGTAGACGTGGTGAGCCTCCACGCCCCAGATGGGAATTCAGCCGGAAAAGGAGAGGGAGGGAGAGGGAGAAAGAGAAAGAGACATGGGGGAAACCAGTCCTCCCAATGACTGGCCCTGGGGCCCTATTGTCCTTCAAAGCCTTTTATACCTTTTNAATGAGTTGCCATGTCCCTCTCCAGAGGAAAGTTTGTATACTCAATACAAAAAAATATAATTGCTCTTATGGGAGGAAAGATTTTTTTGTTACTATATTTTACTTCCATGGCTGTCCAGTAGTTAAGACTTTACCTTCCAGTGCATGGAGTGTGTGTTTGATCCCTGGTTGAGGAGTTAGTATTCTACATGCCTCATGGTCAAAAAACCAAAATATAAACCAGGAGCAATTGCCGGGGTCCAGCCCCGGTGGATCCAAGGTGATTCGAAGGGGAGACAGATAGGCGAGGAAAAAACTTATTTATTTAGAAATATAAATTTGATTAGGAAATAATAGTATAGTAGGAAAATTAAGTGGAGAAAAGAGGCTGAATAACTTGGTTTACGTGGAAAGCCAATAAAACCTCGAGACAAGAGGTTTGCACCATCTATGTGGGCCACCGGTGTCCCCTTGAATATCGGGGGGTGCCCCACCTTAGGCTCCCCCTTGCGTGGATCTTAGAAGCCAGGGTAAGTAAGTAGACGTGGTGAGCCTCCACGCCCCAGATGGGAATTCAGCCGGAAAAGGAGAGGGAGGGAGAGGGAGAAAGAGAAAGAGACATGGGGGAAACCAGTCCTCCCAATGACTGGCCCTGGGGCCCTATTGTCCTTCAAAGCCTTTTATACCTTTTTTGATTGTACATAGAGATCAATGGGTAATATAACATTATGCAGTGTTAGCAGCCTAGACTCTTATCAAAACCAGGCTTTTCTCTCTGCATACCTAGTTGTATACACAAGCCTTAGGTGATTTACATCATCTTCAGGCCAAAAGGGCCAATTAACATTTTATGCCTCTATTCTGATAAGGGTTTGTTAACCAGAAGGCTTATTTGTGTTGAAAGTGTTCTTCCCAAAGTCTGGTGCCATTCTCAGAAAGCACTAAATAACGTTACATTCTTACATAGCAATTTGTAACAAGAGGAGTACAGTGATTTAAAACAAAGGAAAAAAAATTAACTCAAAAGTCTAGTATTGCTAACATCAAAACTACTATATATCTTTTTCCATATCCCATTTACATTGATTAACATCCTCCCAGTTGCCCAAAAGACAAGAATAAGGAGGTCTGGCAGCAATCATTGAGTCAACAGTGAAATCCTGTCACCAATATGTTTTTTAGCTCTTAAAAAAGGCTCTGTAACTTTAAGATACTTAAGCTTCGTGGCCCTCGCAGTTGGGGGCTGTAAGCAATTCACAAGCTGCAAAAGGTCCGGGGAACCTGTTAGGCAAATGAGAGCATTTTAAGTTAGAGCATTATCAGAGGGGGTTGAGCTGAAACACTCCTTTCAAATGCAGAAGACTATGAATTAACTTTTTCCAGAGACTGTCAGAAGAATAGGAAAAGTACAATGTCAGGCGGATTCTTATTTTTATGGGTACATGCTCAGGAAATACCAGGGGGAAACTCTGAGACTCAATCATCCTTGCCCATCGAGTTTGCCACATGACTTTGTCATGGGTGGGATTCCTCACGCTGGCTCCTGGCAGCAGGCATATTCTGGTTTCCTTATTTTGGGGGTGTAGATGCTCAGGGAAACTCAGGGGGAATCTCTGCTGCATGACCTTGTAACGGATGGGATTCCTCATGCTGGTTCCCAGCAAGCAATGTTGTAACAAAACTAATAAAAACTTTAAAAATGGTCCACCTCAAAATAATCTTTTAAAAAAGAAAGGATAAGAAAAGTAGCAAGATTTTATTTTACCTTCATTGATTCCTTCTTTGGCCTTCTTTCTTTCTTTCTCTACATAGGGCTGAGTTTCTGGCCTCTCACATTTCCTTTTTCCTGAAGAATCTGTTTTAACATTGCTTGCAGGACAGGTCTGCTCGTGATGAATTCCTTCAACATTTGTGTGTTTGAGAAAGTCTTTACATTTCTTCTTTACTTTTAAGAATAATTTAGCTAGATATAGAATTCTAGTTTGCTACGCTTTTTTCTTTCAATTTTAGGTATTTCGTCCCACTCTCTTTTTGCTTGCATGGTTTGTATAATTATTATCCTTGTTTCTCTGTAGATAAGGTGGATTTTCCCCCCTAACTTCTTTCAAGATTTTCTCTTTGTATTTTATTTTCTGCAATTTGAATACGAAATGCCCAAGTGTAGATATGTTGGTATTAATCCTGCTTTTTGTCTTTGAACTTCCTGGATCTGTGGTTTGATGTCTGTTGTGTTATCTTTGGAAATTTATCAGTCAACATTTCCCAAGTCATCAGTCTGTTGAGAAATGTGATACCCCAGTGATGTCCAAATGCTGATTCTCAGTCTGGCTGCAGGAGAATCACGTGGGGGCATCTGGAGGACTTCTGAAGAAATGATTCCCAAGCCAAGTCCCACCCATAGAAAATTGGATTCAGAAGTGTTGCGGAGGACCTGGGAATCTACTAGATCAGAATCTTGTAGAGCTCCCCAGGTGATTCCCATATAGAGCCATGAATATGAGTCTTCTGGTCTTTGTAGTGATCACTGGTATGGAGTAGAAACATTATCTAATAGTTCAATGTACACTGTGATACTACTTACTTTAAAAAAAAGTACCAAGTACTAATAAAATACCAAGGGTTTAATTTAAAAAAAAAAGATGTGGATTGTGGGTATTGAATACACTGTTCTTCTGGAGAGCAAAAGAACTTTGAAAACTATCGCAGAAGAAGTTAGGAGTTAAAGTTGGTTGCACTGATTTGAACCCTAATAAATGTCATCTCCAAATTGGTCTTAAGGGCTGAATATGTCCTCCCCAAATTCATATGCTGAATTCTTATCTTCTAGTGTGATGGCATTAGGAGGTGACACCTTTGGGAGGTAATTAGGTTTAGATGAAGTCATGGGGGTGGAGCCCCTGGTTAGGACTAGTATCCCTATAAGAAGAGAAAGAGACCAGAGCTTTCTCTCTCTCTCAGATATGAGAGAATAATCAAGAAAGTCACCCTCTGCAAGCTAGAAAGAGTTGTGCTCTTGAGACACTGCATCTGTGGGCACCTTAATCTTAGACTCCTAGCCTCCAAAACTGTGAGAAGTAAATGTCTGCTGTTTTAGCCACTGAGGCTGGTATTTTGTTATAGCAACTTGGCCAGACTAAGACATTGGAAAGCACTTAATAAACACTGATTAGCTATGAGGTAGAAACATCTTGCTCTGTTTTTAAAGAGGTACAAAGAGAGTGGTAAAATATCTAAATAATTTCTCCATGTCATAGCAAAGTAAAGCAGTTGTGGATTCTAGCCCTGTCCATGTAACTAGGCAGTCTCAATCATCCCTGATACCCTTTTTGTACATTTGGAATCAATCATCACAGGCACGCATAGCTGCGAGCATTTGGTTTCAAGAAAGACATTCAGAGAAGCTAAATGGCAAAAGGAATATGTTGGATCAAATAAAAAACAGCCGCAATGATGAAACTTAAGGAGGAAATGGAACCAGATCTCCAGCCATCACTTTTCATCTTTGTGCATTAAACATCTTCTTACCAAAGCCAAGCAAAGCCCAGGAAATAAGAGCTTGACTTCTGAAGCCAGGTGGCTTGGATTTTTCTTTGAGCACATGTCCCAGCAAATGATGAGGTTTAATATTCTCATGTATTGTTCTCTTATTACTAATCTAAAAATCTCTGCTTTATTTTGTGCTAGTGAAATTTGTAGGGTGGAGCAGAGACACTTACTGTTTTTTTTTCCCCCTTGAGTTTTTATATGTAATCAAGTTTACATATATGAATTTTAAAATAAATTTATAGTTGAATAAATAGTTGAATAAATGAATTTAATGGTTGTCTACTTTCCCTTCCCATGAGGCAACCACTTTCAATTCTTTCTTTTTCCTCATATGTATTAATAATAAATATAGAAGGAGAGATAGAACTAGGAAATGTCTGTCATGCATGTGTGCGTGCCAAGTTGCCTCAGTCATGTCCCAGTCTTTGCAACCCGATGGGCTGTGGCCTGCCACACTTTCCTGCCCATGGGATTCTTCAGACAAGAATACTGGAGTGGTTGCCATGCCCTCCTCCAGGGAATCTTTCTGACCCAGGAATCAAACCTCCTCCGTCTCTTATGTCTCCTGCATTGGCCGGGAAGTTCTTTACCTCTAGTGTCACCTGGGAAGCCCAGTGTCTATCATACTTTTCCTCAAGACTCTGTTTTTCAAAGTATGTTCTGTGATCACTGTCATCAGTATTAGCTGAGATGATTGTTAAAAATGAGGTGTCCCATCCTGGACCTAATAAGTTAGACTTGCTGGGACCCAGCCATCTGTATTTTAAACAGCGTCAAAGTGATCCTTATACAAATTAAAGTTTGAAAGTCGCTTTCGTAAAGTTTCTTGATTTTTGCCAGAGGATATAACATGTTCTGATTTTATTTCTATCTTCTTATCCATTGTCATGTGGGTAGAAGCCTTCCTAACAAAGATTATAGCTTTCATGTATAATATTAATACAAACAAGACAGAATAGTAAGTTCGTCCCCTCCTGGAACATGGGAAATAGCTCTAGAGACTTGAAATGTGAGTCCTACATGTGTTTATTGGTATTGGGGTATTGCTTCTAGGCTCTTCGGGACAGATGTAAAAGTTGTGAGCTGTTTTAAAATTAGAATTATCAATAGGTACTTTATAGTGTACTAAATTATATATCATTTTTCTTATATTAAAATTCATAGTTCCTTAAAAAAAGTAACAAGTATACTTCTTGCTAGTCATAAACTGCTGAATTATGTTTAAAGATTACTTTGTACCCTCTTAGAATGTTTTAGAATATTTCCCAGTAAGGACGTAAAAAGTACTATACTTCTGTTAACTTTAAAAATATTTGTTTTCTCTATTTATATTACCAGTTTAGCATATATATAGGTTATTTGTTTCACTCTGCTTTCAGATAGAGTCAACATTTTCTCTTTTGATTTTATTTAGTTTTTGAAATACGTAAGGCATATACATGTTAAAAACTAGACAAAATATATAAAGTGTATGTTCAGAACCTTTTCATCTACGTCTCTGTTTCCTCCACCTAGTTTCTACCTCCTCCCTTCTTTTTTGAAAATAATTAATTAATTAATTTTAGTTGGAGGAGAAATACTTTACGATATTGTGGTGGTTTTTGTCATACTTCGATGTGAATCAGCCATGGATGTACATGTGTCCCACCATCTTGAACCCCTCTTCCACCTCTCTCTCCACCCTGTCCCTCTGGCTTGTCCCAGAGCACCAGCTTTGGGTGCCCTGCTTCTTGCATTGAATTTGCGTTGGTCATTTGTTTTACATTTGGTAATATACATGTTTCAGTGCTGTTCTCCCATATCATCCCACCCTCGCCTTCTCCCGCATAGTGCAAAAGTCTCTTCTTTACAGCTGTGTCTCTTTTGCTGTCTTGCATATAGGATCATTGTTACCATCTTTCTAAATTCCATACAGACACGTTAATATACTGTATTGGTGTTTCCCTTTCTGGCTTACTTCAATTCACTCCGTATGATAGACTCCAGTTTCATCCACCTCATTGGAACTGACTCAAATGCATTCTTTTTTGACCTTCTCCCTTCTTATAGGTAACCGTTTAATTTCTCACTTATCCTTTCATTATTTATATAAATGTAGACATATATATGAAGAAGAAACCTATATAATTTGCAATAAATGATTAAATATATATACATATAACGTTTACATAAAACTTGTTCCTCATGCTTTTTCACAACAAATACAAATCATCTTTGCTCTGCATGTTTTTCTTCACATTTTCCCTTTCATGTAGATCCTAGAGATCAAGGGGCATCTTTGTAAACTGCCAGTTTCTCCCCACTCACCAAAGATTCTGAGATGGTCCCATTAAGTCAATGGTTCATTTTGTTCTTAGATCTTCTTTTGTTTCAGATCTCTAAACCAGACCCTTTACTTTAAAAGAGCTGTTATTCAGGGTCAGTATTTACTACCCATGCCAGTGAAAAGAACTTAAGAAATAGCACAGTGTATCTTGTTCATGTGCTATCTCATAGATAGATTATCCAAACAATATTAATGTCAGGTGGCTAAGAAAGAAGTGATTTTGCCTCCCTTTGTCCTCTAAAAATAAAAGATCCAAATGTAGTATTCAGAAACCAGCATATTACCTGTTGTTTCGGTTTGTTCTAGATCCCACAGTCTATTTTTGTGTGGTTTTTCTTCCTCAGAAAACATTATTGAGAATCATTATAGAGCAGTGAATTTGAATCATTTGAGTTCTCTGTAAGGAACCTTTTATTTTGTAAATAAATTATATTAGGTAATCTAGATATTTTCCCCCCATCACTTAAGTGTTTTACCAAAGTTGTATATTCACATTAACTAAAACAGAAAATCATGAAAATAGATAAGCCAAATCTAATAGGATAACTGATATGATTGGGATTTGAGTAGAAATACAAAGCATTTGTTTTTTTCTTGATTTGCAACATGTATTGACAATAAGGCATATCGTAAGAAAAGAAATCCCTCTTTCCAAACAAAGATTTTCCAACTGAACTCACTGAGACTCCCAATGGTATGTTCACTTCCTGTTTTCCTGTTTTAGGCACACAAACTTGGAACATGAAAACCCCTGGAGGTCAAGTGTTATTTGAATGGTTTCTTAGCAGTGAATAGTGGCTCCTTAGCAATAAATAGCTCTGATTCTGACATAATAATCTTAGGAAGAAAACTGCATAATTACTTTGTAACAAATGACTGAATATATATAATAATGTTTGCAGAAAGCTTTAGACAGAGGTGGTATCAGTTCACATTCCTTTTGATAAATACCTTATGAGCTCTCAAATTTTTTGATATAAAAGATTGAGCTTAGTTATAATATCAAAATGTGTATCATGGTATACTATTAATATATATCATTATATATCATATATAATTATTTTATTTAGAAAAGTGATTAATTTCATTCCGTTAACTAGTACTCCATTTTTGTGTGGTGGGAAAAAACTCAAGCAATTTAGCATTGAGCTGGGGACAAGATACATTAGCCCTTTTTAAAGTTCAGACTACTGATTATGAAATTCTTATGGGGGAAACTTACTTTTAAATATGTTTTATTGTTAAAAAAGTGCAACCTTCAATGATGAAAAATGACTTTAGTGTTGTCATCTTCCATAATACTGATAAAAGTGAATTAAGTATTAAGTTCCTGAATTTCACTAAGAATTGTGAAAGTCATCTTTTACATGGATAGTAATTTTTTTTTTTTTCGAGAATGTTAATGATTAATCAAAAAAGGCTTTGCTGTAACACTTGTGACTTCATTGCATTCTCATGAATGGTAGTGTCGTGTTAATGAGCAGCATTAAAATTACCCATGGCATGCCCTCCAACTGCCAATGGGGAAGAAATTGAAGATAAGAATTATGCACTTGTTAGTATCTTTTCTGCTGGGGGCTCGTTCAGGCCAGACCCATATAGCTCTTCAATTGAAAGTTGGAACTTGATGGTGAAAGGCACGTAGGTTTTTAAGTGTTCTGTCCATGCTGTGCAGAGAAGGGAGACCCTGACATATGACTCCAAGTAACACTCTTCAGGGAGCACTATACCTCACAATGCATCTCCACCCAGAAAGGAGAGCCCCTCTCTGCCAAGTGCACAGGTTTGTGATACTTCCAAGCTGTCACTGCAAGGGAAGAAACAACATTCTTTTCTGGTTTGTTTCCTCCAATTTGTATGGACCTTGGTCTCACTCCTTCCTTCACTATTCTAATCTACCTTGACAGTACTGCTAAAATTTTACCAGGTTAATTCTCATGAAAATTTTAACTCCTTCTACTTCCCAGGGCAATAGATCCAGGCAGTCACCAAGTCCTGCAGATTAAAAAAAAAAAAAAAATATATATATATATATATATATTTCTTCTTAATTGGAGAATAATTGCTTTACAATGTTGTGTTGGTTTCTGCCATATATTAACATGAGTCAGCCATAGGTATACATGTGTCCTCTTCCTTTTGAACTCTCCCCAACTCCCACCTCTCTAGGTTGTCACAGAGTACCAGGTTGAGCTCCCTGTATCATATAGCAAATTCCCACTGGCTCCCTACATGTTTCAGTACTACTCTCTTAATTTTTTACTCCAAGATAGCAAACACACACACACACAAATAAATTTTGAAAATTTTATTTTCTATTCACATAATATATAATTCAAAATATGAAAAAGAGTGATTCAGTCAGGGGCCCAGCAGGCAGCAAATGGTATTCAAAATAGGTTATTACAAGAGAGCCTAATTGCAGTGAAATCTTTTGCAAAAGCAGAGGGGTAAGCATACGCCAAGCGATGATGCAGTAAACTGTTAGTACCAGACCTGTTGAGGGGTGAGAGAAGGGAGAAGGTACCAGAACTAAGGGAGTGAGTCCTACGGAAGAGTGGTCAGCCCTTGCTAGAAACTGTGATCTGAGGAAAGATGACCATCTTCAGAGGACCCTAAATGGTAGAGCCCAGAATAAATACTCTCTTCCTACACTTCTCCTTCCCATTGACTTTCTGTCCTTTTTCCCTTTGTCCAACCTAGCAAGTAGCCAGAGGGCAGGAAACCCTTGATTCTAACTAACCCTGTGGTTAGCCTTCTAGGGCACAAGCAAGGTGGCAGGAAGCAAGTGGAAGATACCTAGCACACCACCATATGGAGAAAATCTTTCTCTCCTGCCCCATCATCCAGTTCCCCAGCTCAAAAACAACTGTTTACCAGAACCTTCCAGAGATCTTAAATCTTGGTGTTTTGTAAGAAAACCGAGGTTTTAAAGCAAACCTTGTTTCTGGGAAGGTTCCCCCTGATGTGTGCCAAAGGTTTGCAAAGGATCACGTAAGACAGTATGACGCATATGCTGTTCCTGCATTTTTGATGCTTTGAATGGTCCATTTTGTCCTTAAAAATGCTAAACAGGTTAAGTTTTTGTATTATTGCCTTGTGTTTCCTATTAGTGATCTGGCTCAGAAATAAAACATGTAAAAATATATTGGCTTTTTTCAGACAAGTGATTATAGCATTTTTTCCTTAAACAGAATTTTTAATGGATCTAAAGCAGAGTCTCCTGTGTTCACAGATGGACACCAACTTTTAGGAACTCCTGAAATTATGTGAATTTCTAGCAGCATTACGTGATCACGTTTTAGCAATTATGTGATTTTTACATAATTCTTAAAATGTGAATTTTAGGAAGGCAGGGCCATGGCTTTCATTAGATTCTCACTGAGATCTTTGTGACATAAAGAAATGTTGATCTGAAGAAAGTTTGATTCATTTAGAATTTCTTCTTATTATTGCATATTCTTCTTTTTAATGCATTCTTGGGGTTCAGTAACCTGGACAAAGTAAATAATACCTGACACACATTTCTTGATGTGGAAATTCAAATGATCTCAGTAACTTGCAAACTAAAATTCTCTAGTATGATTGATTAATATGTGCTAAATAATCTTTGAAATATAAAAGAGTGTGATCTTGGTCAAGAAATTCTGCTATGGCCAGCTTATAAGATGGTTTGTGTTCAATGAGATTTTTTGTTTGTTTGTTTTGGATTTAACCAAGAGAAAAATGTTTGCTTAAGTGATAGGAAAGATTTAGATAAATTAGAAAATTGCATACTATTTTTTTCTACATGAAGTTGTCCAACAGTGTTATAGTATATTCTGTTCGGTGAAAATTGTCATTGATTTACTTCATACATATAAGTAGACTTGATAAATTAAATAAAGACTTGATAAATTAAACATGTCTAAGATTTTTGTCATAAAATGATTGTTTTATGTGAATGATTCCAAAAGCTTACCATATTTTGTATTCCTGCTTTATGTACTCTGTCCTCTGGCCAAATATTTTTCTGAGAAGAAAAATTGAATTTAATATTTAAAATCTCTGAGTGAGTTCAAGCTATGATTTTTCTAGCAGCATTTAAAGGAATGAAACTATTAGTAAAGCAACATAATTCCTACTGCACTGTATAATGCATCATTAGTCTAGATTAGGTAAGTCAACCTTTTACTTCTCCTTATATTCCTTTTTTGGAGAAGGCAATGGCACCCCTCTCCAGTACTCTTGCCTGGAAAATCCCATGGACGGAGGAGCCTGGTGGGCTGCAGTCCATGGGGTCGCTGAGGGTTGGATACGACTGAGCGACTTCACTTTCACTTTTCACTTTCATGCATTGGAGAAGGAAATGGCAGTGTTCTCCAGTGTTCTTGCCTGGAGAATCCCAGGGACGGCAGAGCCTGGTGGGCTACCATCTATGGGGTCACAGAGTCGGACACGACTGAAGTGACTTAGCAGCAGTATATTCTTTTTTTGCTTAGGACTGATTATGAGTGTCTGAAATCTAACTGACTTAAAACAGGGAATTAAAAAAAAATTTACATGAATTATACTCAGAATGATGGAGGCCAAGCTGGCGTCAGGCATGGCTACCACATTCAGAGTTCCAGTTACTTCAAGCCTCTTCCTTTTTATTTCCCAGCTCTTCTTCTGCCTGTATCAACCTCATTCTCTTTTGATAGTTTTTCTCTATGCTGAGAAAGACATAGTTATAGAAATATCCAGGCTTGTAGCAGTCTAGCCAGTAGACTAGAAAATTTCTTTCCTCTTTCCTTAAGAATGTATAAAAATCCAAGGGAAAGACCTTGCTCAGCTTAGCATGTCCAGTTGTTGGATTGAGTGTTAATGTCAACAGCTTATCCCATGATTAGGAGTCCATTCATTGAATAGTGGAGCCATTTCCCAAAAAGGAAGAGGGGCAATACTGTTAGCAGAGTAAGGGAATAAGGTTGCTGGACTGGCCTAACCAGGAGTGGTCCAGCACGGTGAGTTAGTACAGACATGTGTCAGAAAATCCTGCTGCTGAATTAGTAACTAGAATGTCATCCTCTGGGCTCTACAAGCTGAGAATTAAATTGCTTGTTCTATTTTAGCTATAAAACCACCAAGTCTGGGAAAATAAGGATTTGTTTGATCTCCACATGTTCTTAATCTTCCTGTAGAAGAATATTAAAGTATATAATACTTAAATATAATCACCACATAATCTTTATTGTCACAGAAGGCGTTTAAGTTTCTGACTAGATGATAAAATTAAATATGAATGCAAATGAAAAATAAGTAGGTTATTCTGTCTTATGCTTCTGACATATTTGGAAATAATTCCTACATGGTTATTTTGAATACAGTAGGCCTTCACTGCTCATTTTCCCATATCATCTTCCTTTTTTCTTTTGAAAATTGCAAAAAATCTTCACTAGGGGATTAAAAGAATCAAGAGTTATAGCTGATACAAGGTTTATTGCCCCTCCAAAGTTCAGAAATCCTCTAGAGTGAATATATTCTTTCCATTAATTTTTTGATGGAAAAAAGCTAATAATACCTTTCTTAATAATACCTTTCGTAATACTACTTAAGAAAGACACAGACACTAAAAGGAATAAAGATGCAAAATATTTTTCATAATCCCAGTTTCAATATATTAATTCATTTCTTCATTATATTTATTACAACTTATTATCCTTGGGATAAATTAACAATACATTCACAGTACAACCAGCCATATACACAGCCACCATGAAACAAAGCCACGAGAAAGTTTTCTTACTACTACCTTCCAGTTCACTGGAACAGACAAAACTATAGCTTTTTCTTCTTCTTTGATATAAAAATCTCTGAGCCCATCCTTAGTCTCTTTCGATGTTAATAATTGTTCTTTGTCATTCCTCCTTCCCACCTAAATGATGAGAAATTAATTAGAATAAAATGAAAAGTTTTCCTGATTTAGTCACTCTTTTTAGAAAAGTTACTTTATAAAAGATGTCCACAATTCATGACAAAAATAACAGAAAAACAAAGACCTCTTACAAAATTTTAACATCCAAAGAAGACTACTGGCTTTTCTATCTTCATTTCTTTCTTGTCCTTTTCAACAGGGCTGGGGTTGTACACACACATGCACACACACACATATATATACACATACATATATGTATACACACATACATATATACACAGGTATATTATATCATTCTCATCATCCTTAGAATTTGTATTCTGACTATTCTATTTAACATTTGTCCTGTTGCCATCCACTTTAGCTACATATGATCTAATTTGCTGATGTTCCATAGTTTGCCAAAGAATTAACATTTAATTGGATGTGTGCATCATTTCTGGTCTTGACCTCATAAATGATTCATATATTATGAATATATTTGTACATTAGAGCATTTGGGGGGATTATTTCCTCAAGAAAAATTCTAAATAATGGGTTCATTGGATCAAACAATAAAATAACTTCTTATAATGTACTTTTACAATGAATTTGAGATATTTTAAAAGTTGGAGGGGCTCCCCTGGTGGTCCCGTGGTTAAGAATCCACCTTGCAATACAAGGGACACCAGATCCGTGGTCTGGGAAGATCCTACATACACGCCTTGGAGCAACTAAGCCAGTGCACCACAACTGCGGAGCCTGCCCTCTAGAGCCCACGAGCTGCAGCTACGAAGACCGTACTCTGCAACTACAGAAGCCTGTGTACCTAGAGGCTGTACTTTTCAACAAGAGAAAGCACTGCAGTGAGAAGCCCGTGCACTGCAACAAGAGCAGCCCCCACTTGCCTAGTGCAACAGTAAAGACCCACCACAGTCAAAAAATAAAATAACCAACTTTAAAAAAAATGGAAACTGTGTAGCTACAGTGTTATAGATTTTTTTAAACTGAAGTTATGTGAGTGTAGTTTTTATTAGTCATTGGCTCCTTCCCATATGTTCTACCAAATTACCTTTTAAACTCTGTTAATTATGTGGGGAAAAAATGAAAACCTAAAGCATAACTTCACATGTGAAAGAAAGGACAGAAAGGTGAGGGGCTGTTTATTGATTTTCTTTTCACACTGATGTTTGATTTCCACTGAGTGCCTGCTGCTTAATTTCCATTAGGTTTTCCTTCTACCTAATTTCCATTAGGTCTACCTTGATTTCTTTTATCCTTTTGTTGCTTATTGATAAAGGCTTATTTCATGACTCTGTCTGTGTGTCAACCTTTAAACCCAATCAGAATGATGATTTAATATTTCTTTCTCTTGAAAACAAACTTTTGGATGATTACCTGGCCCTCACCCTTACCATAAACATATACACTCTCCTGGGAATTTTTCATAAAGCTATATATTTTAAATTTTTTATGATGGGTATAATCCTGTATTCTCTCTCTTTGAGTCTTTCATTGGAAACTATGTTAGTATTAAGAAAAGTCTTCAATACCTGTTGGACAGCTTGAAAAACCAAAGATAATGGATTAATTCTGAATATTGTACCTCATTACCAGTTTTATTTCACCCTGTGGACACTGAATGTTGTGTCATAGCTGGTATGGAAATGTTCAGGAGGTGTGAGCCACTTTTGGAGGCTTGAGAAATCAGATACCATCTTGTATTTCATTTGTGTTTGAGGGCATTAGTTCAGTCCCTGGCAAGTATGACTTTTAGCATGCTCCACGTCTCTTGGAGAGATAAGTATATTCTTTTTCATTCTGTGAGAAAGAATATAGACTATGGAGGGACATCTCATGAATAGTTGACTATTTTGATGTAACTGAAAATTATAAAATATTAATTCATTCTGTCAGCATTTTTAATATACAGTATAAATTCCAGAACATGCTGGCTTAGAGTTGTCTGTCAGACATATTCATTGCCTTGTAAACTCCAAAGTCCTTGGATGGAAACATAAGCTAAAGTCTCCATTTATAAGCTCAAAAAAATTTTTTTTACATAAACAGAAAGGTGCATCTTTATTATTCTACCCAGTAATTGTCTATATATATTTCTTAATCCACGTGGCATTTCCAAATTTTTCCTGACTATAGATCTGCAAAGGATGATAGCCGTAATCAACTTTATGAGAAAGAATTCTAAATTAGAAAACAAATAGTTTCCCGGAGACTAGCTGTAATTTCAAACCTTTCCAAATATTGAAGAATTCAAGGACAGGAATAGAGAACAGGATTATACTTGAAATGTGTTTCTTTCTTCATACATATGTATGTGTTCCTTTTTAAGATGGTTTTGATGATTATTATCTGGTATTTATTATTTCTCTAAAAAAAGTAAAACTAACAAACCACTTTTTCATTTTCTCACTGACCACTTATTGTCATAGCTGAACTCTATTTCTGGAGATATTTCCTAAACCTGACATCTTTCATGAGTCTCCTTCTCAGACCTCTGGTTCTGACTGCTTCCTCTCAACAGACAAGGTTTTTGTATTCACTTCTAGATCAACATGTCTGTTGCTAATCTCGCCTTTGTCAAGACTTTCACATATCTGTAAGTGCTTCTACTTCCCTGGATATCCAGGTATATTAGATATCTGTTTCAGATAACTTGGTAAAGAGAAAAGTAGAATTTTGATTAGGGCTAGCTTTCTGTTGCTGTATAACAAATTACCTTAAATATAGATGCTTGAAATAACATGATTCATTATCTCATTGTTTCTGTGGGTCGGGAGACCATTTTCAAATTAACTGAGTCTTCTACGCAAGGTGGAATAAAGGCGCTGGCTGGAGAGGTGATTGCATCCGTGGCTCAGAGTTCTCTTTCCAGTTCATTCAGGTTGTTGGCAGAATTCAGAATTAATCTATGATCATATAACTGAGGTCCCTGTTTTCTTGCTAGCTGTTGTCTGGAGACCTCTTTCATCCTCTAGATATCACCCTCGGGTACTTGCTACATCACCTCTTCCATTGGCAGTTCATAGCATAGCTATTTCTTTTTCTAGATCTGCAGGAGCGTTTCTGCTGCTGCTTCTGGATCTGCCTAAATGCTCACCTGATTAAGTCTGGCCTAGTCATGTTATCTCCCATTTCATTAACTCAAAGTTGGCAGATAAAGGACTGCCAAATCTACTAAATCCCTTTTTCTATATCATGTAGTATAATCATGAAAATGATAGCTCATCCTATTCACATTCCTATAGATACTCAATATCACTCAGTCATGACTGATTCTTTGTGACCCCACAGATTGTAGCCTCCCAGGCTCCTCTGTCCATGGAATTCTCCAGGCAAAAATACTGAAATTGCCATTTCCTTTTCCAGGGGATCTTCCTGACCCAGGGACTGAACTGGAGTCTCCTGCATTGCAGGCAGATTCTTTACTCTCTGAGGCATCAGGAAAGGAGTTATGCAGGGTGTATACACCATATGTGGGAATTTGAGGGAATCAGCATAGAATTCTGCTTACCTTAGGACAGATGGAAACTAGCATGAATGCCATCATTACTTATATAAATGATGACCTTAAGATAGTTACATTAACATAGGTGATGCCAATAGAATGCCCATTTAAGATCTCATTAGTGTGTGTGTTTATGAAAAAGTATATAATTATATAACCACATTGGTATATTTTTTAAAAACATATCTAGGAAGTCTTTTAATATGCATGCATCTTATGCTACACTATACTAATTGTATCTTTAGTCTGTCTTTGCTGCTTCTTGGTACATGTTTCTCACAATTCACCATATTTGAATGTGAAATTTAGATTACTTTTGTAATTATGTTTTTATTGAGAGATACAAGTGAGTACTTTTTGCCATTATTCTTTGTTGTAAAATTATGGAAAATTATGCATGCTTTTTTCCCCTAGCTGACAGGCAAGGTGTAATATGTGGTCACTGCCTTCATCTCCCTTACAGATAAAGATAGTTGCTTCTGGTGAATAATCAGATTACAGCTTTCATCCTACTTTAGTCTCTAACCTTTGGAAGAAAAACATTCTTATTTTCAGTTGTTTTGCATGTATGTGTATGGGCCAAGCTGCATTTGAAATGTTACTTTTTTTAGGAACAAATCTGTTAAGAAAAGAAATAAAAATGTAGGTTTCTTTTTTTGAATAAAGAGAATACTGTTTCTGCTCTGGTTTCCTAAAATGTATTTATAAGTGCATCTGTTTCTACATAAATATAGAGATTTGTTGTTACTTAATTTCTGCTTGTGTTGCTAAAATTGGTAATAGAGCTTTTCTTTGAGTCTTTTTTTTTTTTTTTGTATTCTTTGCTCTACTATCTAAACCATTTCCCCAATCTAAAGAAGAAAGTATCTCTTTGGGGGAGTCACTGATTTCTTTTGTTGATTTTGCATTAGTCAGAGCCTATTGCCAATTTTTGGCTATTTATTCAATAGACTATAAAAGAGAGATATTCAAATGTTTGTATTTTACAGAGCCTGGGATTCAAAAATTTATTATTTTTGTAAATAGGATATGTTTTGCCAGAGTATTTTGTAAGAAAAACAGAAGAAATAAATTTTTATTTTATTTTCACATCAGTGGGTTATCCTGAGAAGATAGCTAACTGATAGGAAGTTAAAATTAAATCCTGACACTGTGAAGGCCTGTTTTGTTTATTTATTTAATTTGGAATGTCTATAGCTATCAAGGCCATTATGTGGAATAATACTTTACATATGTATTCATAGATTACTCTGCTGTAGTCCCTCTAACTTTGTACTTGATCTGAAGGAATTGAAAATGAGATTGGAAATTAATATGCCTATTTCTACCCGCATGCACATTCAGTTTTTATTTCTTTTAATTGACTTTGCATTTCTCCTCTCTTAAGGGGAAAAAAAAAGATTCATGGCTTCATCAGTAATCGTATACATCTTCCAGTCCAAGTCCTTCTTGAACTTGGTTAGGTCAGGCTGACATTTTATATATATTGAGGAGACTTGGGTGATAGAGATGAATCCATAAGATAATGTGTTTCTAACCCAATCTCAAGGTTTAATGTGTTTTAAGCCTTGATTATCTTGTTCATTCATCAATATTTCTTCCTATTTCCTGGATATACTAGATCTAATTTTGATAATATTAATAACCTTCCAAGGGATGGAATATACCACAACTATAGAAGGGGGAATTTTTTGCTAATGGTAACAAGAAGGTAGATGAAACACATTTCTTAGCAGCGTGTTCACTTTTTCTTTTTTTGGCCCCATCACTTGGCTTGCAGGATCTTAGTTCCCCAGCCAGGGATTGAACCTGAGCTTCCTGCAATGGAAGTGTAAAGTCCTAACTACTGGACCACCAAGGAATTCCCAGCTTTTCAAGTAGCTGACTGTTTTTTCTTTTAATGAATGTTTGATACTAGTTGCATGAATCAAACTGCAGTTACAAACAACTCTGCCATTTCTTATCAAAACATGGGTATGGGAGAAGTAACTGTTGGAAAAGTAATGATTAATTGAGTTCACTATTTTATTAAATGTGTATATTACCACAGATATATTAACATAAGGAACGTTCTATTCTTCATGTTGGGGCTTCCTGGGTGACACTGGTTCTAAAGAACCCACCTGCCAATGCTGGAGAGGTAAGAGATGCAGGTTTGATCCCTGGATTGGGAAGATTCCGGTGGAGAAGGATATGGCAACACACTACAGTATTCTTGCTTGGAGGGTCCCATGGAGCCTATCAGTCTCCTCTGAGACTGATAGGCTCCAGTCCATAGGGTTGCACAGAATCAGACATGACAAGTGACTTAGCATGCATTCTTCATGGTAAGGACTGTAGCATTCTATATTGTAAGAAAATGTAAACTTAGAAGTATATGTTCCTTTTTATTTGAATAAATGAAGGAGTTTAATAATGATATAGGCAAGATACTTAAGGAGAACATTTGCATTATTTCAGATACATCCATCTGTGCATCTACACATGTTGATATGTGGGTGGAAATTGTGGAAAGTTTTCCATCAGCTTGTGTAACATTTAAAAGTACAAGACATCCCAGGGAAAATAGTTTCATCCTTAGCATCAAAGATACTTCTTTCCATCTATTCTTATGTATATGCGTTACATAAATCAAATATACCGTTCTTTTCATTGTTACAATATGACATATTAAAACCAAAGAGAGGTACATCTTTTTGAAATTGGAATAGGGAAGTGAAACAATATGTAATCTATTAAATAAGAAATATTTCAAATATTTGCCAAAATTATAGTTGTATTATGGCTGTTTATAATGGTTAGATATTACACTGTAGTTTCATTCTTATTAAGCTATTGGTAATTCCATTACTTAAACAAGGTGACTTAAAATTTATATGAAGTTATTCCTCCCATTTGGATTGTACATACTGCATTGACATATCTGTGACTATGATGATGGCTTTTTTAGAAAGCTTATGAACTACCACATTATCTGCTCTTTTAGATGTTCTCATAATGAAAATATTACGATGGATGGATATGAGGAATTTTCTACTAATCTACTCTAAATTGGAGAAATTCAAATAACACTTGCAATAGAGATATTTTTTATCATGAATTTCATTTTCTAGTCTTCTCTACCTACTGCAGTTAGGTTACTTTTAATAGGACTTTCATCTTGAATAGCCCTTTCATGTTCATTGGCCATCTTGTTGCTATAGGATAAACCCTTTTTTATTAATAGAGGGATGTGGCTGTTCAAGAGTGTACTCAGGAATCAGACTTACTGGGAATTAATCTATTGATGCTGTCATTGACCAGATGGGGAACTTTGGGCTTCCACTTGACATCTCTCGGGTTCTGCTTCTCATCTACCCAAACAGGATCATATTTATTCTTACCTTATTGGTTTATTGTGCACTTCAGTTCAGTTGCTCAGCCATGTCTGATTCTTTGCAACCCCATGGACTGCAGCACGCCAGGCTTCCCTGTCCATCAGCAACTCCTGGGGCTTGCTCAAACTCATGTCCATCAAGTCGGTGATGCCATCCAGCCATCTCATCCTCTGTTGTCCCCTTCTCCTCCTGCCTTCAGTCTTTCCCAGCATCAGGTCTTTTCCAGTGAGTCAGTTCTTCACATCAGGTGACCAAAGTATTGGAGTTTCAGCATCAGTCCCTCAAATGAATGTTCAGGACTGATTTCCTTTAGGATGGACTGGTTTGATCTCCTTGCAGTCCAAGGGTCTCTCAAGAGTCTTTCCAACACCACAATTCAAAACCATCAGTTCTTCAGCACTAAGCTTTCTTTATAGTTCAACTTACATCCATACATGACTACTGGAAGAACCATAGCTTTGACTAGATGGACCTTTGTCAGCAAAGTAAATGTGTGCTTTGTAATATGCTGTCTAGGCTTCTTATAGCTTTTCTTCCAAACAGCAAGTGTCTTTTAATTTCATGACTGAGGTCACCATTTGCAGTCATTTTGGAGCCCAAGAAAATAAAGTCTCTCACTGTTTCCTTTGTTTCCCCATCTGTTTGCCATGGAGTGATTGGACCGGATGCCATGATCTTAGTTTTTTGAATATTGAGTTTTAAGCCAGCTTTTTCGCTCTCCTCTTTCACTTTCATCAAGAGTCTCTTTAGTTCCTCTTTGCTTTCTGCCATAAGGATGGTGTCATCTGCATATCTGAGGTTATTGATATTTCTTCTGGCAGTCGTGATTCCAGCTTGTGCTTCATCCAGCCTGGCATTTCGCATGATGTACCCTGCATATAAGTTAAACAAGCAGAGTGACAAGGCACAGCCTTGGGGTACTCCTTTCCCAATTTGGAACCAGTCTGTTGTTCAATGTCCGGTTCTAACTGTTTCTTTTTGACCTGCATACAGATTTCTCGCGTCAGGTAAGGTGGTCTGGTATTCCTATCTCTTTAAGAATTTTCCACAGTTTGTTGTGATCCACACAGCCAAAGGCTTTGGCATAGTCAATAAGGCAGAAGTAGATGTTTTCTGGAACTGTCTTGGTTTTTCTATGATCCAATGGATGTTGGCAGTTTGTGCACTTCAGCAAGCTACTAATGCCCGTAAAGCACCTAGCACAGTGCTGATCACATGATAAGCCCTCCACAAACACTAGCTGTTAGTATCATTTCCTCAACTCTAGCCCTCAGCTCTAGGCAGGCTTATCTTTTCACGACCTCTGGAGTCACTTGTAGTTTTGTCCCTTCTACAGTTCCAGTTTTGTTATTCCTCTCATTTGAAATGTCTTTCTCTGCCTCTCTCTACCCTACTAACATTCTGTCTTCCAAGAATGAACTCTTAGCACCTTCATGAACCCTGAAATGACTGTTCTAATTCACTGAGATCTTTTCTTTTTGTGGATTCCATGTGCCATATGGTCAGTTCCATTTACCATGACTCTCAGTCATACGTGTGCTGGGATCTATTCTTTGTATTTTCCTGTTTTCATAATAAGAGTTGAAGTTTCATAGCTTCAAGTGCCGTTTAAATTCTCATGTCTTTCTAAGAATTGAGCATGCAGGCATGTTATTGAATTATTTTTTCTTAAAAAAAAAGGTTCTGCATTATTTACCATTAACTGCATATATTTGCAAATTAAAACTGAATATCTACTAAATATGTTCATTGTTAACAACTTTATTAAATATGTGAGTTTGTAATGTATTAATCTGAAATTTTCTTTTGTCATTTATTTTGGCAGGGTCTTTCACAAGTATTTATTTAAAAAGTAAACTGTTATATTATTTATTAATATATGCAGGGCACTATGTATTTATAAATAAATGGATCAAATAAGTAAATATATCAAATGCAAACATTTAAATAAAATTGTGTGTGTATATATGTAAGAACAAAATTAAATATTTTTTTTTAAGTAAAATAAAAATGGGAGTAAGAATGAAAAAGGTTAGGGGTTTATTTTAGATTCAACATATGGGTAGAATGCAATATTTGTCTTTCTCTGTCTGACTTATTTCACGTAGCATAATTAACTCAAGATCCACCCATGTTGCTGCAAATGGCAATATTTCCTTCCTTTTGTGGCTGAATAATGTCCCATTGTATACATTTATATTTTCTTTACCTCCTTATCTCTCAGTGGGCCCTAAAATTGTTTATATGTCTTGGCTATTGTAAATAATGCTTCAGTGAGCATGAATCTAGCTTTTACGTTCTAGTTTTGATATTTTATTTTGATAAAAGTGACAACGGTAGTTCCTTGAACATCTCAGCTGTCTAGTATTCCTCTATGATTCTGTTTTCATCTCCTGCCCTGTTTCTGGATTGTTGCCAACTATTAAAAAAAATAAGTTTTCCCTGTTACATGTGTAAAAAGGACAGTATGTGTGCTATTCTGTGGCCTGCTTTTTTTACTAACTTTATTTTATAAATATCTCAATATTAAAAGTAGATTCATATCATTATTTTTAATAGATGCATAGTATGCCAGTATATGATTGTTCTATAATTTATTTAATAATTAAGCTTTTATTGGATATTTTGATTGTTTCTAATATTTTTCAATTGTGATATGAATATCCTTGTTCATATATATTAGTGTTCTTGACCAGTCTTTTTTATTCCTGACATATCTTTATTTATAATGCATATTGTCAAACAGGTTATGAGTTCTGGGAAATCCCTTAACCCTTCTATAAAGGTTATTTACTATAAGGTTATTTTACTAATTTATTTTCTCAGCATTAGTCTGTGTTCTTATAACTTCATTAATCTTTCAAAATCCTTGCCTATGATAGGTTATTTTTTTTTCTTCTTTTGAAATTCATTATTCTTTGATTCTGGAAAGGTTGCACACATCTTTTGAAATGTTTATTAGCATTTGTAGTCATTTTATTAATTATTTCTTCATGTACTCTGATCAGTTTCTGTTGTGATGGTCACTTTTTTCTTGTTGATTTATACATTAATAATATTAACTATTTATTTGTTATATAGATTGTCACCAAGCCTGGAAACATAGAAGAATATATAATGAATAATTTATAGGTATTATATTGCTATTCATGACCAAATAATATTACCTATGCATCTGTATTTTATACCCACCCTGTATGTCCTACAAATAGTTCTCCCTTTACCTCCAAGCACGTCATTTATCATTAACTGAGTTAGATGTCACTTGTCAAAGGAACTACTTAAATTTTTATGTAGCAAAATCTAGTATATGTTTTACTTTTTGTTTTGGTTTTAAAAAGGTCTTCTTTCTAAAGGAAGTAGTCATTCAAATTTTCTCCTACTACTTTTATGTTTTAATTTGTAATAATTTTTGATTTTGCCCATTTAGAATGTATGTAGGTATTAGTGTGAAGTCAGTTTCCAGCTTTACTTTTCCAAAAGGCCTGCCAGTTGTTCTCATTGGAGGCCTCTTCTTGAAGTTTTAATGGCTACTGACAGGTTACCAGTTCTGGGAAATCCCTTAGCCTTTCTGACTCTGAGTTTTCTTATTTCAAAATAAAGAGTTAGGTTACTTCTCACTTTAAATCAAAGTCCATGGAGGGTAAATTACTTGTCCAGGGCCTGACATATTATCTATTTTGGAACAGAGCTTTTCCATGTCTACTCTTTGATGTGCCATTTGGATAACTAAAGTTTGGGGTGAGTGGAATTTGTCATTGATCATAAATTGAGAAATCTAAGGTTAGAGTTGGAGCTTTCCAGGTGGCACTAGTGGTAAAGAACCCACTTGCCAGTGCCAGAGATGTCAGAGACACGGTTTAGATCCCTGGGTCGAGACGATCCCCTGGAGGAGGAAATGGCAACCCACTCCAGTGTTCTTGCTTGGGAAATCCCATGAACAAAGGAACCTAGTGCACTATGGTCCATAGGGTAACAAAGAGTTAGACACAACCGAAATGATACAGCAGCAGCAAGGTTATAGTTGGTAAATGGCATATAATTTTTAGTTTTTGTCATTATATGCTATTTTAGATTGATGAAATATGGTATCACTTTATATAAACTGCTTTTTATAACAGAAACTTTGACATATGAAGTACTCTCAGAAGAGGAAATAGTAATGTGTACTTTATGAAAAAATACAACAAAAGGTCAATTCAGAAATAAAGTACAGATATAAAACATAGTTTCAATTTTGAGTTTCTCTTTCGAAACTCTTATGTGAAAGTGATTTTTAAGTTATTAAATATTATAACTTACCATTTTGAAAAAAACCATAACATTAAGCAGAGGGGAAAAATATCCAGAGTCAATCCTAGAGATTTCATAAGATAATATAGACAAACAAAATATCTCCTTGTTATGAAGATAATTTGAGCTGAAAATGATCAAGGCCCAAAAGACTCTGACTTTCCCTCAGTTCAGTTCAGTTCAGTCGCTCAGTCGTGTCCGACTCTGCGACCCCATGAATCGCAGCACGCCAGGCCTCCCTAAAGCTGCCTAAAAGAATGTGGATAAGATCCTGTGGGAAGGGAGCCATTCCCTCAGAAAACTGTACTATGAACTAGGTGTGTAGACAGGGAGGAACCTAGCAAAGTCTGTTTGTTAAGATTCCTCTCTGTGTCCCATTGGCTTTGCAGAGTCCAGGAAACACCTGTTTACNAAAGCTGCCTAAAAGAATGTGGATAAGATCCTGTGGGAAGGGAGCCATTCCCTCAGAAAACTGTACTATGAACTAGGTGTGTAGACAGGGAGGAACCTAGCAAAGTCTGTTTGTTAAGATTCCTCTCTGTGTCCCATTGGCTTTGCAGAGTCCAGGAAACACCTGTTTACCAAACATTTGCCTTTCCCTCTTCATGTTAATTCCCTTCCTATTCTTGGAAATCCCAAACCACTACCCCCAACATCCTCTTTTTGTCTCCAGTTGAAGATGGTATTTAAGGTGAGGGTTTTGATCATTTTGGTGAATTACTCAGCTCTATTATAAATTCCTCTTAGGAACATCCTTGGTTCATAATCACCTTTCTGGTCTCTTCCGTGGGAACCTTCCAGACCCAGTGTGGTACCCTATGTGTGTGTGTGTGTGTGTGTGTGTGTGTGTGTGTGTGANAGATGGCAGCCCACCAGGCTCCCCCATCCCTGGGATTCTCCAGGCAAGAACACTGGAGTGGGTTGCCATTTCCTTCTCCAATGCATGAAAAAGAAAAGTAAAGGTGAGGTCACTCAGTTATGTCTGACTCTTCGGGACCCCATGGACTGCAGCCTACGAGGCTCCTCCATCTATGGGATTTTCCAGGCAAGAGTACTGGAATGGGGTGCCATTGCCTTCTCCATAGCTTAGCCTAGCCTTCCTTAAATGTGCTCAGAACACTTATATTTGTCTACAATTGGGCAACATCATCTAATACAAAATCTGCTTTATAATAAACTATTTAATATCTCATGTGCTTTATTGAATACTGTACTGAAAGTGAAAAATGGAAAGTTTGGCATGGAAACAGAATGGCTGTAAGTACTTAGATTGATTGCTATTATAATTGTGTGGATGCTGGGAGCTGCTGTTCTCTGACCTGCCCAGCATCACAAGAGAGTATCATACAGCATACTGCTAGGCCAGGAAACAGTCAAAATCCAAAATCTAAATATGATTTCTACCACATGCATATAGCTTTTGCACCATCTTAAAGTCAAAAAATTGTAAGTTGTCTCTATGTTAACATCTAAAACAAGTTACATTGTGCACATTTTCTCTCTCTTTTTTTTGGGTGGGGCAGGGGGACCATACCACACAACTTGTGGGATCTTATTTCCCTGACCAGGGATAGAACTTGGGCCCTGCAGTGAAAGCATTGAGTCCTAACTACTGTACTGCCACAGAATTCCCTGGAGACTGCTCTAAGGAAAACATGATGCTAATTTTATACAATGTAACAATCATTGAATATATGAATAAGAAGGCATGATTGGCCTCTTGCCTTGCAGTGTATTATTTTGTAAAATTTTGTAGTTTGATTGGGCAGGTTTGCTTCACGTACTATTAGCTGGGGCACTGTTATATTACATCTGGAAGATCCAAACTGGTCTCAATCATATGGTTAGGAATTATTGCCAGCCCTGGCTGGAAATTCAACTGAGGCTGTCAGCTAGAAACTCTACAAGGGTCTTGTATGGCTACTTAAACTACCTCACAGCATGGTGAATGGATTCAAATATTCAAAGATGGAGAGTTCCATATGCATGGAAGTGAAAGTTGCAGATCTCAGATGTTATACAATATCACTTCTGTCTCATTGTGCTTGTTCTAGGACCAGCTCAGATGCAAGGAGAGGAGAAATGATCTCCACTTTACCATGAGAGGAGTGACAAAGAGTTTGTAGACATCTTTGTTCAACCACAGTCTATCATCTGACCACAAATTATTTACATTTCTCACATATGTTAAATGCACATATTCCTTCAAAGACTCCTGAAGGATCTCATTCCATTATGCTATCAGGCTCAAACTCAAGGTTCAAATTCTTATCATCTCAATCTGACTAAACATTTGTAGATGAGGTGACACAGATACAGGCCTTTGAACCAAAAGGACAAGTTATCTATTCCACATACACTCAATATACAATGGGAGATAAGGATAGGATGATTTCCATAGATATTGCTATTTAAAAACCAGAGAAATAGGAGATACTCAGCTATCACTGGTCCATTGAAATTCTGATAGTCAGCCAGGTGTATGTCACCAGTTCCCCTGTTTTGGGAAAGGGATTATATGTTGATTAAAGCTCTGTTTATCTTCCTGGTAGTGGTTGCCTACGGTTCTTGGCTCCACCATTTACGTCACCACTTTCTTTCCATGAGAAATGATTTAGGCCTTAATCTAAGTATCTTTCTCGGTCTGCTTCCTGTCTGTAAGAGACTTGAATTAACTTGTGTGTTTTAATCCAAGATGGCAGTGGTTTTTTGGAGGGTTTCATGTGAATCTTATTGGTATTTATCCCATAAGACAAATCAAATCCACAAGTCTTGAGACAGGCCTTTCTCTACTTAGAACTTTGAGTTAAAAAGCCCTTAAGATTCTTAGAAGTCTTTTTGTTTATATGAGAATATCTATGAATCATACCTTGAGATTCTTAGAAACTTTTTGCTATAGCTGAGAATCTAATGGGCAGGCTCTTAAAAATATTAGAAACTTTAAAAATATAGATGATATAGTTTAAGCAAAATAACCCTAAGACCTTCTGAGGTCTTATCAAAGGGTCTTACTATCATACCCTTGATTTGATCTTTACCTTGAGGTTACATTTGCATGGAAGCACTTTGGATTAGGTCTTTTCTCTGAGGCTATTTCGTTGAAAATCTATTGCTGATTTGGATTTCTCTATTCATTTGTTTCTTTCTTATGCATATTTAGTGGGAATACTGTAATGATGCCTCCTCAATGTATCACTGCAGGGGCTCATGATTTTGGTTTCTTCCGTTATTGACAATGTTAGCTATTATCATTCAGTTAAGACTGATGCCCCCCAGTTTTCTTCACTGTGAAGTTAGTAGTAGGATACATTTTGAGTGGAGACTTGAATATTGGTATTTATCTGAGAGAGTTATGCATTAACCATATTGAGATCTTATTCACGGAGCCAAAGAATGAACTTCCCAAACAAGAGAATAGGATTTATTAAAGAGAAGGAAAGTACAAAGCTGTCAGCATAGACACTGAGAAGGGGTAAAGAGTCCCCCCAAGGTGGAACTTACAGCAGTTTATATCCTTACCAGTATTAATCTGTACAGTTTTGGTTGGCTCCTGTCCTTAAAATATGTCATTTTTAACCAATCAGTTTAAAGGTCAAGATGTTTTAACATCTTTAATGCTTTTCTTGATCCTCAGGTTAAATCGCCACCCTTTTTCATGCCCACTGGCCATTTTACAATGGACCAGAAGTATGGGCTAAAGATTAATGATCACCCATATGGAACAGAAGTTAATTACTGCCTTTCCCTGGATCTGAATGGTGATAATTTATCAGACCAAGGATACATTCCAGGAATTCTCGACAAAGGGTATAATTTTAGTTTAATGGAGCGAGATGTTTATTGAAAATAAGACAGAGGTCTCAGAGTCCTGCACTGACTGCCTAGCACTTTCTATTTCACTAGCAGCTCAACAGCCAATACTGGAGAGGCATGTGTTGACAGAAAAGAAAGTCTGCTTTTTTCTGGAGGCTGGCAACTGGGGGAGAAGGCAGACTCATGTCCAAAGTCCAAATCTCCACCATTAATCAGTGGGCATGTTTTTAAAGGGGAGTTTCAGAGATGTGTAAGCAGAGGGAAGGGGCTATATGCAGAACAGCACAGTCAGCTCTGACAGTCACCTTGAGTTAGTCATGTAGTGGCCTAATCAGCATCATCTTGCTTATTTTAGGTGTAGCTGATCTTTAGTTCCAGGGTTGATTTTTTTAAGTCTGGTTCTCAGAATTGTGGCAGCTTATGTCATGACTGTAGTCTGGTCATCATGTAGTTAACCTCTTCCTCCTATGGGACTTCATTATCTACAAACCAGCTCACAGTATCTGGCTCAGAATATTATCTGTAGCCCTTGAGGAGGAACTAAATGTCTGAATTTTCTTAATGACTAAACTACTACTGTTTGGTCTTGTTTGACTATTTTCCTTTGCTTCTGCATTTTATCATTTCTCTCATTATATTTATTATTTGACTAAAGTTTTTCTACAAACAAGTCAGGCAGAGGGCATGGAGGAAGTTCTGTCCTGGGTCTGTTCTGACCCATAGGGTCTTATTCCATTTCAGAGACTGGCTCAGGAAACAGGGGTGTTGGTAGGTTGGAAAGATGAAGCAGCCTTTTTCTGTTTCCATTTTCTCAGTGAATATAGAAGTGAAGTCATTAGCAGGGAGTTATAATGAAATGCCTTGGGGATTTTAGGAGAGAAAAATTTGGAAGGATCTTCTCAGAGTAAATTGACTAGGAAAGTGCACTAGTGGATTTATGGGCAGTGTTGTGATAAGGGGGACCACATGCCATTGTATTCATAAATTATGTGGCTAGATGTATGACCATTGAGGATTTCTGCTTCTTAGGGTCAGACTCTGATAAGTAGAAAAGCTTTACCAAGGTTGACGTTTGGCCAAGTGAGCATAGTGTGGAGATGAAGAGGAACAAGGGAGCGATTTCATGATAAATCATGGACTGTAAACTAGATTAGGTGGAAAAGAGAGAGATGAATGACAGTGAAAAAGTAGTAGGTAGGGTCAATGGTTTAAACATCTCCAAATGAAGTGGAACTGGACACTGCAGGTCCCCTCCAAGGGCCATTCCATTTACCCATTCTTGTTTATGGATAATGGGCTTCATTCAGTCTCCTTGATCTGTGTTCCAAATGGCTGAATCAATCAGGGCACAGTCCTGGTTCCTAATACCTTTGGATTCTTCTGTAGGAATTAAGGCCCTCATCCAGGTGGAGGATGGTAACTTCAGATTGACTGCAAGATTCCTGGAATACTGGAACACCACTATGTTACCTCATGTATGCATGCATGCTAACTCACTTCAGTTGTGTCTGATTCTTTGTGATCCTATGCACCATAGTCCCCCAAGCACCTATGTCCATGGGATTCTCCAGGCAAGGAAACTGGAGTAGGTTGCTGGTGCCCGCCTCCAGGGAATCTTCCCAACCCAGGGATCAAACCCACATCTCTTATGTCTACTGCATTGGCAAGAGGGTTCTTTACCACTAGTGCCACCTGGGAAGTCCCTGTGTTACCTCACTACCAGCCAATCTGAAGAAAGTTTGCGCACAGTGGAAGATAATGAAGGCTGACCTCTTCCCCAAATTATTCTCTCTTTAAAAACTTTCCTGGTCATGTAGAATGTTTGGAATAGGTTTTTGGACACAAATCTGCCTTCTCCCCAGGGTGCTGGACTTCTGATTAAAGCAACTTTTTTTTTCCAGCCAACACTTGTCTCTCAAGTATTGGCTTTTGAGCCAAACCTGGGTTCGGTAACACAAACAGTTAAAGTGAGAGTTCAAGAAAAAGATGGGTAGGAGATGATGCGTAAGGAGTGGGATAATTGAAATCAGGATTTGGGAGACTTTTCACATATGTTCTGGTTTAATACCATACCAACTTTATAAGGAGATTTTTATTATCTTCATTTCAGACATGGACAAAATTGTGTTCATAAAGATTAAATAACTTGGCCAAGGCCACAAAGCTAGTCAATGGCAGTTTGGATAAGAAATAAAAATATTTGCTTTTGTTTTTAAATTCCAAAACTTTGTACTCTACCAGCTGCCTGATTCATGACAGTTGCCTGCTAGACAAAGGATAACCATTATTATGACTGAAAATGTTGACACTGTATTTGTTTTGCTTTTTCCAGGCTTATTATGGCATGCAAATAAATTTTAAAAAGGAGACCCCAGAATTCATTTTGAATTTTTAAAACATTTCCTTACTTCATTTAGAAAATAAGTGGGTTTAGAATTTGACTGGAAATGATTTTCACTTCTGTCTTTCAGAATTCACAAAGAACCATTCACACAGCAGTTTTGAGTAAACTGTTAATATGGAGTAAATTCTTCCTGATCAGATGAAATAAAATTTCCCATATGTTAAGGAGAGTCTCTGTTTTCTTGTACTTAAACTTAAGTAAATTCCTACTTAATGATAAACAATGATGATTAAAATAAATAATAGAACTTAAAAAGATAATTTTGATTATCTCTACTTTAGGAGGCTTCAAAAATTTGTACTGAGGTTTTAAGTTGGTGGAAGTAAGAATTTTTATGTTTTAGTAGAGGAAAAAAATATGATATTTTAAATAGAAGGTTTTCAGCCCAATAATTAAATAACAATACTTACCCGACTTCCACAATACTGCAAACAAACAGAACCAAATTGTGTGGGCTGCTTTTGGTTTAAATTACATAGCGCCCTTTCCAGCAAAACTTTACATATAGAGGCTTGATTGAAATAGCTGCATAATTTCTGAGCAGAGGCTTTTCTTCTCTGTAATTACATTCCTGTGGTGACTCATACTCTCTTAATTTCTTGATTTTATAATTCAAAGAAGAATATTCCCTTGAAATTTGAAAACCTGGAAGACTCAAAAGCTATTTTTTTAGAAATGTATTATTGTTATTATTATTACTCCTACTGATACTACAGTTCCTCCCCCTCTAAGTATCACTTTACATATTTGCTTTTGATCTTACTCATGCTGGCTCCCATCATGGGGGTTTACTCACATGGCGATGAAGGAGAAAGGATCCAACATTAGGGATGGGCTGTTCTGGATTCAGTGGCTTACTCAGTGGAGATCTGGGGCTTTTACTCTGATTTTGTAAGCAAGTAAGGTGAGGAGGAGGTGTCCCTGGAGAAAAAGAACTAGATACAGCTTTTTGACATAGAAGCCATTTGTGATATAAGCCTGGCCAAGTGCTTGACCTTGAGCAGATCTCAGTAATAATGATCTTAAGGAAGCAAAATAAACTATTTTCAGGCAAGAGAAATAACAACAGCAAAGATAATTAAATCAGTTGTAAAGACTCCCAGTTCTGTTTCAGTGGTAAAGATTGGCCTTAAGTACTTTCTTGAGCTGTTTTGCATACTTTAAACTCATGTAGGGCTAGTGCTCAATCATTACATCAAGTGGAACCTAAGGAAAGATGTTGATTTTTTGCTGACCCTCATGACTTCAGTGAACTGAAGTGTGGACTCTATTGACTGTTCCCCCAATTCTTTGCTGAATTTTCTCTTTTCATAAATATGCATATACCCTTTACTAGAAACTTCCCAATTTGGCTCTTGGGGAAGACACTGCTTTGGGCAAGGTGTTTTCCTTACTTGTTGCAAGTAATAAATTCTTTATTCTCCAGCTCTTTGGCTTGGTTGTATCTTTTGGCTCGAGAGCCACCAAGAGAGAGACTAGGTTTGAGGTGACAGGATTCACCCACTGGCACAGCTCGGTTTCTCTCAAGAGACTGTTTATTTTTGATTTTCTATTTCTGTTTGCTTTATCTGGTAATTTTTTTTTTCTTCTGAATTTACTAGTTCAGATTCCCAAGAGAGGGAACCTGGCTGGCTCTGCTAACGAATGCTGCCACTCTCACTGATGGAGAAGGTGTTGGAGACTTGATAGTAAGGTTGGGGGCAGTGTTTTGAAAACATCTGGTTGGTACCTTTCCTGTTGTGGGTATGATCTTAGATAAAGATTAGGATGTGAATGTGCTTTAAAAAGTTAAAGACTTTAAAACATTTCATGAGTGTTGTGTCTTGAGGCACCTTACTAAAGGGGAAATTTTTTCTCATATGTAGAATTAGAGATAAGTATATTTAAGATGATGTAAATATTTAAAAGTTATTAGTATATAAGAAGCTGGTGGTTGTTTAGGAGAGATTTCAAAAAAGATTATTTTAGAAAGCTGAAATACTTTTCATTTCTTTCTTTTTCATTTCTTCTAAACTTCCTTGCCTCTGTTTAATTTTTTTTCTGGGGGAAACATTTTGTTAGATAAAATATCACACGTAACACATGAGAAATGGCATGGTATAGTAGCAAATCAAAACTCTTTGATATAAAGCTAAAGCAAAGATCATTTCAAAGTTAGGGGCAAAGCAGTTAGCTATTGGGGAAGGCTGTGGCTGAACAGGAGGTGGGGAGTGGGTGAGGGTGAAAGAATTCCACTTTAGCATGTAAGCTTGATATGCCTATTAGATATTCAAGGAGAGACATCCAGTAGACAGCTAAATCTCCAGTTTGAGAAAAAAAAAAGTCTGAATTGGAAATAAAAAATTAGATATTGACAGTGTCTTAATACTTAAAGCCATGAGACAGGAAAAGAGCACCAAGGAATATGGAGAGACTGTCTCCTGGGAGTACCTCACTATTCAAACGTTGGAGAAGAGAAACAGCAAAGGAAACTAAGAAGGATGTAAGGAATAATAAAAATTTATATATGTATAACCCAAAGGAATTCCCACAAACAATGCCCAATCTCTGTTCAAATACAAAAAGCACAAAATGTTGCATAGAGTCAAGTTTGGGCTCCAAAGAATGAAGAGACACAAGACAAAACCAAGATAAAGTGACCATGTTTGAATACGCTTCACAAGCCGTGAGCACACTGCAAGTATGTTCCTTGGGGTTTTTCCAAGTGTCTACTTGCGGCTGATGACACATCTAAGGAACTTGCTCATGGGGCACCTGGAGAAAGCAGTGCCTTGGATCAGGAAATTCTGTTTCTGAACTGTCCTCTGAAATTCCCTCCTTTTACCAGGTTGAATATAGTTTGGGCCAAGGTGCATGCACATATACTAACTCTTGGCTGAAAAGAGGCATTGCTTAAACACTTTCCAATTTTAACTTTTACTGTAGCCCTTTGATTTCAGAGAGGGAGCTTTGCCAGCAAAAGCAGTTTTTGCACTAGAAATTTTTGCTCTTCCCAATCAAAACTTTTCTGGGATTGTATATATGCACTTTACTATCTTATTTATGCCTTGCTGGAGTTTTGTTTTGTTGCTCCAATTTTTAACTTGGAGGTGAAAGATTTGAGAACTCAGCCTTGTTAGATCAACGGACCAAATAAAAATTCCTGAAAATAGTTTTTCATAGCGTAGAGTTTTGAAGGAGTGTTTTTTCTTAAAGCAGATAAGACATAGGTGTAAATATGTCAAACAAAGATCTTATTCACATGCTGGGACTGTGTATGAACTTAAGCAAAGGATAGCATTCACAAATTCTCTACAGAAAGTTTGATGATGATGTGATTTCTCTTGAGTTAACATTAACTTGCTTAAATGTCATATTTTCCTTGCTTTCTAACTGCCATTCACAGTTAATGTTCCTTTTAAACTTAATATTTTAAATAGTATTTCTTGAGTGATAAATGCATCTTTCCCTTAAAAAAATTTAAATTAAAATCTTTATATACAAAAAAGTTAAAGTAGAAAAGGGAAGAATAAGATGTCTTAAAAATAATGGTAGTTTCCTAAACTTGCTGAACTTTATTGGTGGAATTAGCTTTGCTAAGCAAAGGGGTGACAGGTGGATTAGTCAGTTCAGCTTCATACCCTTTTTTTTTTTTTTTCATCTCAGGTGTACGTGAGTTCCCTATCTTGAATCCCCCCCCCCCCCACCTCCCACTCCACATCAGCTTCATACCCTTTTACGAGTACTAGGCTGTGTGTGTGTGTATGTGTGTGTATGAAAGAAAGAGAGAGAGACCTATAAAGTTTTGTTTTTGCCTTAAAATCTATATTAAACAAATCATTCATGTTGGAATGTTGTCAACAATGGTGATTTTCAAATGATTTACATATTCAAGGTCCTTTTTCATTATCATTTCTTTTTTTTTTCTCCCCCTGCAGTGATTTGCTATCCTCTGAATATGTGGAGAGACACATTGAACATGGAGGGAAGACTGTGGAAGTAAAAGTAAGTAAAATTTTTCTTTTGGGGAAAACTCTGAGAATCTTTTAAGTGCTGATGATAATTTTAATTTTCCATGATGCTTCCGATATATACTTTGGGGTTTTTATATTTCAGAATTTATCATTAAAATGTGTCACTGGCTTAGGGGAAAACTTAATTAAAGAAGTCTTTACTAAGGAATTGTTGGAATTACGCTTTGTGGGATTCATATTACTGCAAGTAGCTCTCTTTTAGATTATGTCACAGAAAATAATTTCTGAAATTGGCTTTTAAGGTTAGCACTGAGAGTGAAGAGGTGGAATCTTGAGTCTAGGGTAGGTGCCTGGCTTTGTATTCATTTGGAAAAATTCATCTGGAAAAATTATGAACTTATTATGTCAACAGGGATGTCCCAGAGAGTTTTAAATCCCTGGAGACAGAAATCTCAGGATACTGGTTCTTGTTGGGTAAACTCTGAAAAAGATTTCCTACAAAATTTTTTTTTTTTTTTATAAATGATAGACCCAAGTTTGATCCTTGGGTCAAGAAGATCCCCTGGAGAAGCGATGTCTACCAACTCCAGTGTTCCTGCCTGGAGAATTCCATGGACAAAGGAGCCTGATGGACTACATGTCCAAGGGGTTGCAAAGGGTCAGACACAACTGAGCAGCTAGCACTTTCACTTCCATAGGCATAAGAACGTGTCTTTCAACGGATGATGTTGTCTGAGGTATATGAGAACAAACATCACCCAAGAGTTTCTTTAGGACCAATGTTTAATATAAAGAGTGTTAGCTAAGTGTTTATTTTCTTCTGAACAGGAATTTAAGAAATTGAGCTTGCCCTGTTCTTCCATGTGCTGCTTTCCAAACCCAGGGCTTTCCCTCCTCTTTAAAACATCCTGACTTTTGTGGTTATTACCCAAGTGTGTCCTAGAGTTTAATTTTACTTAATTTTTTTAAAAAGTCAGTTTTTAAAAACTCTCTTTTATTCCATTGGTTATCCCTTATGTTTCTTTTTATTCTTCCTTGTGGTTTATTTGTTGAAGAAGTCAGGTTATTTATCCTATACAGTCTCTCATAGTCTGGGTTTTGCTCTTGATTGTAATTTTATATTTACAGTAAAATGAAATACATTTTAGTGACCTTTCCTTAAGATAATGATTTGTATTACCTGCAAGGCATTCTATGTCTCATTGAAGGAAGTTTTATTCTGATCAGAGAGGTGCATAATCCTGATTTTAAAGTTCTATTAAACCTTTTTTCCCATCAAAGTTTACAAAGAAAGGTTTTAGGCTTGAAAACATGATAAATACTTTTTATGTGTTTTTTAAATAAAATATATGAATATCATCTTTCACTTACATTTATTTCCAATTCATTTAAAAATTAAATTTGAAGTTTGTCTCTTAGTTTAGGGAGAACGTCTGTGTGTTTAACATAAACTTTAAGAATGCAAGCGCAAAATCTCAATTAATTAGAATACCCTGGGAACAAAAGCTTTTTGTTTTGATTGTGTTGAACTATGGCTCTGGATTTTTATGACAAAAGAAACTGGAGTTGATGAGGAGCAGTGAATAAGTCTAAACCATGCAGTTTGCTGTTTTATTGCTAGCTAACTTTTTCTGTCTCGAAGCTGAAAGGTGCCAGGATTTTGGTTAGTTGGAAGTGTCCCATTACATAGGCTCTGGTTCATCAGTATTATAATCCTAATAATAGTAATCACTAACATTTATTGCTCATGATGTGACAGTCATATGAATTTATATATGTTTAGTTCTCCAAACAGCCTGTGATTATAAAATAACTCTTATCCCACTTGACAGGGAACTGAGGTACAGAGAGGTTACATAACTGGCTGGGGTAGAGCTGCAGTTTGAATCTGGGTTATCTATCTCTGGAGCTGATTTTTACACCAGGCTATCTACCATATAGTCTACGTTTATGTTAAAGATTGAAGGCAAAAGGAGAAGGAAATGGCAGAGGACAAGATGGTTAGATAGCATCAATGACTCAATGGACACGAATTTGAGTGAACTCCAGGAGATAGTGAAGGATAAGGGAGCCTGGTGTGCTGCAACCCATGGGATCATGAAGAGATGGACTCGACTTAGTGACTGAACAACAACAGCAAATGTAAAATAGGATAGCCATACGAAGTGAAATGTATCTTATTTAAACTTATTATATACATATCTCATTTTCTGGAGATTCCTGACAATTGCACCTTTATAATCTTATCTTTAAATTGAAATGGTGGTCTGTGTAATGGGCCTTTAGGTATCCCTCTCAAATTTGGTTATGCATTTGGGTAGCTTTTTTGGTAGCATCAGTTGCCTTGGGCAAAAATGGTAAAGTCATACTCTAGTACAAGGCCTGTTTTAATTTTCATATCTCAGGAAAATTGCTATAGTAGGAGTTTTAGAACTCTAGGAAAGGAATGGTAAATCTTCTGTATTTATGGATGGGGAAGGAAGTAGGTTTCCTTGGAGTCAAAAAGTAAAAATAGACGTCTTGGAAGAGATATGATTTGTTATTGTATCATTACCAGTGAATGATCATGACCAGTCACCAGTGTTATTAGTTCTGATAGTATTTGGTTAAATTATTTGATCTCTGATGATAATGATCACAAAGTAATAACTGCTGGGTATCTTTTTTATTAGTTCAAATTATTTCTAGACTGAATGTGACCACTCCTATCCTGTCCTTGAATCAGAATCCTAATCGTTAAGGATGGATATGTAGACACACCCATTTTCCAGTATTGACTTTTGACTGGCACTTAACTGGTTACTGCCCATCACTTAATTGAATTGAGTGCACTCAGGGATCATTGTCTCAAAGTCCTAATTGGTTCCTTAGTGGCAGTAAGAAGATGGGTAAGAAGGCATTGGAGAGTGGATCAAGGTTGAAGTCTGGAGATTGGAGAGTGCTGTGTGTTGAAGAGCAGGTGTCAGAGGAGAACGTGTTTGCTTAAGGGGTGGGAGAGGTTATTGTGACTAACCCGTTCCAGTATTCTTGCTTGGAAAAAGCCCATGGACAGAGGAGCCTGGCAGGCTATAGTCATTGGGGTTGCAAAGTCAGACATGACTGAGTGACTGAACAGAGAGAGGGAACCTTTTACTTTGATGGAATGGTGGTGGAATTTTCCTTAAAAAATATTGTTTAGGCAAACTGAAATGGCCATGGTCATTTCTGGGAACTGAGTATCAGGGAAGTTGATATAGAAGCAAGGAGAAAGCCTGAGTGTTTTCTTACAAGATAGCTTTCTCCTGCTGGTCACATCCATCTCCCCTCCCTGAGGTTTGGCAGTTTATGAAAGATTTCTAGCTCAGCACAGTATTGTCCCCTAGCAGGAGGCTGTGCTACAAGGAGATTCCCTTTGCATTCAATTTTTAAAGTCAGATTTCCAGCTCAATTCTATTTTCTTAAAAAAAAAAAGAGAGATATACCTTAAAAATCCTGTCTTAATCATTTTGTCTTCCAAAATGAATGTGTCAATGACAGGCAAAAAAAATACTAGTGGAGGACAGCTATAAGAAATCACTTAGAAAAATTTACATGTGATAACTGTCAGGACAATGGATACCTTCCTACCTTATGCTAACTTTCTAGTGTCTATAAACCTGAAAATCATCCATATAAAATTGCTTGTGATCTTGAATTGTATTCAGGTTTTCTCATATTGTTTTCTAGATTTCTCCATAAGGAACATAATTCTCAATACTTGAGCTCTTCAAATGTATACAATGTATTAAAGAAATAGTGTTTCTTAAGGTATCTTTTAAGAATTTTTATTTTTACCAAAAAAAAAAAAAACCTCCACAAGTGATTATATGGTGCTATAAAATATTGTAGACTCCTTTATTAGGAAAAAATCATCTCAATTGTTAGTGACAGGATTTAATTTATTTGAAATGTACATTATAGTTTAGTGACTTCATTCTGCTTCTACTTTTTTTTTAAATGACACCTTTACTTAATATATCCTTTTATGAGATGTAGATTTCTCCCAAACTCGTTGCATATAATTGAATAGTACATAAGTGCTTGAATTGTTTCTGTTTTTAGTCGTGGGGAGCACAAAAATAGCTAGTCAACTGCCAAAGTGTCATTACATATATTTATTGCCGCAGAAAAGATGAACAAAGGGATTAATCTGTTTTTACTTATCCTGCATATCCAGTTTCCTTATTGATTCTCAGAACTGCATTACCATCCAGATTCTTGGTTCTTTCCATAGAAGCAAGAAGAGTAAATGATTAAATAGAAAAGAAAAACCAGACCTTAGCACAGAGCCTCCCATACTGTTGTATCAGTGATGAATCTTTTTTTTCAAATAGATTTTAGAATATCTTTGTTTTTGAGGCTGTCTTTGAGATGAAATACAAGCAATAGCCACGGAATCTATACAAAATAGCCAAGTAATCTATACAAAGGCTATTTAAAATCTCTCTCTCTTTTTATTTTAACTCAACAGCAGTACTTCTTTTCCAAAAAGTCCTTCTTATTTACATCTTTTCCTTATGTTACAGAAACAGGCTTTCTATCTTGAATTCTCACTATAGTAGCTTTTCTAGAACTTCTTGGATATGGGAAGAATACTTAGTTACCTAGATAGTAATAAGTCATATGACCTACAAAGATGCTTTTATAAAAGAATTTTTTTAATGGATCTATTTATAGTTGCCACCTAAGCTCTTAGTTTTATCACCGTTAATTTCAAATTGAAGTTTCAGGCGTTTTCCCTGACTCTGAGGAGACGGGGAGGTATTTATCCAGTAAAGAAACCCAGTAATCATTTTAAGGCCAGCTGAAGGGCAGACTATCAATTAAAGACCTTTAGTTGGTCCTTGAGGGACTCCTGCTACAATGATAGGAATGTTTGGCAGATGCGACTACCCATATGTTAGAATCTGTATGTATGTTCTTCTGCTGCACTTGCTGGGAGATTTAGGTTAAGGACTCTCAGCATTGAGCCTAAACTCTGAGAGCAGAACCTCTGGTGCAAAGGAAAACTAAAGATGCAGCTGTCATAGGTGAGATGGGCATGCAGGTACCTCACACAAGTTATTTTGGCCAGAGAGAACGTTTCAGATGTCATAGCTATGGACATAATATTTGTTTGCTGCTGCTGAGTTGCTTCAGTCAGGTCTGACTCTGTGCGACCCCATAGACGGCAGCCCACCAGGCTCCTCCATCCCTGGCACTCTCCAGGCAAGAACACTGGAATGGGTTGCCATTGCCTTCTCCAATTCATGAAAGTGAAAAGTGAAAGTGAAGTCACTCAGTCGTGTCCGACTCTTAGCGACCTCATGGACTGCAGCCTACCAGGCTCCTCTGTCCATGGGATTTTCCAGGCAAGAGTACTGGAGTGGGGTGCCATTGCCTTCTCTGAGCATGTGACTGACTCTCTCTCAAATCAACTTTTTAAAGAGAAAACCCTCCAACAGGGCCAGTCTATGTTACTTTATGTGACAGTTGTGCTAATTTGTTTACACTACTAAAAAAATAATTTAACCACAAATATACATATTTTAAAATTAGATGACTTGGAAGCATTTTTTCTCAAGTACATTCTCTAAAAAAGTTTAGCCATGACTTAACATCAATATGACTTATAATTAAATTAGAATGATCAAAGAAATATTGATCAATATATTTTCCTTAAACATAATAATTAGTTGCTAGCTATAGCTAAACTAGTTTTACGGAGAAGGCAATGGCACCCCACTCCAGTACTCTTGCCTGGAAAATCCCATGGACGGGGGAGCCTGATAGGCTGCAGTCCATGGGGTCGCTGAGAGTTGGACACGACTCAGTGACTTCACTTTCACGCCTTGGAGAAGGAAATGGCAACCCACACCAGTGTTCTTGCCTGGAGAATCCCAGGGACGGAGGAGCCTGGTAGGTTGCTGTCTATGGGGTCGCACAGAGTCGGACACGACTGAAGCGACTTAGCAGCAGCAAATTAGTTTTAAACTTTGTTATATTTAATGACTTTGTTAGTGCCTAATAGCTGATGTAAAAGATTTTTCTTTACCTCAGGATATAAGAACCCTGCAAGAATGAGATCTAAACTTTCTAAAAAGTAAATGTATAAACAGGGTTAATCTTCTAATAATTGATTCGAAATTATTGAGTTGAATTTCAGGGATGGTATGATTCAATTCCAGGATCTTCTAATTCAGAGATGATTCTGTAATTGCAAATAGGACCAGCACAGGAAACCTCCTCCTTTGGATCCTGTGGGTTTGAGTGGCTTCCCATTTTTAAATGCTTTCATTTTAAATGGTGAATTATATCAGAAAGAATGATTCAATTTTCTTGTTACTGTTGAAAGAGCCATGATATTCTCACAGAAGTTTTATGAAGTATTTTAAATGCTGAAGAAAAGTGTAACTGGAAAAACTATTTATCTGATGGTTGGTAAAGCAAGTTCTGGGCTTCTCTGATAGTTCAGTGGTAAAGAATCCTCCTGCATTCGATCCCTGGGTCAGGAAGAGCCCCTGGAGAAGGAGATGACAACCCATTCCAATATTCTTGCCTGGAAAATCCCATGGACAGAGGAGCCTGGAGGGCTACAGTTCATGAGGTTGCAAAAGAGTTGAACATGACTTGATGACTAAACACACACGTAGGGAGTCCTAGTGAGCTACTTTCATTGATTGATAATCACCATATGTTACTGTCTTACTGTCCTGTGGAAAGACTATGCTTTCTTTTTGCTGTCTATTAACTCCAAGTCTAGTCTCATCTTAGAGGCGAATAACTGCTGCCAGCAGTTTAATGCTGGTCACTTGGAAGAGTTAACCATGTCTCACAAAGCCAAACTCATTTTGCTTCCTTAAGGCTATAGGTGGCGTATTCTCTCTGGCTAAAGAAACACTCACTTAACCAAAATTTAAAAATATGATGATTTGCTATAATGACTTTATATCATTCTCAACATTTTGTATTTTTGCAAATAAATAATTATTATACCCATAAGTGCTCTGAATTTTACCATCCTCAATTTCCCATTTTGTACAATCTCTACCCCTTTGAATTATGTTGATATTCTCAGTGAGATCAATACTGGTAATTGCACTGAAGAATAATAAAAGTAGAATTAGTAGTTGCAGTTGGAGAAATAGCAAACATTTGTATGGTACTTACTATGTACCAGGCACTAGTCTAGTAAGTGTTTTACATATTTTAAATCACTTACTCCCTCAGTAGTACCACTGGTATCCTCATTTTGCAGATGAAGAAACTGAGCACATAAAATTTACCTAAATTTCCCTGGAATTTGGAGCCAAGCAGTCTGATGCTGGAATTCATTCTATTATTCACTATAATTTATGCTCTTTATGGAAACCAATAATTACAGTAGCAGAGGAATCAAAATACAGATATTTAAATTACAGCATGTCATTTTACCATTTACAATTATCAATACATCTTCCTTAGCAGATGTTTTAGTAAGCCATGAATTGGAGTTGTAATCGTTTGGTTTGGGTGAATCTCTTTTCTTCTAAATATAAAATTTCCATTATCCTAAAGAAAAGTAAATGCCCTCTAAGAATGCCCTGTTTTTTCAATCATTTTCTCTTGGGGTTTATTTTTAGTCCTTCTTTGTACTCCTTGGACGTTAGATTGAGTATTGTTCAGTAGAGGGAATTGCTGTGGCTTTTAAACTGCAACCATATGAAATATGTTGCCATCTTGCACATGGCAAACACATGGCTTCGTTCTTACGCCCATCTTATTCTTACATGTACTTTTGTCTGCTGTGGAGGAAATGTAAAGTTTTATGGACAAGAGCAGGGAAGCTGAAACGTGTCATCATTCTGCAAAAAAACTAAACAATATTTTGTCGTATCCCTGCCAAGGTGCTTCAAAATGCCCATCCCCCTCATTCCCCAACACATACACACACACACACACACACACACACACACACACACACACACGGAAGAAAGTGAAAGAGCTACACAAATCTCTTAAACAAACTGATGAAATATCTGTTACTTGATCACACGTAACAGTTATTCCAGGTTTGCCTCCTAACGTTACTTTTTATCCACTGTTAGTCATCTATTTAGCATCTTTTTGATGAGCTGGACACTGTGCATTTTCCCCCTGGCAGGCTTATGCAGACATATGTTCCTCTGCCATCTTGTAATCAGTGTGGTTTCAGGGAGTTCTCAGGTTTCATGATTTAATTCTCTTTGTATTATTGGAAAAAAATTCTTTGGGAATTAGGTAAATTTTGCTTTCTCTTGGGACCAAAGCAAGGTTGCTCTAGGTCAGTCATCATGTATAATGCATCAGCTTCCTTAATGGCATTGTTAAGATTGCAAGTAGTCTTATCTCTGTAATGTGAAGAAAATATATTGGCCCATTACCAGTTTATACAGGTCAGGTATCTCATTGCTGGGAATAAGGAGAAATGGACTGTGACAGCTGGTGTCAGCATGAATTCTGTTTCTAAGCTCTGTTTGTAACCTGTTTGAGTAGAAAGTCCTCTTTATTTTCTTCCTGTGTAAAAAATTTTTCAAATAAGTATCTAAAGGATTATTTAATCTGTTAATATTCAAGATGTCATCTATAAACTTAAAAAAACATGTTCAGTCATAAATTAAAAAAATCAAAGTATCACTAATAGTGTTTCTATATATGAAACCAAGGAACTATTCTATAATAGAATATTTTTCCTATTCTAATTCTAATTGCAGAACTAATCTTTGCATTATATAATGTCTTATACAGATCTACTTTCAGAAAATTTTTTGAAATCAGAGTGAACTGTGATTAAGAAGTAATTTGTGTAAGTGTTGTTTTTGATCAATCTGAAACTGGTTGAAAGCCAAAAAAAAAAAATCACAAGTTATTCCCTTGGTATTGTCCCAAACTGGTATTATTTTCTTTTTCATTTATAAAAAATTCTTATTTTCTGGTGAATAAGTAGCTACTATAAAAATTAGAACAGGTAACAACTAGAAAATTGGCACCTTGGCATTTGGGCTTCCCTGGTGGCTCAGCAGTAAAGAATCCACCTGCCAATGCAGGAGACCCAGATTTGATCCCTGAGTTGGAAAGATCCCCTGGAGAAGAAAATGGTAACCCACTCCAGTATTCTTGCCTGGGAAATCTCATAGACAGAGGAGCCTGGTGGGCTGCAGTCCATGGGGTGGCAGAGTCAGACACGACTGAGTGACTAGCACACTATGAAATAGAAAAGGAAGGGGTGCCAGTGCATTTGATTATCCCCATAGGAAACTCCTAAAAATTCAGGCAATGTGGAGATTAAGTGAGATTAGACATTTAGACAGAAAAGTTGACACTAGAGATTTCTGGCAGAATATACAAAAGCTCCAATGGTCAGACACCCCACTTGTGTTCTCAGCCCTCTTTCATTCAATAGATGTGTATTGAGAGCTTGCCATTAGGTCAGGGAGATAGTTGTGGACAACATATGATATAATTCTTGCCCTTGTAAAGCAGGTAGTTTAGTAGAGGTGATAGGCGTAATGAAAATAACCGCCAATAGGTCTTTTACAATGGCAGTTATGAGAGTGCCATAAAGAGAGGTTTCTATTGTTCTGAGAGCGTTTGATAGGAGACCTGGTCTAGTCTGGTTGGTTAGGGAAGACTTCTTTGAGGAAATGAAATTAACTTTGAAGTTTAAATGATAAGTAATAGGAGGTGAAATGGGAAGGGAACAGCTTTTCAAGGCAGTGTATTTACAAAGGCCCAGAGGCCTTGATGTGCAGGACCTTGGTGCGTGAGAGGAAGAGGAAGAAGCCAGAGAGGGTGGGCAGAAGAAGAGATGGAGACAGTTGTACAAGAGAGACAGAAGCTACACTGTTGGTGAGAATGTTAATTGGTGCAGCCACTATTGAGGTCCCTCAAATAACTAAAAATAGAGCTACCTAACAATGCAGCAATCCCACTCGTAGGTATATTTTCTGATAAAGTGATAATTTGAAAAGATAACATGCATTCGTATTTTCATAACAGCACTATTCACAATAGCCAAGACAAGGAAACAACCTAAATGTCCATCAACAGATGAATGAATAAAGAAAATGTGGCATATATGTATGAGTGTTAATTGCACTTTGAGATCCCATGGGATGTAGCCCGCCAGCCTCCTCTGTCCATGGAATTCTCCAGGCAAGATTACTGGAGTGGGTTAC